>JAMXBD010000487.1:0-600000 GCA_024138025.1 Combretum micranthum | reverse complement strand
TCATTTCTAACAAAATATATGCACGGAATTGAGTCACCCTGAAGGGAAGTAGCATAACTTTCTGAGCAATAGATTGGAGGTCAGCTGCTCTTCCAAAGTGGGTTCTTTTATTGGGAAGCCTTATGGATTTTCTCCATAAATGATCTGCCCCCAAACAAAATTTTGAATGGATGTTAAATTTTAAAACTGAACTCATGTTGAAGATAGCAGTAGGTGGAATTCAGTCATATGAACAAGGTAAGGAACAAAGATTACTTGGAAAAGAATAACATGGCATGAACTTAAATGAAGACTGTAAAATCCAAAGAAGATTTCCAAGGAGTATTTATCAGGATTTAAAAAGAAACTAGAATAACATTCATATTATTTTAGTGCACTTGAATGAAAGAAGCTGAAGTGTTTATAGTTTTCACATGCACATGCTACCAATTGCATGAAATCCACATGATTTGGATGACCGGATATGCTAGGACAATTAGATGGCCTTAGTCGTCCAATGATTTCTCAAGTGCATATGCTTTGTTGTCTGACCAGATCACTTATCACATGCATTACCATATGGGCATATATTGTATACTCCTTGTATAACAGACTAGATTAGTAGTTATACGACCATAGTGTATATATACATTTTTTTTTCTTTTTGGCAGGTAAAATGTCGGATTTCATTTATAATTTTATGTAAGGTTACAAAAGCTATACAATAAAATTGTAATAGTTTGAGAGAAAATAATGGAAAGAATATTAATTCATCCCAATCATTTGAGTACAAGGGAAGCCTAATTTATAGGCAGAATATCATAGAGCAATAAAGGTAGTAGCTATCACCAACTCTTATTTATTACATTAATTACTCATAGTTTACTTTATCTAGAAGCAGCTATAAATAAAAAGCATCTAGAACAAAACTCCTCAACAACCAAGACTCCCCTTCAAGCCTAGGAAGTGACGTTAATCATTCCGAGCTTGCAATAAATCTTCATGAATAATTTCCTCAATACAGATTTGGTCAGATATCAACTTTTTGGCTATGAGTAAAGACATATTGCAGCTTGAGTTCTCCCTCTATAATCTCTAACTTAATAAAGTACGATCAAGTCAAACATGTTTGATATGTTCATGCTTAAACTTTGCTTCAGCACTACTTCTAGCCACAAGAACAACAGACTGTTTTTCACTTCGCTATGCTACAAGACTGCCCCATACCTCTATATAATATCCTATCGTTGATTTTCTATCAATGGTATCTCCTCCCTAATCCGCATCAACAAATGCCTCGATCTTTCTACTTTTAGTTTTTCAAATGAACAATCCCTTACCTAGAGTTCTCTTCAAGTATTTCAATATGTGGTTGACACCATCCATATGATGTTTGCTGGGTGCATGCATAACTTGACTAATCAAGCTTAGAGAGAAGGCTAGATCTAGTCGGGACAAGGATAAATATATAAGCCTTCCAACTAGTCTTTGGTACTGTTCCCTGTCTACTGGAGTATTTCGTTTAGCACATGATTTTCCCAATTCTGAGGTAATGGTATACCCCGGGGTTTACATCCTAATTTACCAGTTTCTTTCAGCATGTCCAGAATATTATTCCCCTAGCTAATAAATATTCCTTCCTTACTTCTAGCCACTTCCATTCCTAGAAAGAATTTCAAATTCCTAAGCTCTTTAGCCTCAAATTCTTGTTTGATTTTCATTTTCAGTAGAAAAATTCAGTTATAATCATAACCGGTAATTATAATATTATTTACATAGACAATTAATATAGATCTCAACCCATCCCTAATTATCCTCACAAAAAAAGTATGCTCCGCCTACCTCTGTGCATATTCCAATTGAATCAAAGTGTTTCTGAATTTTAAGAGCCAAGCCTTGGGGGATTGCTTCAATCATACAATAATTTATTTAACCTGCCTATCTTCCCACTCATTTTAGCTAGAGCAAGTCTAGGTGGAATTCGCATATAGATTTCTTCTTCTATAACTCCATTTAAAAAGGCATTATATATATCCAATTGATACAGGAGCCAATCTAAGTTAGCAACAAGAGATAAGATTATCCGTGATATGTTGCCAAGAGTGTATAAACCTTTGCTAAGGGTCCATAGTAGGAAAATGAAAAGGTAAGGGTCTGTGTTGTGTGTTGTCTATGTTGTGTTGTGTGTTGTCTGTGTTGTTTAATAGTCTTGTGTGTTGTCTGTGTTGTTTTGTGGTGTTGTGGTGTCATATACGCTTATACAGTGGTGGGAGTGTTTTGAGGTTGCTGATGTGGCTATTAGTTCATTAGTAGACGTCTAGTAGTATAAATAGAATTAGTTAGGGGAGATATGGGTGTGGAGAAAATTGCTGCGGAAAATTAGAAGGATTGCGGTGGCTGGAATTTTATGAAAGAAGTGGTGAGATTACATGGATTTCCTAGAACTATTGTGAGTGATAGAGACCTTTGTTTGTGAGTGGATTTTGGTGTGAATTATTTAGTTTGAAAGGCACACAATTACATTTTAGCACCTCTTATCACCAGAAATAGATGGGCAAACCTAATTTCTCAATCGATCCTTGGAATGTTATCTTTGACATTTTGCTTCCAAAGTGCCAACGACTTGGGCAAATTGGATTAGTTGGGCAGAATTTTCCTATAATATGTCCTTTCATTCCTCAACTAGTATGACACCATTTGAAGCGGTTTATGGGTGGCCTCCTCCTTCTTTGGCCATTTATGTAGCTAAGGAAGTTCTCAATCATGATTTACAGGTGACTTTGAATTCTAGGGATGCGATGTTAAGTTGATTTAAGGCTAATTTGAAGCGTGCTCAGCTTAGAAATTGTTCCCTTGAAAACAAGAAGAGACAGGATGTTGAATATCATTTAGGTGGTTGGGTTTTCTTGAAGCTCCCACCAATTCTTCAAACAAGGTTGGGAACTAAATCAAGTTCAAAGCTGAGCCTTGATTTCATGGCCCTTACCAAATTGTGAATAGAGTGGGTAATGGTGCTTACAGGCTCAAATTACCTGAGCATTCTAAGATTCATTCCGTGTTTCATGTTTCTCTCTTGAAGAAATCCCATGGCACTTTTCTAGTTCTACAAGATTTGCCAGAAGATTTGCTTACTAAGCAAGTGGAACCCAACCCATTTCCTTTTCAGATTTTGGGTTGATGTTTTGAAGTTCGTGATGGCTTGGAAGTTTCTCAGTGGTTGATTCAATGGTCGGCTTTTTCAATTGAGGAAGCTACATGGGAAGATGCTGCTATTATTCATTCTCAATTTCCTAGTTTTCTCCTTGGGGACAAGATGCTGCTCTTATTTATTCTCAATTCCTGGTTTTGTCCTTGGGGACAAGGACATTGTTAATGAGGAGAGTATTGATACATTGCCAAGAGTGTATAAACCTTTGTTAAGAGTCTATAGTAGGAAAAGGAAAAGGTAAGGGTTTTTGTTGTGTGTTTTCTGCGTTGTTTTGTGTGTTGTGTGTATTGTTTAGTTGTCTTGTGTGTTATCTGTGTTTTTTAGTTGTCTTGTGTGTTGTTTGTGTTGTTTTATGGTATTGTGGTATTATATACGGTTGTATGGTGGTGAGAGTGATAGGGTGATGTTTTGTTGTTTTGTTTTGAGGTTGCTGACGTGGCTATTAGTTCATAGTAGACGTCTAGTAGTATAAATAGAGTTAGTTATGGGACATATGGGTGTGGAGAAAATTGTTGCGGAAAGTTAAAAGGATTGCAGTGGTTGGAAGTTACCTCCTGGAAAAGAGAGTAAGAATCTCTTTAAGGAGCTTTTTGCTCTAGTATTTGTGTTTGGATTTATAGGAACCAAGAACTCAAAGTTTAATTGATGAAAATGTAGATACAAATTCTATTTTGATGGGACTAGGGCTCAAAGAGACACACCAGATGCTCTTTACGGAGCTTGTTACTCTCTTTAATTGAGAATACAAAATGTATGCGTAACTCTCACAATAAACCAACCCCTACATGTATTCATATTTTCTTCTAGTTTTATTTGCCACGTGGAAACAGCCTTTTGGACATGACCCTTACTCCTAGACCTAATTCCATCTAGCACCTACCTATTCAATACACTCATCCATTTTGATCTTGGAAAACCATAAATATTATAACCATATGAGCAGAGGTAGCACAGTCTATCGAATAAGCTTGACAAGAAAAGCAGGTTTATGGAGCTGAGAAAGGCCTGGCTCTCTTCATGAAAATTAGGTCAAGAGTTACCATGTTCATCCAATGCCACGAGGAGTGTTAAATCATCTGATAGAGTAGCTTCACCGACATGCTGATGGGGAGGACCAAAAGGGACAATTGATCCACCTTGCAAATAAAGAGTGGGCAAATCCTATATATAACAAAGCGAGATAAGAGATTTCTTTTAAATGCAAAATCAAACCAAGTTGAAGACATTTTATCTATTAGCCTTTGAATATGCATTAGATCAGGAGCATTAGTAATAATACCAAATGGGCATCATTAAAATCAAACTTCAACCATATTCCTTTAGGCAACAAGTGCTGCGAGCTGTCCACCTCTGAATCAACCGTAGAGCTGGGGAAAGAAAAGAAGAAGAAGAAGAAAAGGAAGGAAAAATTTTCATATGAAGCATGTTTATGCAAGTTTAAACTTGGAAGATTCCTAAAAACCTAACAGAACTGTAGAGTTGTATGTAAAGTAGGTAGAGTTGGTAGGTAGAGTTGGTAGGTAGAGTTGGTAGAGTTATACCTCTTGTACGTATATAAATACCTATGTATTGTGTAAATATTTTATTAAGAATATATAAAAAATATACATTTTATTCCTTTTTCACATGGTATCAGAGCCTAAACACAAACCCTAAACATAAACCCTAATTTTCACAAATTTAAAAAAAAAAAAAAAAAAAAAAACCCTAATTTTCGCTGCTGTTCGTGTCTGGATCTTTTCTTCCTGGTGTTGAATTTCACATTTGATTCCGTCGTCGTGTTCCTCTCTTCTCCGACGACCAAGCCCAGGAAGCTCACCTCCGGAAACGCGCGCACTGTTCATCGCGTCACTGTTCACGCGACTGTTCATCGCTGTTCACGCGCACTGATCATCGCCGTACTGTTCACCGAGAGCACTGTTCACGGGGTACTGTTCATCGTGCACTGTTCACGCCGTTACTGTTCATCCGCACTGTTCCCCCCGTACCACTGTTCACCGCCATCCGCTGCCGTTTGCTGTTGGTTTTTCCTTTCTCCAGGTTATTCTCCATGGCTGCTGATTCTTTCCCTTGAAAACTACTCCTTTTTCAAGTGTCTTATCTCCATCTCCTGCCATTGCAACTGAGAAATTGCTGGGAAATTCAAATTACATATCTTGGTCTAAAGCTGTGAACTTATGGTGCATCGGTCAAGGTTTACAAGACCATTTGACCACTACATTGGATGATGTAACGAAGGATCCGAAGAAGGATAATGATCAATGGATAAGAGTTGATGCTCTTTTGCTAAGTCTTTTGTGGCAGTCCATCGATCCATCTCTTCATCCAATTTACAGCCATTACTCAACTTGCTATGATGTTTGGACTCAGGCAAAGAGACTTTATACAAATGATATTCAGCGTTTGTACTCAGTTATATCTAATCTGCTTAATCTGAGACAAACAGGTATGTCAATTACTGATTTTCTTGGCAGATGGGCATCTCTAAAAGCTGAGTACAATTCTTTACTTCCTCCCGGTCAGTCTCTCCAAGATGATTTAGCTCAAAGAGACAAATTTTTCATGGTTTGCATCCTTGCTACACTTGGTCCTGATCTTACTTCCATTCGTGATCAGATATTGGCTAGTCCTACGATTCCATCTATGGATGAAGTTTTCTCTCGACTTCTTCGTACCTCATCAATTCCTAATGCACCTGTACCTGGTTTTTTCTCCGGATAATTCAGCTCTAGTTTCTCAAAGTACTTCTCAAAATCACATGACTAACAGAGAAGGACCAGGTGAAGATCGTGGGAGTGTTAAGGGAACTCGTCCTAGGTGTACCTACTGCCATCGTTGGGGTCATACCAGGGAAAAATGTTTCAAATTGCATGGACGTCCTCCACGAGCTAATATCATTCAGACCAATCCTGCCTCTTCGACTGCACAACATCCTGAATCTCTACTTCTCACTGGAGCTGATCTTGAGAATTATTTACAGTATCAGGCTTCACAGCAGTCTTCATCTTCTCCTGCTTCCTTTGCTCACACTGGTAATTCTGTTGCATGTCTCACTCAGTCTTCTACTTTAGGTCCATGGGTGATTGATTCTGGTGCTTCTGAACACATTTCTGGTAATCCTCATTTGTTTTCTCATTTCTTAAAGTCTACACCATTATCTTCTGTTACTGTAGCAAATGGTTCACATGCAGTACCTGAAGCTGTGGGAAGTGCACAACCCTTACCATCTGTGCCTTTGAAACATGTTCTTTACATTCCACATTGTCCGTTTAATCTTATCTCTGTTAGTAAAGTCACCCGTGCTCTAAACTGCTCTATTAAATTTGATCCTCATTCTGTTGTTTTTCAGGATCTCAGTACGGGACAGACGATTGGCACAGGATGTGAGTCACAGGGGCTTTACTACCTCACCAACCCTTCGGCTTCTCATCTGGCATGTTCTGCTACAGTCTCTCCAACTCTTCTCCACAATCGTTTGGGTCATCCCAGTCTCTCAAAATTTCAGAAGATGGTTCCTCATTTTTCTCAATTGTCTTCTTTGGATTGTGAGTCTTGTCAACTTGGGAAACAGTCTAGAACTTCGTTTCCTAAGAGGGTCAATAATCGGGCTACCTCTCCTTTTGCTGTAGTTCATTCTGATATTTGGGGTCCTAGTCGAGTCGTGTCTGTTTTGGGTCATCAATACTTTGTTACTTTTATTGATGACTATTCGCGCTGTACTTGGTTATATTTAATGAAAAGTCGTTCTGAGATATTTTCAATTTTTGAATCATTTTGTGCTGAACTTAAAACACAATTCAATGCTTCTATACAAATTTTGCGCAGTGATAATGCTCCTGAATACTTTTCTGCTCAATTTACTGAGTTTCTATCTTCTCATGGCATTTTACATCAGTCCTCTTGTGCTTACACACCTCAACAGAATGGAGTTGCTGAGCGTAAAAATAGGCATCTCATTGAAACTGCTCGCACACTTCTTTTACATCACCATGTGCCTACTCGTTTTTGGGCTGATGCTGTTCTCACTGCTTGTTATCTCATTAATAGAATGCCCTCATCTGTTCTTCAGCACAAAATTCCTCACACGATCTTATTTCCAGATCAACCTTTGTATGTGCTTCCTCTACGTGTTTTTGGTTGTACATGTTTTGTTCACAATATGGCTCCTGGTCAGGATAAGTTATCAGCGCGTTCTATTAAGGCTGTTTTCCTTGGTTACTCCAAACATCAAAAAGGTTACAAGTGTTATTCACCCACTACTCGTCGTTATTATTTGTCCCCTGATGTAACATTTTTTGAATCATCTTCTTTTTATTCCATCTCTTCATCTGAGACTCCTTTGTCGGAGGTTTTACCTATTCCCTCTCAGTTAGTTCTTCCTGAGTCTATTCCCGTTGTCTCTGAGTCTATTCCTTCCCCTCCACCATTTCAGGTTTACCATCGACGCTCTCGACGCTCTCCTACATCAGATATCCCACCTGTTTCAGAGGCTCCTGTTGACTCATCTTCTATTCCAACGTCTCCACCTACTGAGGACCTACCGGACAACGATCTTCCTCTTGCCATCAGAAAAGGTAACCGTACTACTCGTAATCCTCACCCACTTTATAATTGTCTTAGCTATCATCGGTTATCTCCATCTTATTGTACCGTTGTTTCATCTCTATCTTCCATTTCTGTTCCTAAGAATGTGAGTGAGGCTCTTTCAGATCCAGGGTGGACCCAGGCAATGGTAGATGAGATGACTGCTTTACATGCCAATGGTACTTGGGATTTAGTTCCTTTGCCTCCCGGTAAGTCTCTTGTTGGATGTCGATGGGTTTATTCTATTAAGGTCGGTCCTGATGGTAAAGTTGATCGGCTCAAAGCTCGGTTGGTTGCCAAGGGTTATACTCAGGTGTATGGTTTGGACTATGGTGACACATTCTCTCCGGTTGCTAAGATGTCCTCTGTTCGTTTGTTTATCTCCATTGCAGCTATGCGCCATTGGCCCTTGTACCAATTGGATATTAAGAATGCTTTTCTTCATGGTGAACTCCAGGAGGAGATTTATATGGAGCAACCGCCTGGCTTTGTTGCTCAGGGGGAGTCTAATCTGGTATGTAAACTTCGCCGTTCACTTTATGGTTTGAAACAATCTCCACGTGCCTGGTTTAGTCGGTTCAGTACTGTTGTAATGGAGTTTGGAATGATTCGTAGTACATCTGATCACTCAGTTTTCTATAAGCACACATCTGAAGGAAAATGCATATACTTAATAGTGTATGTAGATGATATTGTCATAACTGGTAATGATCAGCATGGTATTACTCAATTGAAGGCACATCTTTTCAAACATTTTCAAACTAAGGATCTTGGCTTGTTAAGATACTTCTTGGCATAGAAGTTGCTCAATCCAGTTCTGGTATAGTCCTCTCTCAAAGAAAATATGTCTTAGATATACTGGAAGAAACAGGGATGCTTAATTGCAAGCCTGTGGATTCTCCTATGGATCCCAATGTGAAGTTGTCACCAGGACAGGGGGAGCCTTTTGAAGATCCAGGGAGATATCGTCGTTTGGTTGGAAGACTCAATTATCTTACTATTACTCGACCTGATATATGTTTTGCAGTTAGTGTTGTCAGTCAGTTTCTTCAGTCTCCTTGCACTAGTCATTGGAATGCAGTGATCAGAATTCTTAGATATATGAAAAATGCTCCTGGTAAAGGTTTACTATATGAGGATCATGGTCACTCTAAAGTGGTTGGATATTCTGATGCTGATTGGGCAGGTTCTCCATCTGATAGACGATCTACATCTGGGTATTGTATTCTTGTTGGAGGCAACCTGGTATCTTGGAAAAGTAAGAAACAAGATGTTGTTGCTAGATCAAGTGCAGAAGCAGAATATCGTGCCATGGCTTTGGCAACTTGTGAATTGATTTGGTTGAAACAGTTGCTTGAGGAGTTAAAATTTTGTGAAACTTCACAAATGGAGCTAATTTGTGATAACCAGGCTGCATTACATATAGCTTCCAATCCAGTTTTTCATGAGAGAACTAAGCATATAGAGATTGATTGTCACTTCATCCGAGAAAAGATCTTATCTGGTTGCATCTTCACTAGTATGTTAATTCAAATAATCAGTTTGCAGATATATTGACTAAATCTTTAAGAGGTTCTCGTATTGAATATATTTGTAACAAGCTTGGTGCATATGATTTGTATGCTCCAGCTTGAGGGGGAGTGTAGAGTTGTATGTAAAGTAGGTAGAGTTGGTAGGTAGAGTTGGTAGGTAGAGTTGGTAGAGTTATACCTCTTGTACGTATATAAATACCTATGTATTGTGTAAATATTTTATTAAGAATATATAAAAAATATACATTTTATTCCTTTTTCACACATGGCCAGAAATGTCTGCAAGTCCCAAAGAGAATGAGAAATGCAGCATAACTTTATTTAAATTTATAGGAGATATCCCCAGTATGGCAACACATAAAAAACAAGCTTTAGCATGTTAAGAATTTTGACCAAAAAACACATGTTAAGGAAATTAATGCTCACAACTATCTGCTTCCACTGCATGATATTTTAAGCACAAGTTCAAGGAAATCAACCAAAGCACAAAGCTACCTAATGCAACAAACCAAAGTGCCATTATGGAAATTTCTTTTGAAAGGGAATGTAATGCCAAATCACATGCCTCTATTACTGATGCCAAACGTGCAGCAAATGAAAAAATTGGATAAGCTATATGTGGCTTCATTAGCATGACGCACTTACTGTAAAGTAATTCTTACTGCCCAACGAAAAATGTTACTTAAAAATTAAAATAAGGAAATCAGCCAAAAAAAATTAAAATGAGGAAAGAAGCGCAAGGAAAATAAGAGGTAGGAAAAACCTTGTGTAGACCAAAATTGGCCCCAACAAAAAGGAATTTTCAACCGTCCTCAACCTTTGATCTTTTGGGTCTGCCATTGGAATAAATAAGCATGAGTGGTCCGATATTAATAAAAATAGAATACCAATATATATTAGGACAACCAAACTAACCTGCAAAGAAGGTAGGACTTGCAATGGGGGTACCTGCTGTTTGAGCCAAATAGAGAAGAGTGTATATGTGAGGAATAAGGCGGTAACGCCTCTTCAACGCTAGACGGCAAACGTCCTCGCACTAGATAAAAGGATGAAACCAGATAGAGTTTTCTTGCTTATCAGCTTACAAGGTACAAAGTATGACATAGTAGCATTAACAAGTGCATAGCCTGAATCACTTTTTCTAAAGATCTAGAACCACAGTCATCTTGAAACGACCACATTTGAAAACTCAAATCATAAAAGGACAACAATCAGTAGGTTGCTCATGTTTTCAATGAGGCAGTTTCCTAATCTTACTCATCAATTTTAGAAGATTCTATAGCAAATCACAGAAATAAAAGAAACACACATTTTTATTCACAAGCTTAAACTATGAGACTAGTTATGTGTGTTTGCGGTCAAAATTTTGATAGCCATTTTACACTACTCAATAACTAGCAGTTTGTCCCATTAGTGAATCCATAATAGCAAGTTAAACTATATATATGTCTGCATGCTTAAACCATTGAACGAATTGGTGGCCATATTGAATTTGTCAAAGTATAAAAAAATTAGACGTCCATCTACTAGGTTAAATTATTAGACGAGTTGACTGAGGCGTCTAAATTGATATGGCATTATCAAAAAGGTTGGGTTTGAGTCCCCCCCTCGCTGTTTTCCATTCCAATTAATTTGTCCTATTCAGTGCTCCTTGACCAATCTCTCAGCTAATACATAAGGAGCAGTGACAAATTTTATTATCAACCAATATCTAAATCTTTTTTTGGATAATGTTTGATTCTAGGTTTACCAATATCTAAATCTAGCAGCTTAAACTTTTAGAAAAGTTAATTGTAAACGATCTAACTAGACAAAGTTCTAACATGAAACCAAAGAAACAGTTCCAAAATTCAGAATTCTATAAGTTTGAGATCAGGCTCAATTTATGTCTCAATGCATGTATGATGCAATCAATAATGATTCAATCAATAATTTTTCAATATCTTTTAGTAGGCTTTAATTAAATATTTAATTATTTTCCATTAATATCTTTTAATAATAAATATCTTTTGAATGTCATTTAATGTCTTTACTAGGATTTTCTTTTTTCAATCTTTTCCCTTTTTTTGGCAAATTTTATTTTTCTATATAAATTATATGCCTTAGGACAAAGAAGTTATTCAGTTATCATTTTTCAATGACATTATGCAAAGCCACCATTGCTCTTTTTCCCAAATCTCAAAATTAGATTAAATTTTGATTTTTGATGCCATTAGCATAAATATTCCTAAAATCAATAGGCTATTGAAGATCATTGTTCCCGATATTCTGAGAATAAACGGAATTGTGATATATATGTCACGTTGTATGCTACATCAGTTGGTATCAGAACTGTATTCGCACTTGAATTAATAATGACACCTCGAAGGTAGACCAATCAACGCCATACAATTAATGAGATTTAAGATCATGACAATCTAAATCGCAGAATTGGGCAATTGATCGACAAGCGGCTGGATACAACATTAGAACGTCGATTAGATGTGATAGTTGGTCGCGGTGCAAAGAGGTTGGGTGCGTTTATGGGTAATCATAATCAAAACATCAACCCAATTTTTAAGGAAGATCAAAAGATGTGGGGAAACTGGGATAAAAATGGAGAAAAAGACATTTTGGTTTTCTTCCTATGAAAACCCAATTTTTGAGAACGAAGAAGATGATGATAATTTTTGGACTAATGATGAACCGATCTTTGATATTTATGATAATGAAAGGGAGGATGTTTTTGAAGCAGTTGGGGATAGTGAGCCAACTTTTGATATACTAATTTTAGATGTTAATTATCTTAAACAGGAGTATAAGACTGGAGATGGTAAAAAGATTTTGCTTGTAAGGGGGTCAAGTACGACACCTAGGAGCTTATGAAGATGATTGGTTGAGAAACAACATTTATTAGTCAAGGAAATTGTATAATTACCGACCCCTCAAATAAAAATTATTTAAATACTAATTACAAAAAATAAATTACCAAAATACCAACACAAAATCGAATATTAAACAAGTATTTCACGAATTTGCATGTGAATCTCATGTTGAAGATGCGATTCATGAAGAAATATAAATCGCCTATTAAAAATGCGATTTACGTGAATCAACCTTTCAAGATACAATTTATCTTAAAAATTTATGAAATGCCCTTTGAAAATATGATTCAGCACTGTATGACTTTTAGCTGAATTGCATCATCAAAAGACATTTTATATGTAAATTTGTGAAACGCTTGTTTAATATGCGATTTTGCATCGGTATTTGTGTAATTATTTCTGTCTAATTTATATTTGTGTAAATTTTTGTTACAAAATTGGTAGACACGTGTTTCACCCTTTTTCAGTCTATTTGCACAATTCTGGGAAAGGTAGAAATACATTCAAGGAGTGTGAAAAAAGGATCGATAGTTAACCGGAATGGGTTGACTAGCCCTGGTTGATTGATTTGTCTGAGGCTTGTGTAATTAATTCCAAGTAGATCTTGCGTGACATAGGCAAGGGGGAATGATGCGGTCAATAATGATTCAATCAATAATTTTTCAATATCTTTTAATAGACTTTAATCGAATGTTTGATTACTTTCCATTAATGTCTTTTAATGATAATTTTTTTTTTTATCATTCAAAAAAATATCTTTTGAATGTTATTTAATGTCTTTAATAGGATTTTCTTTTTTAGTCCTTTTCCTTTTTTGACAAATTTTATTTTTCTATATAAATTGTATACCTTAGGGTAAAGAAGTTATTTAGTTATCATTTTCCAGTGAAATTATATAGAGCCATCATTGCTCTTTACCCCAAATCTCGAAATTAGATTATATTTCGATTTTTTTATGCTATTAGCCTAGATATTCCTAGAATCAATAGACTATTGAAGATCATTATTCTAGTATTCTGAGAATCAACGGAATTATCATATATAAGTCACATTGTATGTTGCGTCAATACATTAATGAAAAATGAATATGTAATGGAAAACCATGCCAAAATTTACAAGCTTAAATTTTTTATGCAGGATGTGACAAATGTATTAGTTTGTTTAAACTGCATTAAAAATTAGAATCTAGTCTATTTATCGTCTAGTATTTAGCATTATTGTATAGCTTAATTATAAACAAGCTGTTATTAAGCCCACTAGTTTTTAGGTTCGATATTTGCATACATTAAATGGATAATATGAAGCAAGAGAGCATTATCTCAGCAATATCGTGTCAAGCTAGTGCTAGCAGTGGAATCCTCAATTAGTAGTTATTTCCAATCCACATTTATCATCAGATTTCAATACTCTTCTTCTCTTTATCTGTAAACTCCAAGGATTCTAAGACTAGTACTAATAAATAGAATAGTAAATATATGATAGATACTGGATTTGGGACCCAATTAGACTTTAGTTAGAAACTTTAGAGTATTGTCAACCTATTTATAATCTAAAAACCCCAAGTAGAAAATTTCTAGATGTTAAAAGACACAAGCTAGATTTCATAATCTGAGTTGAGAAACTAGGATATAAGTATAAAAAGCCCTTAATTTGAGAGCATTAGAAAGCTAATAACTTGTAGTATGTGTAGAATAAAAATAATCCATTAAAGATAAACCGTTAGAGATATAAATACGTACTAAAAAGCTATAAACGGATCCATAATTAATAATTTACACTTCAAATAAAAATTTAGACCACACTATAATTTTAGTTAGAAAATTTAGAGTCCGTGGATACCAATTTTATATTTTGACCTATTAAGCCTTAAAACATTAATCGCGTAAGACAAAACTTTAAAAATACTAAATCGCGTAAATTTTAAACTCAAAAAATTTGAAGTCAACAATATTTTAGAAATATTTTAGGACCTAAACTAAATTTTTAGGAATAAAATTCTCATATAACTTATATAAATATACGCGTAGGGGATAGTTTTTGACGTAATTAGCTAGATATTTGAATATTTTATAATATTTTCCCTCAATGGTTGTTACAATTTACGGTGGAAATGGAATACACTCAGCTGGCCAAAATTCTTCCAAGTCTCTACCATGCTGCAAGTTAACTTCAAGGAGTAGAAAAGTCTAAGATTGAGACATTTGACCCAATAGAAATAAACCAACAAAGCTCTAATGATTTCAACAAATTTAACCCAAACAAATCAGCTTGTTTACAGCCCCTCCCTTTCTTTCTTCCCTTTCTTTCTTCACCGTAAAACACACACACCAGAAATTACACTAAAAATAAATTAAATTAAGCCAACTCTTCCTCTACAAGTAATCTTAACCTCTATAAATAATTTACAAGCCAACAAAAAAATAAGTCCCTTTCTTCCCAACATCCTCCACTGTAAACACACACACACCCACAACTCTCCCTCTCTTACAACAAATTGTCCCCATTTGATCTTCCATCAACCAGAAAAACCAATTAATCAAAACTCCATCAACCACTAAAAGTAGCAACCAACCATTTAACAATATAAAAGACAAGGGTAAGAATATGTTGTAGTTAGTTATCTTATATGTAGAATATGATAAACTTACCTCCTTATCAATATATGTAGGTCTTGATCTATATAAGGAGGAGAATTTATCATCTCACCCTCTAAATCATCAAGGTAATGTCTAAATCATTCTCTAATTTACACTTCACTCTTGTGTAGAAATAGAAAAATTGAGGACGTAGAAATTAGAAAAATTGAGGACATAGAAATTATCATAGACATTCTATATAAGTAGCCTCCTTAAGTTATATTGATAGTAACATAAATGAGAATAATGTATGATGGTCATCTTGAATAAATTAGAATGTAAGGAAACTATGAAGAAAATTAAATTTAAACTTTAGAAAATCCTAGACTCAAAATTTTGTTGTCACTATAGGGCTATGACTTTAAAAACCTAATTCATGACTTAATTTGGGTACAAAAGAATTGGTAGAATATGTCTTTAATATTATCTAAATAATAAAACTAGCCAACACAAACCCTTAGATACCTATGGGGAATATTGGGCATAAAACTTGTGATAGAATTTACTAAAATAAAGACAAAGAATTTGAATGGATTAAACTAATCATAAGAAATATACTATAAATTAGAGTACAAATTAATACTTAGATAAATTTAAAAATCATTAGAACCATTATATTAGTAATAAAAATCTAGATGTAACTCCCTAATTAATAAAAATTTTATCTTGCATAGCTAGATAAGGTTGACAGACAAAGTAGATAATAATAGAAAATTCATTGTCACTAAAAACACTAATGGATAATATAGATTGAAACTAATGAAACTCTTTACCAATGGTAAAAAGCTTAATAAATAGACTAGGAAATAAAAATAAGACCTAGGAAAGTCTTATACCAACTATAGGAAATTATTTGCAAGCAAATAAATTGAGTAACTAGCATACTATATGCAAAATAAGCTTTGTAACATCTATTTATACACAAAAATATAAGTTAAAAATAAGTAATATAAGGTTGCCTAAAGATTTTGCACTAAAAACATGAATTTAAAACTATTTAAATTACTTTTAGTAAGAAATATTCATTTACACGAATTTTATGAAAATATAAGATATTTCATAAATTTTAAAACAATTAAATATCGGCTACCATTGGATTAGGAATAATAAAATGACTTTACCTAAGGCAAAACTAATTTAGGACACTTAGACACTCATTAAGAATCATCTACAAAGTCAATTATCTGATTTATGAAAATTTATTTATTCATTCTATTAGGCGAACTGAGTCAATCATAGACTTCCAGAGGATTACTACAATTAAACCCATGAGCAGGTGAGTAACTCTAATCTATTACATTGTTTGTGTTTGTTTTTGTGTTTGTAATTTTAGTTGCACCTAAAATCATATATTTAAAATGTTTGTATAATGCATGTGGATGGGAACTATGTTATTGAAGTGGTGTATGAATTGGATGCCAAATCATACTTATTAAAAGTGATAACAAAATTGTTATGAATGATTGTTGAAGTATGTTGGATATTGTCTATAAACTGCTTGGTCACCTTAAAATTTACTTATGACTGACAGGCTTATAATTTAAAAGACCATGCATTACATAACCTGCATATATTGCTTAAAAAGTGTGACAGCCCGCTCGTATTAGTATTTTGGATCTCGGTTAATGCTTGATTTTTCTAGATGTAGACTTCCTAGTTCTTCCAAGATTATCCTTGTTCTGTTCAGTTCCATGGGAACTACTTAGTAAAAGAAGGAACGCCGCCCGTGGTATCGGCTTGAAATGACTAATACTTAATGGAGTCTTTTTGTTCCGAAAGGAAATTGAGTGAAGAAAATATATTTAATAAAGTGAGTACTACTATTTCTATGGTTCTCTGTTTCTCCTGTGCGGGTGGGTTATAAGGATGTGATCCTTGACTAAATTCCCTTAACCAGGATGAGAGGACGTAAATCTACATCTTGTTTGGATTCCAGTTGTTCAGACTTGTAACTGTAAATATATTTGAGTGATGCATTACACTTGTTTGATAAATCACTTGTTTGCAATGCTTGATGTGTAATATGTGATAGTTATTCACTGAGCCGTAAAAATGCTCACACTCCAACAGATTTTTCAGGATTATCCTCCACCCATGGCTAGTATCATCCCGGAGGCTAGAGCGGGTAAGGAATAAAGCTAGCAAGTTATGGAAATAGACAAGAGGATTATAGATCTATTGTATTAGTAAACTTATATCTATTTTATGTTCTTAGTTTGTAAGTTGATAAACCAGTCTATAATAGTTTTATTCAGACTTTATATAAAATTTATTTTCTCTATTATTACATATCTTATGTATGTACATCATTTCTTATCAAGCAACTCAAAAGATCCTGTTTTTATGTATAAGAATCAAATCTCTGGGGCATGACATTATATCTCTTTAAATTTAACTTATACTGACATTCTCTCTTTCTTTCTTAGGGAAACCCCCATATGTTGTTATTCTCTCTTTATATTTAGTTTATTTTGTTTTTTGTCTCTCGTTAAAGTTTAGTTTTCTTCTTTTTTTTTTTTTTAATTCTCTTCCTTTCTTGCTCCTCATTCTATGATTCTAAGCACTATTACCTGTAGGACCAGTGGATCACATATGTCAAACTTTGAGATCACATAAATTGTTGTATTGAATACCAACATAGCAGACGTACTAACTTAGTGGACACTTTGATACAAGATCCAAGAACAAAATATTAGAAATGGTGAAACTAGTCTTCCTTCATGGTTAATCCATCATGCCAAACCCAAAAAAAAAAAATAAATTGAAAATTTTTTGTTTCAAATGTGTCTACCAGAAAGCTTCTCCCACCATCAAGCAGGTCTCTCATATGTTAAGTTTTTTTCCCAATTAATTATTTTCTTTATATTGAGGAGCATCTTGCAGGCTCTAACCCTTCCCCTTTAAATCAGCATTTAGATATACCAGCAGAAGTTAGGACAAACCTCTTCCCCAAAAGACCAAGGTTCATGATCAATTGTGTCAATTTCACTATGGCCTCGACAAAATGGAAACATTGCACCTATACCCATCCACCTTCCAAAAAGTTTTGGAGTTGCATTTCCTCCAAATCCACCAATATCAGGCCCAGAAAGTGGTTGACCACTGAGCCCCTGATCAATAATAAACAACAGTTAGAACAGACATCTTAATGGAGAAACAAAAACTGATTTTAGGATATTGAATAAAACAATGACATTGCATCTTTTCCAGAATTGCAGCAACTCAGCGAATCTATAGAAAATATATGCACAAAACCAACAATTGGTACATTTCAAGAGATAGGAAAGAAATCAGCAAGCGAAAACAGTGCTTCCTTTACATTACCCTTGTGAGAGCTAGCCTTCATTTTGAAGCAACTAAAGTGAGTAAATAAAAAGGATTAGGAATTTATAACTCAAGCGATCAAATATGTGCAATAATGCAGGCATATTGTCTCATTAAAATATATAGTGCACATGCACCTAGCAAAGCATTCATATGCTCATGTGGACCTAAGTTACATCAACACAGAGGATAAAGTTGGAAAAATGACATGAAACAAGCTGGAGAAAATTGATGCACAGTGTAGTAATGAAATATCTGTTAAAAAGTTTCATGGAAACTTGCTTACCAGCTGAAGAACCATCGAGATACTCATATGGAGGTGCTCCCAATTGAGAGGTTGTCCCCAGTCCAAGTTGCAGCATATCTCTGACTACCAATAAAGCCAGCTCGAGTAAGAACAAAGGGGCGCTTATTTTCGTTAGCCAATTTCATTCCTTCATATGTGGACCTTGCCATTAGCATGCCATAAACCTGCAAACAGCATTACGCAAAACTTCAGAAATCGTGTCATAATATTGAAGTAGCATAAAGTCCATCCTCTTTGGAGGGTTATATAAGTTAAAATACAAAAGGCAAGAAAAGGATAGAAGAAACTACATTGTGGTAATATGAGTGATTCTGTAAACCACCTAATTCATCATCTGCCCTGTGGATGTTGTCCTCTGGCATTGTATTTGTTTCAGACTGAACAAATACAAGATTAGATGTGTCAGGGATATTAAACAGAAAGCAAAAGACAAAATATTATAAAAGACTTACCTTAAAAATAGCTGGTTCATTCATATCATTCCATATACCATTGACACCTTTAGAAATGAAATCCTTAACTAAATTTGCCCACCAGGATCGAACTTTTGACTGTGTAAAGTCAGGGAAAACACATGGCCCAGGCCAAACCTCCCCTAAAAATGTAGGTGAAGCCAGTTACATTTCATAAATGTGACAAGAAGCTGATCTCAAAATAATATATATATGTAGCTCACCAACAAATGGCTTCCCATTTGCTGCCTGAACCCATACGTTGTTTTCAGAACCACTGTCATAGACAAAGTACCCTTCTTCTTTCTTGATACCGGGATCAAGCATCCAGATACCTTTAAAACCATTCTGGTGGAGACTTTTCACCATAGATTCTGGATCTGAAAACCGTTCCTGAAAAGCATTCATTTGCCAGTCAAGAGCAAACTGTGTAATTCATTGTTATTATAGCACAAAAACGTGCAATTCCCACTCACTATATTTGAATCTAACAAGCATAAAATCAGAAAGATATCTTCAGAAAACCTCTGAAACTAGGTTTTCCAAAAGTTTTCCTGATTAATTTGAGAGAAGAGCTCTACTGCACAAAAGAGACCAATTATGGATACCAATCCATATTAAGCAAGCAATTAGTATAGATAGCCAAAAATGCATATGTTAGCATATAATACAGATTGTCTAAACTAAACAAAGTCAAACCCTACTTAATAAAAAAGTGTAATTCAAAATATGTCTCACTAGAGTAGAACCATTTGGAATGTGTTGTCCCAATCAGATGGAATATCTTGCCCTCCATATGGAAAAAATAGTTGCACCAAAACCAAATTTCCATCTATCGGTAACCTAAGAAGATGGGGACTGAGAGAGACCATCCAAAACTCCTTGCCAAGTTAAGAAAGTAGAAGGACACTCTAAGGCGTCAATAATCAGTGACCAAACTGAGCAAGAGAGAGACACATAAAATATAAGTGTTCATGAGACTTTACGCTTGAATTACAAAAATAACAAAATGTTGCAGATGTAATTCCCTAGATAGACAGCTTATCAAGTGTATACAACTTTTTATTGATAGCTAGCCAAAGAATAAAGCTATACCTTGGAATAATGTCCTTACTCCACACCACTTTGAACCAGGGTACCAAGGAACCTTGAGGGTTAAGAGCTTGATAAGCACTCTTGATAGAGAAACTGCCACTAGAAGAAGGTTAGTCGTTCTCCCTTAAAGGAATTAGACTGCAAATTTGTAGATATATTAAGATTTCTCTAAAAAGAGGATTCCAAAATTTCTCAACAATGATTATCAATCAAACAGCAAAGACTTGCATTTAGGGGAAGACTAGATGATGCTAGCTCCCTAGCATTGAAGATGTTGTCGAAGGGTCCCTATAAGAGCCAATAGACTAACAAAAGGGTTGTGGACAATCCGTTTCTAACTTTCCATCCAACAAATTGTCGAGCCAGACTTCCCAAATTCAAGAGTTCACCCCAAGTCAAAGAGCAAAAGGAGGTTCGTTTGATTGACCAAAAGCACTTACCTTTCAAGAAGATGGTATAAACCCGATCCACTCAAATACCCTTACACCTCCACTATAGAGATGTTGTATGTGCTTCAATTGTGCTGCCTTATTCCAAATTTCAAGCTTAGGGATCCCAAGACTAGCCTCACTCAAAGAGAAGCATGCTTTTCCCATCTCACCTTTGCTTTTGAAGCAATGTTCAGACTTCCACTCCAAAGAAAATTTCTCATTAATTATTTAATCTACACACTTTCTTGGGGAGCAAAAATATAGATACCCAATATACTTGCACTAAAAAATCACTAACTTTAAAAGTTAAAAGTCTCCAGGCATAAGAAAGAAGCTTAACTGTCCAAGCTTCAAGACGAGCAATACACAATCTTCCATCCTTAATTTAGATGAAATGAGAAGGATACCTGGGTAGCGTATAAAGAGAGTACCTTCTTGAAAGCTAAGAATTGTAAGAGCTGCCTCCTTGATTGGCATGTCAATATTTAAGAAGAAAACCTTACTTTTTTTTTCCAGATTTGCACTTAAGCCCGAACAAAGTTGGAACTCCCTCAGAACCTCATGAATAGATAGAATAGAAGGGAGGTTGCCTTTGCTAAAAACCGAAAGGTCATCCGCAAAACAAAGATGAGTGATTTTCTCTTCTTGCATCTCTAAGAGAAAGAGAGATGGACACTGAGTCTTCCTCCAAAACATGCAAGATAAAACTTCCATAGCTAGTACAAAGAGGTAAGGTGAAATAGGATCACCTTGGCGTGATCCTCTATTGCTCGAGATATAACCCACAAGTTCTCGATTCAAGTTGAAAGAGAATTTTGGTACGAAGAAGCATTGTACTAATAGGTTTTGAAAACAGGTGGAAAAACCATATACTCAAAAACTTTCTCAAGAAACTTCCAACTCAAAGTATCATAAGCCTTCGAGATATCAACTTTGATAGCACATCTTTGAAAACCCTTATTAAGATGGTAGTCGTCCACTAACTCTTAAGTAATGAAATATTATCAAAGATCTTCCTCCCAAGTATGTGATAGGGATCAAGGTTCAACTGGATTAATAAAAGATCTAGAGTTAGAGGATTGAAGAACTTAGCTCAACAGATCATTATAGATGAGCCGAATGAAGATAAGATAGTATTGCATATCCAGATAGTATTACAAGTCAATTTATGTCTTCTCCTACTGTGCATCATTGAGCAACCTTAAACAAATCTTATGTTATCTAAAAGGTGTTCCAGGACGTGGTTTGATATATGCACATCATGGTCATGGTCACGGTCATGGTCATGGTCATGGTCATGGTCATGGTCATGGTCATAGTCATGTTAAGTGTTTTTCAAGTACTGATTAGATAGAGTTCAAGACAGATAGAAGATCCACCACTAAGTACTAAATGTTTGTTGGAGGTAATCTAAGTTTTAGGAAAAGCAAGTAATAGAATACTGCATCTCATTTAAGTGCAAAAGCACAATACAGGCTATGACACTATCGATATGTAAAATCGTGTGGATTCATCAGCTCTTCTCAGATGTAGCTTTAAGGCGGTTCTTCACCTTGCATCTAACCCTGTGTTTCACAAGCAAACGAAGCATATCGAAATCAAATATCATTTCATACATGAGAAGATACAGCAGAAGTTGATTTCTACAGGGCATATCAAGATTGGAGAGTCGTTAGCTAATATTTTTACAAAAGCTTTGAATGATACTAAGATTAATGATATCCGTGACAAGTAAGGTATGATTAATATCTATACTCCAACTTAAGGGGGAATATTATGATATGTATATTAGTATACAATATTTTCTATTAATGTACAATAGTAACTAGCCTTTATTAGGAGATCTTGTTTCCTAAAATAGCTCTTACATATGAATGAAATTATCAAAAAATTTCTTTTAATCCTATTCTAATCACCCCCTACAATCACATCAAAATATTGTTGCCAGTACTTTAAAATTTCAACTAAACTACAATGCTAAAGGTCAAGTTGAGTGTCATAAAGCACGCCTAGTTGCTCAAGAATTCACTCAACGTGAGAGTATTGACTACATTAAAACCTTCAGCCCTGTTATCAAAATCACCACCACTTGCTTCATCTTATATCTCATACTGTCTCCTCTAATTGGGAAATTCATCAACTAATGTAAAAAATGCCTTTTGTTATGGTTATCTCACTAGGACAATCTTCATGAAACACCCCCTTGGTTTTATTCATCATCGTTACCCTCATTATATGTGTCAACTAAACAATTCTCTCTATGGTATAAAACAAGCTCTTCAAGTATGGTTCCATCGCTTCAGCACCTTTCCGTTAACTCTAGGATTCCAACAAAATAAAGCTGACATATCCATGTTTATCCTCACTAAGGTTCTAACATACTGGTTCTTCTTTATGTGGATGACATTATCTTCATTGGTAGCAGCAACATACTTCTTCACTCACTCTTCTCACATCAATTTGCCATGAAAGACCTTCACCCTCTCCACTTCTTCCTTGGCATTCGATTTACACATATACCTCAAAGTATGCACTTATGTCAATCTCAGTCCATCTCTAACCTTCTCAAATGCCATCACACGTATCCATCCAAACCAATCAGCACCCCTTTATCCTCCCATAGTCATCTTAGCACCGTTGGTTCTCTATCATTGCGAAACCCCACTACATATCGTGAAATTATTGATGCTTATCCATCCAAATATCAACCTTGCGATGAATCAGTTCAGTCAATACATGCATAATATCAATACAAATCACATGCAAGTAGCAAAATGTATTATTTGCTTTCCACGGGGCACACCTACATTGGGACTTCCTATTAGTCACACACATATATTTCTCTCACTACCTTTGTTGATGCTAATTGGGCTAGGTGTGTAGATACTCATTGGTCAACAACAGATTATGTTATCTATCTTGGTCACAATTTTATCTCTTGGCAAACCAAGAAACAACGAGCCATCCCTTAGAGTTCTATTAAGGCTAAATATTGTGCCCTTGCCTATGTTGTTGCCAAGTCTACTTGGATCTATCTTCTTGTCATGAGCTTGGAGTCCCCATTCAACGCCCCATTATTCTTTGCCGTGATAACATTAGCACTATGTATTTGTCTGCCAATCCAGTTCAATATGATCACACCAAGCATGTTGATATTGACTATCATTTTGTACGAGAAATGGTCTCCTCTAGTCAGATTCTTATTTGATACATTCCTACCAGCCTTCAGCGCACAAACATCCTCATTAAAAATCTCTCTACACCAACCTTTCTTGCTTACTGCTCCAATCTCACACTGACCTTCACACCATGAGATTGACGGAGTGTATTATCGTACATATATTTTTATATTTTATGTAGGATCAATTTAGTCTTTTATATAATTCACCTTCTCTTTTGTATAATGTAGAGCCTTACATTATACTGTAGTTTTCCACAATTGCAAATAATCAATTGCATCTTAATCTAGCTTGTAAATATTCACACGACATTGCCCAGAAACACGAGCTCATGTTCATTGATAGACTTAAAGCAAAACATTCTAAAAAATAGAGTATCAGCCCATGCTTATCCATCGATGTTAATTATTGGATCTATGCTTCCATTTTGACAGCTAGTATGAAAGAACAGAGGGAGGGGAGGGGCGTGGGTAGTTGATTATGATCAGCAAATCTTGCCACTGCTACGCCTTTTTTTTTTTTTTTTTTTTTGGGGGTCCCCACCACCCCTTCTCTCTCTCTCTCTCTGTCCAGATTAGCCAGTAGACAACATGCCTTGTCAAAGGTGAAGCAACGGAACCCATCCATGTAGTCTATATCCATCCATATGACATCACAAGGAATCTCCTTTTCTCTGAAATTCTTAGCAATCTGCATAAACAGATAAACCTAGGTTTAGAAAGCTGCAAATCAATCCTTCTAAAGATTTTCAGAGGACAAACTTTTAATTGAGAGATAATCTGCGAATGAAGCATATAGAACACAGATAACAGAAAAACAGTGAACCTCAAGAACTCTCTTATCAGAATCATAGCTCCAGCGGCACTGATGATAGCCTAAGGCCCACTTCGGGGGCATAAACACAGTTCCTGATTCAAATTTCAGCAGATAAGGCCCCAGAAAAAAAAAAAAAAAAAAAAAAAAAAAAAAAAAACAAAACAAAACAAAACAAAAAAAAAAAACTAAAAAAAAACAAAATAGGGAAAAGAAAAATAAACAAAAAAATTATATTGACAGCAAAAATAGTCTCAATGCAAGATGACTAGTCCAGTCTGATTGTCTCTGATGGTTTACTATGTCAAAGCACCATGCATTACAGGCATCCTGTTGATAAACAATTCTTTGGAACTGATATTGCTGGAACTTTTTATGACTTCAGTCTGATTTAAAGGTATACTGCCTACAGAATCATTTTTATCCCCTTTGGATACTTCAGTAAGTTCCATTTATAAATAAGCATTTATGTTTAGAAGAGCAGAACAGTAAAGAACCTAAGTATCAAGTGATGCATTAATGTTTAACTCTGATCGCATTTGTCAATGCCCACCTTTTACTTCTTAAAAACATTGTCGACAACTCTGTTTCAAAACTTTTTGAGACTTATGTCCTCAAAAGTGATAATGGAAAACGCAAAAGGTTCTCCTGAATTTCAATCATAGAAACATTCATCAAGACAAGATAGAATGTTACAAAAACTACTAGAGAACATATACAAGCATAGCCAATAAGTTTGTCTGCAAATTCATATTCTTATATAAAATCCAAAAGAATCAAGTCACTTCTAAGAGCATATACAATGGTAAGGATCTCTCCTCCCTAAAGATTTTTTTACTCTATCCAAGGTCCTTCGTTGTAGGGCCCCTGGGTGCAATTAATAACTTAAATATTATCTACTCACTTTTTAATTCGTCTCTTCCATGTCTGTCAGAAATTTAAAAAAAGACGAAGTAACTTTTTGAAGTCCACTTTTCTCCAATGATGAAGAACCTTAAAAAGTAAGATCTTAGTATAGGGAATTGTATCAGACCTCTACTGTACATACTCTAAGAAGCAGATTAATTGCATGTTATATAATCAATTGTTTGCAAGGGAAGTAAAACAAAGATCTGGTTAAAATATGCAATATGACATTTGTTAAGAAATATGAGCTCACTGTGTTGAGGGAGTTGAATCTCGTCTCTTTACTAGCACTTCTTTACCTATTCATATGTTCATTCTGCTAGGTGCTTCTCAATGGCGAGGCTTACCCATAATTTGGTTTATCTCCACATTATTGTAAAACAATGCATAAGAAAAGAGAATGTGACATACAAGCATATTCCTGTAAAAGGAGATAAGGAGCAGACTTAAGACACAGATGAGTGTTGAACTGCAAGATTTACCAATGGCATGAGATAGAGATGTGAGAACAGCGCAGTTGTAGCAAAGGGACCAAATGTAATGATAGGATATGAGGATGGGGCAGCAAATCGTATTATTGACTCATTCCTCAGATCAATCTGGGTAGAGCAGGAGACATATAGTCAGATAGAGCAAATGCCAAGGAGGCTATGAAGTCAATTCTTTCCTAACCTCACACCGACGGGTAGTGTCAGCAAGAACTCCAATAGATTCCCCATTTGGAAGAACAGCCAATACCCAAGGATGTGACTGGTACATAGATATAGTGCCTGGACCAAAACCCCATGCAATTTTGTTCCATGTAAAAATCTACAATAGCATGACAATTGTGAGATTCGTAGGGGAACAAAAACAATAACTCAACAAGTTTCTTTTTTCCAAGAATAGAGAGGTACCCTCTTTCCAGTACGCTCCAGTTGACCACTAACTTCCCCCGTGCCGTAAAATGATGTGCCAGCAGGTAGCTATACAAAATGATTGAAGTAGATTAGAAAAGTTCATTGGCATGTCCAACTGAAAGTGAACCAATTAATAAGACCCTAAGAAGAGGAATTTTGGCAAATCATAGTTCACCTCTAGTCTGACAATCTGCTGCCCCAAAACGCATTCAATATTCGGTGTATATGCTGGGACTTGATGACTCATTATTGGGGTGTCCCTATCCTTGGCATTTACAAATGAAAAACTAGGAAGAGCATTCCTATCATCTGCAGAACAATCAAAACGGAAGACTCCTTCCTCCAAAATCGGTTGGAAAACCATATCTCCAAAAGTAACATCTCCAATGACAGCCTCTGCCCGTCCTTGATCAGTCATTTTAGATTTGATCCTCTTCCTCTTTTTAGTTTCTCTTCACCAACTAGTGTACTCTTTCTGCATGTTACACTACAAATTAGAAATTACCTAAAAGTAAGAAATTTCCACGTATTCAGGATCTAAACTTAACATAAAAGACAAAAGGATGTCATCTTAACCCCAAATCAATACGAGGAAAAGGAAGCCAGTAAATATATAAATGACTGAAACTTAAAAAGCAATATCTTTTTGGGTAAGGACTTAAAAAACAACATATGTGCAACCCTTTTATAGATATAGTTAATTTTTTTAAACCAACACAACTAACAAAAGTTTTAGTCTCAAACCAGAAATCACACATTAAAAACATAAACTCGAGGCATGATCACAAATATATATTTGATTTCAAAAGCAAGTTTGCATCGCATGCATATTAAAAAAATTTTAACCAACCATTCATGCATACCAAAAAATATCATGTTGGCTCCAAAATCAATAATAAGGAAGAGGAACCCAATTTAGCAAATAGCTATATATATTGGATTTCAAAAGCAAATATGCATGGCGTGCATATTAAAAAAATTTTGACGAACCACTCTTGCATGCCAAACAATATCATTTTGGCTCCAAAATCAATAATAAGGAAAAGGAACCCAATTTAACAAATGGCTAATAATCGAATTGCACTTCAGAAGGTAGCCAATAGTTAAGTCAATAAGTAACATTGTATTCACTGCCTAACTTTATAATGGATACAAATTTCTTTCCAATATCCATGCAGAACTACATAGTGTTGACATGGTATTCACTAATGGATACACCCTTACTAATATCCTCCCACAATCCAGGTGAGGCAACACATAATTTCGTCCCACACGCAGCATACAACTTTTCAAATATAATTATCTACAAATCCCAGAATCAAAACATAACAACAAAGACTAATAGCAACTTTTTTCCATCACAAGTTCACAACAAAGACTTGTCCAAATGATGTTTATTTTTTACTCAGCCATAATATTAGCACTAGATTAATGATCAAGGTTACTCAAAGGGGCCTTAACAGATCTAGAAGTCCATCAATTCTTATAATCACATCAATGGTCAAGGAATGGACTCGAAGGTCTTGTAGAAGTCCCGAAATACAATGATCAACTACACAATGCAAGCGTATGGTACATAAATATATGTACAACGAAATCACTTGCAGAGTGATGGAGAAAAGCTGGTGCTTGGAGTGAAAATGAAATACCCAGATGTTTTGATGCAGTTCTGCTGATGAAGAAAACATAAAGACCAAGGCCCCTGAGTATGATGATGCTGAAGCACCAACTTCGAGAGACTGCAATTCCACGCAGACTGATACTACTCCACTACGCTACTGCCATTACCAATATTCTTATTCTTGCGTGTATAAATCTCAATCTTTAATAGTAGAGCATAAAATTTTCCACTTCAACACTGTATCCTCTGCTTGGCCAAAAAAAAAAAAAAACACTGTATCCTCTGTCACTTCTTCCGGGAGCAACTCTTTGTGGGATTAAGCGGGAAAAAAACCATCTCTCTTAAAAATTTACAAAAATCCACCAAATGGAAAAATAATACTAACTACTAAGAATAGATAAGTTCATCTCGTCTCTTATAATTATTTTTCTAAAAAAAAATTATACAAATCTATCAAATGAAAAAATAATCCTAAAAATAGATAAGTTGACCTCGTTTTTTGAAGAAACGAAGTTAGTGTATTTGTATTAACCCCGTCTCCGCCACTAATGACATCGTCTTTCTTGCTTATTTTTTAGATTATTTTTATTCTAGTGTGATTTTTATAATTTAAAAAAAAAAAACAATATTAATTTCCTTTTCTCTTATTTGTGCATGAGGAAAAAAAATTAATTGGTATTTTTATAAAACAATAAATCCTACATTATAGGGATTTATTGGCTATTTAATTTTTAAAAATGATAGTGTATATATATACATTATGCGTGTGTAAAAATAAAAAAATATAT
This sequence comes from Combretum micranthum, assembly GCA_024138025.1. Classification (NCBI taxonomy): domain Eukaryota; kingdom Viridiplantae; phylum Streptophyta; class Magnoliopsida; order Myrtales; family Combretaceae; genus Combretum; species Combretum micranthum. The sequence continues at coordinate 571,382 of JAMXBD010000487.1, read as the reverse complement.
ATAAAGTATAGTCTATAACAACAAATTTTTTGAATGAAACAACCTCCTTTGCCATTGACAATCAAAGAAAAAAAAAGAAAAAAAAAAGGAAAGAAAGAAAAATCTCCGGGAAAAGGAAAAAAATATTATTAAAATTAAAAAAAATTACGAAAATGCCACTGGAACGAAATTAATCCCAGAAATAGGCAACACGGCCTCGTCTCTTGAAGAGACGAGGTCGTAAGTGCCTGACCTCGTCTCTTCAAGAGACGAGGTCGTGTCATCTTGTTTGGCCTCGTCTCTTCAAGAGACGAGGTTACTCCGTGTGTGACCTCGTCTCTTGTCATTAGTTAGTGACCTCGTCTCTTCAAGAGACGAGGTCTGCGCACTATTACCAGCAGCCGCGCCTTCTTCCCCAATTTCTCCCCCTTTGCAAGTTCGCCGAAACCCTAATTTCTCCCCTTCTCCCAATCGCCCAACCCCATTTCTCCATAGTTTCTTCGATTTTTTTTGTCATTGGACAATCTCAAAGCCCCCAAACAGTGTCTACATTGCAATTTGTAGGTAGGAGGAGCGATACGCGAGAGAAATCATTGAAATCCGTCGGCGAATTTTGAGGTAAGATTTTCATGATTTTTTATTTTTTTTGTTAATGAATGTTGCTACATTGTTAAATGACAATGGTATGTGCTGTTAGAATGATTTTATTGTGCGATTAGGACGTGGAAGGATTTTTTCTGATTATTGTATGTTATATAGATAGATACATACGTATATATATGTAATTATTGGGAAAAAAATTAATATTGTGATTAGTTGTTGGATAATTATTTTAGGAAGTGTAGGTGGGAAAATAATTAAAAATAACTTGTAATGTCGTCAACGGGTATTGTTGTGCGATTCCAATACGGGAGAAATTTTTCTAATTATATGGATACATATATATATATATATATATGTAAATTCTAGGAAAAAAAATTAATATAGTAATTAGTTGTTGGATAATTATTTTAGGAAATGTAGTTGGGAAAAAAAATTAAAAATAACTTGTTATGTCGTGAAGGGGTGTGTTGAGCTTGGATTTTTCCACTATCTGGTTCATTTCTCCTAACCCGATTCACATTAAATCTGAACCCATTTAACATGAATCCTCGACTAGGGTAGTTAAAAGAAATTTTCATTTTTAAAAATGATTTAGAGTCGCCACCCAATATAAATCGGAAAAAAATAAAAGCTAGGATCAATGGGTCGGTTGATCCTAACTTAGCTACCAGTCTGCGAACAAATTTGATTTTAAAAATCAAACTTTTAAAAAAAAACCACATATTATGGATTCGGGGCTAACCTATTAAAACCAAATTGGTTACCACTTTTGGAATTTCAAATTTATAATTTATCCTTTTCATGCTCAAAAACTCAAATAATATATTACATAACGACATTCACAAGTCACATTTTTTTTTTGTTTTCTTTATATTTTTTATTGCTCAAAAATTTCATAGAAATAATCAAAGTGATAAACAACAAATATTTTCTCATTTTTTATTGTCGCCCCGTAGGTGCCTACGTACTCGCTAATCGAGATCAGACAAAACGTAGTTCTTTTTTATTTTATAAAATTTTTAATTTGTTTGTATTTTTTATTTTAGAAACCCGCCAAGTTTAAGTATTTAATCAATTTTTATTTTGTAAATTCCTAAAGAGATATAATTTTTATTTTTATTTTTTTTTGAAAATTCATAAAAGATACTAATTTTGGAAAAAAACTGTTTATTGTTTTTGTTAATTTAGAAAATAACTAAATGATATAATTATATAAAGGCTAGGAAAACATTTTTTTTTTCTTATAATATTATGCTAAATATATAACATATATAGAAAAAATAAATTTTGTTTTGTGAATTTTTCTCTTTTTTTTGTTTTTATATAAAAAAAAAATTATAGGGTAACTAAACATGCTCAAGATATCACAATAAATATTTCGCAAATTCTAACAAATATTTATTTAATTGAACAATCATGATATAATAACAATAAAAATAATAATAAATAAGATACTAACAAACCTTTTTCTTTTTCATAAATATACTCTAAAAATTTTATTTTTTTTATCATCACAAATATAATCATACTCATATACATACATTTTTTTTTTTAGAATCTAATTTAAATTTATTTACCATTTGTATACTAGAATTTTTTCTTTTCTTTTTCCTTTTTTTTTTTAATTACCTATATATGATATCATACACTAATACTAATAATGGTAGCATGCATCTCAAGTATCTACACATATTTTTTTTTTATTTTTATATTATTATTACTATATCTATATATATTTTTTTTTTTTCATTTTTCTTTTTTCTTTCGATTTTCTTCTTTTTTTTTATGCATCTAATAATAATAATAATACTAACTAAAAAAAATAAAGAAGAACCTTATGAATTGGTTTCCGAAAGGTTGATCCGATGGTGGTGGTTTAGACAGCGATTGGATCAGCTGATGGTGGTTTGTGGTGGCTTGGACGGCAGCTGGTGGTGGCTCGAGATGGTGGCTCGTGGTGGCTTAGACGGCGGTCGGAGCGGCAGCGGCTTGGTGGTGATAGCCGAAGCGGCAGAGGCTGGAACGGTGGGGGAAGTGGATGGTTTGGGACGGTGGTGGAAGTTCGAATTCGCTTGGTTCTTGTTCTTACTTTCTCTCTCTTTTTTTTTTTTTTTCGAATTTTTTTTTTGGATTTTTCCTTGCTATTCTCTCTCTTGTTCAAAATTTTTTTTTAGATCTGGATCTTCTCTTTTTGTTTCTCTCTCTATTTTTTGTGTTTTTCTTCTCTCTAAACCCTTACTTCGAAAATTTTCGAATGCTTTGAATCTCTGAGTAATCCTTGTAATTGTTGTTTCTTTTGTTCATGGATCATTCCTATTTATAGATCCATGGTCTGATTTCAGTTACGAATTGCATTTAATGTTTTCCAATTTTTCGCAAAAAAATTTAACTCGAAAATTGGAATTTGATTCGTTCGTAACTGATGAAATTAATGATCAGTTACGAATTGCATTTAATGACTTACCAATTTTTCGCAAAAAATTTAATTCGAAAATTGGAATTTGATTCATTCGTAACTGACGAAATTGATGATCAGTTACAAATTGCATTTAATGACTTCCCAATTTTTCGCAAAAAATTTAATTCGAAAATTGGAATTTGATTTGTTCGTAACTGACGAAATTGATGATCAGTTACGAATTGCATTTAATGACTTCCCAATTTTTCGCAAAAAATTTAATTCGAAAATTGGAATTTGATTTGTTCGTAACTGACGAAATTGATGATTAGTTACGAATTGCATTTAATGACTTCCCAATTTTTTGCAAAAAAATTAATTTGAAAATTGGAATTTGAATTGTTCGTAACTAACGAAATTGATGATTAGTTACGAATTGCATTTAATGACTTCCCAATTTTTCGCAAAAAATTTAATTCGAAAATTGGAATTTGATTCATTCGTAACTGACGAAATTGATGATCAGTTACGAATTGCATTTAATGATTTCCCAATTTTTCGCAAAAAATTTAATTCAAAAATTGGAATTTGATTCATTCGTAACTGACGAAATTGATGATCAGTTAGGAATTGCATTTAATGACTTCCCAATTTTTCGCAAAAAATTTAATTCGAAAATTAGAATTTGATTCATTCATAACTGATGAAATTGATGATCAAATCCTCAAATATTCGATCCTATCTCTGTATAAGATCAATTGAATCATTCAAATTCATTGAATTTGATCAGCCACCATTGATGATTCTTCAATTTTTCTAGATTTTCGAAAATTTTTCCAATTTTCAACTGAAAAATTGGGCTGTTAGAGGCTTGATTTTCGCACACATTTAATACAAATCGAATCTATCCCATGCCGATATTGAATCCTTATCCTCAAAATAAAAAAAACAAAGATTATCCATTCAAATCATGATCCAAAGTGGATGAGTCGAGTTGATTTCAAAAATTTATGCCTCCAAGCTGGTTCGAACCCATGATCTGTGGCTTGGGTCTGGGTCAGTGGTCTTAACCATTAGGCCATTGGCCTGTGCCTGGTTGGGTTCAACAAATTTAAACTTTAAGGCTAATTTTTGAAAATTTGTTTAATTATTTTTATGAACAATTTGTAACAAAAATATGTATTATATCAAGCTCAAATAATTTTTTTTTATAATAATGTATTTTTTCTTTTTTTTTTTATTTTGGAAAAGACACACTGTTTTTTTTTCACCTTGTCTCTTTTTTTTTCTCTCATTTTTTTTATTTATTTACCTTACTATTTCTTATTTTGCTATTTTGGTTTTTTGTGCTATTTTTGATTTTTATCTATTTTTACTATTTTTTTGTGAGCTCAACATAATACTAATTTTTATCATAAATTTGAGCCTTAAATTGAGCAAAAATTAGGTGTCTACAGCTGCCCCTCTTTGTGGTGAAGTTTGAGCAAAACTTTGCCACAAAGACAAAAAGACACCATTTTTGCCCAAGACCTAAACCTGGCGGATTAAACTACCAAACATCACCCTAACAAGCAGGGGTTTTAGGAACGGCTAATAGCCAACTTTGATAGCTAAAGATTTTTTAAATGGTCACCTTGATAAACAAGGATTTTGGTCACCTTGATAAACAAGGATTTTGAGTCACAAGGATTTTGGGTCACATAAACAAGGATTTTTTAGTCATCTTGATGAACAAGGTTTTGGGTCACCTTGATGAACAAGGGTTTTTGGTCACCATCTTGAATGGATGGATTTCTGAATTTGGTCTTGATCACCATCTTGAATGGATGGATTTTTGGAATTTTGGTCACCATCTTGAAAGGATGGATTTGGGAATTTTGGTCACCATCTTGAAAGGATGATTTGGGAATTTATCAGTACTAGACTATCTGTCGAGTCTAAACTTAGGGGTACACAATTTTTTCAATCCACTAGGGTTTATTTAGCTGAGAAAACAATAATCTCACAAACTTGGTTAAAAATTTGTTTGAGAAAGCAGTGAATTTATTTTCTCTTTCTTGGAAATTCGATTAACTTGGTTTAGAAAGCAATGAATTTGCTATTTCTTTGAAAAACTTGATTAAGAAAGCAACAATTTGCTATTTCTTTTGATTGAAAAACTTGATTGAGAAAGCAACGAATTTGCTATTTCTTTGAAAAACTTGGTTAAGAAAGCAACGAATTTGCTATTTCTTTGATTGAAAAACTTGATTGAGAAAGCAACGAATTTGCTATTTCTTTGAAAAACTTGGTTGAGAAAGCAACAATTTGCTATTTCTTTTGATTGAAAAACTTGGTTGAGAAAGCAACGAATTTGCTATTTCTTTGAAAAACTTGGTTAAGAAAGCAACGAATTTGCTATTTCTTTTGATTGAAAAACTTGATTGAGAAAGCAACGAATTTATTATTTCTTTGAAAAACTTGATTGAGAAAGCAACAATTTGCTATTTCTTTGAAAAATTTGGTTAAGAAAGCAACAATTTGCTATTTCTTTTTATTGAAAAACTTGATTGAGAAAGCAACGAATTTGCTATTTCTTTGAAAAACTTGGTTAAGAAAGCAACAATTTGCTATTTCTTTTGATTGAAAAACTTGATTTGAGAGAGTTAGTTGAAAAGTGGACTTGAAAATCCTAACTTCCTTTTTTCTTGGGAAAGTGATGGACTTACAATCCCTTCTTTTCTTAGAAATGTCTTTTTTTTTTTCAAAGATTTGAACCAAAAGTAATTTTTATATATTTTTTCTTTTTTTTTTCTTTTACTTTCACTTTTAAAGAAAGTTACCAACAGGTAAAAATGAATTGTGTTTGCCCATTGATCATTCACTCAGTTCAGCTTCAGGCTTGACTATTTGACCACTTAAGGTTTCTCATTGAAAAATTTTAATCATTGGGGGCAAAAACTTTTACTTTTGAGGACTTCAATTCACTATTGGGGCATTGTTTTTAATTTTAGGGCAAATAATTGCTAAACTTGAGGCAGATACCTTTCAAATTGGAGCAAATGATTTTATGCCCCTGTGGACAATTTATATACCAAGATTGGTTATCTCATTTTGATTGCTTAGTCAAAGAGGACTTCCTCACACTCTCTTAGGCTCATTTTCACTTTTGACTCGGATTCCAAAAATTATGGTCCGGCTTGCAAGTAATACACATCAGTCAATCTATTAGGTCTTCTTTGGACTGTAATGTGGGCTTTTGGTTATTGGCTTTAATCAAAAAGGATATTTCATATAGGCTTTTTTTTGAAAAAAATTTTCAACACAACCCGGGTTTACAAGTCAAGAACCCTTAAGGAAAACTTGATGATGCACTTGTCCCTAGTTTCAAGGGTATTAATAGATCAACTCCTTTGATCCAAAGAGTCTCCAAATGGTGGAATTTACGGGCGGGGCTTAATATAGAATGAATTTTGTTGAATTTTGATGATTTTGAGTTATGTGTTTCTATTGTGTTTGCAAATTATTGATTTATTATCACCTTGCTTCCTTCTTCTTCTTCTTCTTTTTTTTTCTTTGTGTTGATCTCTCCTTGATTTTTTCTTATCTTTTTCTTTTCTTGTTTTTTCTTCCTCCGTTTTTTTCTTTTTTCCTTTTTTGGGACATGAATCCAAGGTGATTTGTTTTTTTTTCCTTTTGTGGTCTATAGCTCAAAGTACATGTGTTGTGTATGGTTTGAAATGGAGACTCTTTTTCTTTCATAGGAAAAGATTTATTTTTGTCAATTGACTACTCTTGAATTGATGCGACTAGGTCAAGTGCATATAAGTTACTCCTTTTTCTCCTTGTTAATGACCCTAACCTCCTGATTGCCCCATTGTGGGGTGGTTCCTGACAGGGTTTATTTTTAAGACACTTCCTTGATAGGCTCAAATGGGCTGACAAAGGGTAAATGTGTTTAAGATTTTGAAATGAATGCCTAATTTCATTTTGACCCATGTACTAAATTCAAGACAGATCTCCTTTAAGGAATGAGTCCACCTTATCTCTCACAATTCACTCCTCTCTCGAGTGTGTAGGGTTGGTGTTTGGGATTAAATTTGCCTCTTTTCATCCTAGGCAATTATTTTTAGTGAGATATTTCTCTTGGCTTTCAATCATCCATTTTTATTGCCTCAAGATATTTATAAATGCCATCCATTTAGTTCAAGATATCAAATGCCCCTAATCGGTAAAGTCCTTTTGGTTGCCCCTAATTTTGATTTCAATTGCCTTTTACTGAATGATCATTGGGATAACAATTTTTTTGAAATATTCTTTCCTGTTGGCAACTTTCCTTTTTTCTTCATTTATTTATACATTTTTTTTGAAACTTTTATTCTTTTTTCTTTCTTTTTAGAAAAGAAATTTTAAAAACTTGTTATTCTCTTCTTTTTTTTGAAAAAATGGTTATTTACAAAAGAGGTTTGGAAAATGAATGTTTCTAATCTAAAGTGGAAATTTATTTACAACTCAAAGTTTTTTCTTTAGGCAAAAACTAACTTACAAGAATAGAGGTAAACAAATGACCCTCTCCCCTTAAGTGGGGGCAAATATTTACAAAATGATTGATTTGATGACAATGAAATGGAATACTTATGACAAAGATAATTTTGGGTGGAAAGGACCTATAACTATAGGTGGACAATATATTATAGGAATATATACAAGTCTACTCTACACATTTTTTAAGAAAATATATACAAATGCAAGGATGCAAATATGCACGCACGAAGATGCAAATGGGGATAATGACCAATAGGATTTTGAAGAATATTTACCGAAGTTATATTTAAACAATGATTTCAAAAACCTTCATCAAATCATTTTTATTTATTTTTCTTATGGGCCAACTAATACTAAAAGAATATTACTCCATATATTTATAGACTTTGTTGGAATTGGTTAAAAAACTTTTTGTTTTATTTGATTTTTATTTTTTTAAAATTTTCTTTTTGAAACCCCTTTTTATTTTTAATAAATTTTTATTTGGAAAAAAAATGATACAACTCCATTTTTTTTGAAAAAATTTGGTCATATCCCATGTTGATGAATGCATGATTTGGTAGGGTTCTATAGTCCCCCGTTTAGTGGTACTAAACCGGAGTGGGAGGACATTTCTTGATCTAGAGGGTGGAAAGCCACAGCCCCGGACCTTACTTCGTCCTCCTCACTTAGGCTCTTAAGACGGCCTGGGTCCGACCGTATCTAGCACACATTATGCTAATATGCAGATGCAGATGCAAATGCAAATGAATAATCTATTGCCCCCCTCTTTTTATGCCTAAAATATTAGTATACAATATATTCACAAGACAAATATATGTACAAAGAATCAATAAATAAATAAATAAGACTATTGGCCCTTCTTCTTTTTTTTTTTTTTTATCTACAAGATTAGTATATATTCACAAAACAATTATCCAAATAATGTACAAAGAATTATAATGTATATATTCACAAAAAATCGAGCAATTTTAAAGAATAAATTTAAAATTCCTAAGTGGCTAGCCCTCTTTTTAAAAAAAAAAAAATTTAAATAATCCCCAGTGGAGTCGCCAAGCTGTCGAGCCTGGATTTTTCCACTATCTGGTTTATTTCTCCTAACCCGATTCACATTAAACCTGAACCCATTTAACATGAATCCTCGACTAGGGGTTAAAAGAAATTTTCATTTTTGAAAATGATTTAGAGTCGCCACCCGATATAAATCGGGAAAAAATAAAAGCTAGGATCAATGGGTCGGTTGATCCTAACTTAGCTACCAGTCTGCGAATAAATTTGATTTTAAAAATCAAACTTTTAAAAAAAACCAAATATCATGGATTCGGGGGCTAACCTATTAAAACCAAATTGGTTACCACTTTTGGAATTTCAAATTTATAATTTATCCTTTTCATGCTCAAAAACTCAATAATATATTACATAACGACATTTACAAGTCACATTTTTTGTTTTCTTTTTATATTTTTTATTGCTCAAAAATTTCATAGAAATAATCAAAGTGATAAACAACAAATATTTTCTCATTTTTTATTGTCGCCCCGTAGGTACCTACGTACTCACTAATCGAGATCAGACAAAACGTAGTTCTTTTTTTTTTATAAAATTTTTAATTTATTTGTATTTTTTATTTTAGAAACCCGCCAAGTTTAAGTATTTAATCAATTTTTATTTTGTAAATTCCTAAACAGATATAATTTTTATTTTTATATTTATTTTTTTTTTGAAAATTCCTAAAAGATACTAATTTTGGAAAAAACATGTTTATTGTTTTTGTTAATTTAGAAAATAACTAAATGATATAATTATATAAAGGCTAGGAAAACATTTTTTTTCCTTATAATATTATGCTAAATATATATATATATTATATAGAAAAAAATAAATTTTGTTTTGTGAATTTTTCTCTTTTTTTTGTTTTTATATAAAAAAAATTATAAGGTAACTAAAACATGCTCAAGATATCACACTAAACATTTCGCAAATTCTAACAAATATTTATTTAATTGAACAATCATGATATAATAACAATAAAAATAATAATAATAATGATACTAACAAACCTTTTTCTTTTTCATAAATATACTCTAAAAATTTTATTTATTTTTATCATCACAAATAAATCATACTCATATACACACATTTTTTTTTAGAATCTAATTTAATTTATTTACCATTTGTATACTAGAATTTTTTCTTTTCTTTTTCCTTTTTTTTAATTACCTATATATGATATCATACACTAATACTAATAATGGTAGCATGCATCTCAAGTATCTACACATATTTTTTTTTATTTTTATATTATTATTACTATATCTATATATATTTCTTTTTTTTTTCATTTTTCTTTTATTTCTTTCGATTTTCTTCTTTTATTATCACTTAAACACCAGCTGCGCGCCTCTTTTCTTTCCCCATTTCCCCCATTTGAAAATCGGACGAACCCTAAATCCCATTTCTCCAATCGCCCCGACGGTGATTCTCCACGGCTTTAGGTTTTTTTTTGATTGGGCAATCTCAGAGCCCCCAGACGGTGTCTACATTGCAATTTGTGGGTTGGAGGAGCGATACGCGGAGAAATCATCGAAATCCGCCGGCGAAATTTGAGGTAAGATTTTCGTGATTTTTGATTTTTTTTTTGAATGTTGCTACATTGTTGAATGGTGATAGTATGTGCTGTTAGAATCATTTAATTGTGCAATTAGGACGTGGAAGGATTTTATCCGGTTGTTGTATGTTATATAGATAGATACATACGTATACATATATGAAATTATTGGGAAAAAAATTAATATTGTGATTAGTTGTTGGATAATTATTTTAGGAAGTGCAGGTGGGAAAATAATTAAAAATAACTTGTAATCGTCAACGGGTATTGTTGAGCGATTCCAATACGGTAGAAAATTTTCTAATTATATGGATACATATATATATATATATGTAAATTGTAGGAAAAAAAATTAATAGTTATTGGTTGTTGGAAAATTATTTTAGGAAATGTAGTTGGGAAAGAAATTAAAAAATAACTTGTTATGTCGTGAAGGGGTGTATTCGGTACTGTAGTGTTGGTTTATCATGGAAATTTGCGGTGAAAAAAGATAATGTTTGTAGGAAATCAGAGTTTCTTAGGAAAAAAAATAGAACTTTGGAAATGTTGCATTTGGAATTTGATTAAATATTATGAGGAATGAAACTCATAAGTGTGATTTTGCGAATTTGATGCATTGAAGCTAATTTTGATGAGATGGCAGGATTGTTGAGGAAATGGATAAGGCAAAGTTCATACTGTATGCTCATGGTAATATTGTACAAGAGGATGATGGTTTTTGTTATGATAAGCGGCCGGTTGCTATGGTCAGTATCAGTAGGAATTCAACATATGAGCAGATAGTGGAGATTATTTGCAATAGACTAAAGGTAAATAGGTGTACACATCGGGTGGAGCTATATCATAGGGTAGCTATTGGAGATAGGACGCTACGTTATGATATTATTCCAGTGACCGATGATGATGCGGCGCATGAGATGTTGGTGTACACAGAGGGATCAGTGGCTGTTTATGTGCAGATATTTGAAAATGAATTGTCACAGGTACCTGCAGGGGATAGGGGCATTGATAGAAATATTGGAAGCCAGGGGCTGGTAGACTCAAACTCAACCCAGCTCAGACAATAGGCAGTGCACAACTGGAAATAGGTAACTTTGAATTTTGTGGCGGTACTTCGATAGGTGGTGATGATATGGAGGCTGTGCAAGACTCATCAGTAAGTGAATCCAGTGACGACTATGATGATGATGAAAACGATAATGTGGAAGTTTTTCCACAACAATATGCTTTGCCTGATGTGCAAAGAAGGGGAAATAGCTGGGACCGTTTCATTGCTCCTACTGATGTTGATGCAATAGGGAGCTCAGTGCCAGTTCCGTTTTTCAATGCTGAAGTTGGTAGTACTTACGCAGCATACGATGATGAGCAAGAAATGAGTGCTGGGAATTGGAGCTTCAGTGATGAATTTAAGGTTGGGATGCGGTTTGAAACCAAAGATCATCTCATCCGGGCTGTTAAAATGTGGCACGTAACGAACCACTATAACTTCAAGGTGGTGGATTCGGATCCAAGGTCATGGGCAGTGAAATGTACCGATATCCACAACAGAGGTTGTAAGTGGAGACTCAGAGGCAGTTATAAGAAACACGGTGGCTGGTTTCATATCACTAAATTTGATGGGCCTCATACCTGCTTGGATGAAATCACTGGACAGGATCACTCTCAGTTGGACTCCACCAGCTTGTCTAGGGCCATAATATTGGAGATCCGCAATTCTCCAGATGTGAGGCGAAGGATCTCCAAACGAATATATTAAAGCAGTTCGGATATAATGTTCACATAAAGAGAATTCGTGAGGCAAAGAGAAAGGCAATTGAGCAGGTGTACGGTAGTTGGGAGTCGTCTTACGTAGAGCTCCCGCATCTACTCAATGCAATTACTGAGGCAAATCCAGGAACGAAGGTCGATTGGCAAACTCAAGATTCAAATACAGCCGGCCACGTGTTCTTGGATAAGCTTTTTTGGGCATTCGGTCCTTGTATCGAGGCGTTCCAGTATTGCAGGTATGTATTGTAATAGTGCTTTAGTTTTGTTATACCTGATTGATATTCACTGACTATGTTATATACATTTAATCATTGCAGACCTGTGATCACAGTTGATGGTACCTTCCTGTATGGCAAGTACAAGCACAAATTGCTTATTGCAGTGGCAGTAGATGGGGCAAATCATATAGTCCCATTGGCCTACGGGCTTGTGGATGAGGAGAAGGCGGAAACCTGGGGTTGGTTCCTTGCAAAAGTGTTGGAACACGTCATCAAAGACCGATCCAACATTTGCTTGATATCGGACCGCCATGCGGGTATCAAGAGTGCGGTGGAAGGTGACAATGCGGTGTGGCCTACAGGGTGGCCTTGGCGCTGGTGTATCCGGCATGTTGCAAGCAATTTCAATTCGAAGGCCAAAAGCAAGGAATGTAAGGAAATAATAAAAAGAGCTGCCTATCAAGCACAGAGTCGAAAATTTCATGGATACTTCAATGCAGCACTTCAAAGCAATCCTTGGACGGGACGATATTTTCGTGAGCTACCTCCATGCATGTGGACCTTATCTTACGATGAAGGTGTCAGATTTGGCCTAGGTACAACAAACATGGCTGAGAGTTACAATTCGGTTATAAAAGATGCCCGGTGCTTACCAGTATCGGCATTGGTAAAAAAAACCTTCTACAATTGTAACTCTATATTTAATAAGCACAGGCGTGAAGCCAGCGATGCCATGAGTATAGGTAAGTTGCTCACAGATTATGCTGCACATAAGTTTGAGCGATGGAATAGCATATCCAGCTCGCATAGAGTGACATGTTTCGACTATCAAGAACGCATATATGAGGTTATTGCACCACGTCCTACAATGTATGGTCAGAAGGGGGATCATATTCAAAAGGTAGAGTTAAGAGCATGTAGATGTACGTGTAACAAGTGGCAGACATACAGAATTCCATGCTCACATGCAATGGCGGTAATGGGTACAATGCACATGGATTGTCTTGCCTACGTCGGACAGTGGTACAGGTGGGACCACCAGCTAAAAGTGTATGGTCGCTCCTTCATTCCTGCAGCTGATAAGGCAAATTGGATTCGTTTGGACTTACCGAAGTGGCACCCTATACCGGGACTTATTAGGAAAAGGGGACGGCCTAGGGAGAAACGATTCCAGAATGAGATGGATATTCGAGAGGGCCCTCGAGGTTACGCATGCGATTGTTGTGGGCAGCAAGGCCACAACAGAAGGAGTTGTCCAAACGGGGGATCGATGGGTAGTGTACCAACGGGGCGGTCGAGTCGTAGTGGTAATTCTTTATTTCCATATGTTCTAAACACTGTATTATTGAGTCATGACTGACGTTATGTTTGTTGTGCTTGTTTATAATCCATATTTGTTGTCAATAACAATATCTCCTTATTGTTTCTTCGCAGATGGATCCCGGACCGATCGATAGTTCATTACTGACGCAGCAGCCTGTACATAGGTCCACTCTAGCCTGGGATGGGCAGGTCAGTTCATTTATCTATTTTATGATTCCAGTTTTGTTTGATGCGGTGTTTATGATTTTTAATAAATATGTTCACTTTGTTGTAGGAGCATGAGGTACTACATTGTCGGCGCAGAGAGGCCAGGCTCAGGCGACCTGCTGGTATACCTACAGACGTGGACGAGCGCATGGTGCCATTCCTGTCCAGGCAGGGTTCATAGGGGCGGCTCAGATGCCTTTCATTCAGCTGGATTGGCATCTGATTACTGCTTTGGTCGAGCGATGGCGCCCAGAGACGCACACGTTCCACATGACCACGGGAGAGTGGACTGTGACACTACAGGACGTTGCTATCCTGACGGGCCTCCCTGTGGATGGATTGGCCGTTACTGGCACGGCTCGCATGGATTGGCCAGATTTGTGCGAGGAGCTATTAGGAGTTCGGCCAGTCCCCGGCGTCGACATGGATGGAGGTCGGCTGAAGATGTCGTGGTTGGATAGCCACTTCACCGACCTACCTGAGTTTGCTGATGACGTGATGATCCGACGTCATGCTAGGGCATACATTCTGCTGCTGCTTGGGGGATTTATTGTCGCAGACAAATCCTCCAACTACGTCCATCTTATGTACCTCCAGCTGCTCCGAGATTTCGAGCGAGCAGGGCAGCACGCATGGGGAGCAGCCTGTTTGGCTTGGCTGTACAGGCAGCTATGCCTGGCTTCCGACGTCGACACGGGGGACATGGCAGGACCACTAGTTGTCCTGCAGATATGGGCATGGGAGCACTTCCCCCACATTGCCCCGGTACGGCGACTGCTCACCTCTGTTACCGCAGGCCGCCCACTCATCAGTCATTGGGGTGCGACTTTCGACGTCACCCTGTGTCGACCCACCTATTGATTGAGTACCGCGCCTCCTTTGATCGACAGATGCCACATCAGGTATGCGATAGATCAATTTTGATTTCCATTGCCATCTACTCTTAAATTGCTATTGTACGTCATTTTCTTATGCAGTACATCACTTTTGCTACTTCATCAGGTGGTGTGGGACCCATACAGCTCCATCCTGCCCGCCCTGCCACCGTACTGCCTGGTAGGCAACGACGTATGGCGTGCCCGGGTGCCATTGGTATGCTTCTACCTTGTCGAGCACTACTATCCGACAGAGTGCTCAGACAGTTTAGTGGCTTCCAGGAGATACCAGCCCCCCTGCTGATATGAGACCCCTCCATGAGATTGACATGAGGGGACGTTCCGAGTGGAACTGGCAGTCCGAGCACGCCAGATGGATTGCTGAGTGGGATGCTCGGCGTGATTGCATTGTACAGATGCCAGATTTGCCGGCTGGGACATCTGACGATTACTTCCAGTGGTATCATGCCATCACCCGACGCTGGATCGGTCGCACGGGAGCTATCATGCGATACATGGTACGGTCGCTGTCTCTGTAAGCTTTATATATACTTGTACTGACTTATAAGCTATTCACTGATATAAATATTTGCTATTACTCGCAGGCTGATTTCATTTCTAGCGTCCCTGACATGCCCCCAGAGCTCACTGCATCCACTGCACGAGATGTCTGTCGTGTAGTGGATGAGTTTATGGGGTTGAACTTCAATGATCCAGTACCACCAGCTCCACCAGCAGCAGCAGCACAGGGTGACCCACAGCCTCATACCCTACAGAGACGACATCCTCCTAGAGAGAGGCGTGGGCGGGGACGGGGACGGGGTCGGGGCGAGCTCGGGCTCCAGGTATACAGATCAGAGATGAGCCTGAGCCGTCCGACCTACCTCCATTCGATGAGTCTGGTCCTTCCCAGGTCATTCATGACGGGGCTGGCCCGTCTTCCACTTCTTACGATATGCTGGACACCCCCATGCCAGACCCGTCATCCAGTGACTTCCACACTCCTGGCTCCACAGAAGAGGCGACCATCGCCATCTCATGATATGGGGGAGGGCCTTACACAGGTCGAGCCAGACCCTGTCCCATTCCACCAGTATAGTGCTGCTACGGGAGAGGAGCCCGCTCCAGTTACAGAGACTCGCCCATATTCACCGCATCCTCATCATCAGCGTACCCCATTCCCGAGGACATACGTGAGGCGGGGTAGAGGCCGAGGACGAGGGAGCAGGGCCACACATCAGCAGCAGGAGTAGTGGACGACAGATAGATTTTCTTTTTATTTTCATTTTGTATGTAGCTTCTTATTTCATTGTATTATTCTTGTATGTATAGATCGTACTCATTTTCTCCTATTCATTCTATTAGAACAATCACTCTACATTTCATTCTATTTCATTTCCTACTATGTATTATGACTCTACGAATACTCATATTTTCATTGCACTGTCTATGATTGGGATTGGGAATGTGAGTTTCGATTGGGCTTCGAAACACTGTAGTTTGTTAGTTTTTTTGGCCATGTTGGAGGACGGTTAATGGCTTTTATCGCTGTTTATATTTGTATTTGACAGGTTTTTACAGGTTTTTGCTGTAAATTTTTGCTTTTTCACAAAATATAATAGGATATGGAGGATTTTGGCCTGGCCTCGTCTCTTGAAGAGACGAGGTCTCTCCTTGGCCTGACCTCGTCTCTTCAAGAAATGAGGCCACCTCTTGGCTTGACCTCGTCTCTTCAAGAGACGAGGCCGTGTTGCCTATTTCTGGGATTAACTTCGTCCCAGTGGTATTTTCGTAATTTTTTTTATTTTAATAATATTTTTTTTCCTTTTCCCTATTTACCTTACTACTTCTTATTTTTGCTATTTTTGATTTTTTGTGCTATTTTTTGATTTTTATCTATTTTTACTATTTTTTTGTGAGCTCAACATAATACTAATTTTTATCATAAATTTGAGCCTTAAATTGAGCAAAAATTGGGTTGCGGTGAAAAAAGATAATGTTTGTAAGAAATCAGAGTTCTTTAGGAAAAAAATAGAACTTTGGAAATGTAGCATTTGGAATTAGATTAAATTTTATGAAGAATGAAACTCATAAGTGTGATTTTGCGAATTTGATGCATTGAAGCTAATTTTGATGAGATGGTAGGATTGTTGAGGAAATGGATAAGGCGAAGTTCATACTGTATGCTCATGGTAATATTGTACAAGGGGATGATGGTTTTTGTTATGATAAGCGGCCGGTTGCTATGGTCAGTATCAGTAGGAATTTAACATATGAGCAGATAGTGGAGATTATTTGCAATAGACTAAAGGTAAATAGGTGTACACATCGGGTGGAGCTATATCATAGGGTAGCTATTAGAGATAGGACGCTACGTTATGATATTATTCCAGTGACCGATGATGTTGCGGCGCAAGAGATGTTGGTGTACACAGATGGATCAGTGGCTGTTTATGTGCAGATATTTGAAAATGAATTGTCACAGGTACCTGCAGGGGATAGGGGCATTGATAGAAATATTGGAAGCCAGGGGCTGGTAGACTCAAACTCAACTCCAGTTCAGACAATAGGCATTGCACAACTGGAAATAGGTAACTTTGAATTTTGTGGTGGTACATCGGTAGGTGGTGATGATATGGATGCTGTGCAAGACTCATCAGTAAGTGAATCCAGTGACGACTATGATGATGATGAAAACGATAATGTGGAAGTTTTTCCACAACAATATGCTTTGCCCGAGGTGCAAAGAAGGGGAAATACTTGGGACCGTTTCATTGCTCCTACTGATGTTGATGCAATAGGGAGCTTAGTGTCAGTTCCGTTTTTCAATGCTGAAGTTGGTAGTATTTACGCAGCATATGATGATGAGCAGGAAATGAGTGCTGGGAATTGGAGTTTCAGTGATGAATTTAAGGTTGGGATGCGGTTTGAAACCACAGATCATCTCATACGAGCTGTTAAAATGTGGCACGTAACGAACCACTATAACTTAAGGTGGTGGATTCTGATCCAAGATCATGGGCAGTGAAATGTACTGATCGACAACAGAGGTTGTAGGTGGAGACTCAGAGAGTTATAAGAAACATGGTGGCTGGTTTCATATCATTAAATTTGAGGGCCTCATACCTGCTTAGATGAAATCACTGGACATGATCACTCTCAGTTGGACTCCACCAGCTTGTCTAGGGCCATAATATTGGAGATCCGCAATTCTCCAGATGTGAGGGCGAAGGATCTCCAAAGAAATATATTAAAGCAGTTCGGGTATAATGTTCACATAAAGAGAATTCGTGAGGCAAAGAGAAAGGCAATTGAGCAGGTGTACGGTAGTTGGGAGTCGTCTTACATAGAGCTCCCGCATTTACTCAATGCAATTACTGAGGCCAATCCAGGAACAAAGGTTGAGTGGCAAACTCAAGATTCAAATACAGTCGGCCACGTATTCTTGGATAAGCTTTTTTGGGCATTCGGTCCTTGTATCGAGGCGTTCCAGTATTGCAGGTAGTATTGTAATAGTGCTTTAGTTTTGTTATACCTGATTGATATTCACTGACTATGTTATATACATTTAATCATTGCAGACCTGTGATCACAGTTGATGGTACCTGTATGGCAAGTACAAGCACAAATTGCTTATTGCAGTGGCAGTAGATGGGCAAATCATATAGTCCCATTGGCCTACGGCTTGTGGATGAGGAGAAGGCGGAAACCTGGGTTGGTTCCTTGCAAAAGTGTTGGAACACGTCATCAAAGACCGATCCAACATTTGCTTGATATCGGACCGCCATGCGGGTATCAAGAGTGCGGTGGAAGGTGACAATACGGTGTGGCCTACAGGTGGCCTTGCGCTGGTGTATCCGCATGTTGCAAGCAATTTCAATTCGAAGGCCAAAAGCAAGGAATGTAAGGAAATAATAAAAAGAGCTGCCTATCAAGCACAGAGTCGAAAATTTCATGGATACTTCAATGCAACACTTCAAAGTAATCCTTGGACGGCACGATATTTTCGTGAGCTGCCTCCATGCATGTGGACTTTATCTTACGATGAAGTGTCAGATTTGACCAAGGTACAACAAACATGGCAGAGAGTTACAATTCGGTTATAAAAGATGCCAGGTGCTTACCAGTATCAGCATTGGTAAAAAAAAACCTTCTACAATTGTAACTCCATATTTAATAAGCAAAGGCGTGAAGCCAGCGATGCCATGAGTATAGGTAAGTTGCTCACAGATTATGCTGCACATAAGTTTGAGCGATGGAATAGCATATGCAGCTCGCATAGAGTGACATGTTTCGACTATCAAGAACGCATATATGAGGTTATACTACACACCACGTCACAATGTATGGTCAGAAGGGGGATCATATTCAAAAGGTAGAGTTAAGAGCATGTAGATGTACGTGTGACAAGTGACAGACATACATAATTCCATGCTCACATGCAATGGCGGTAATTGGTACAATGCACATGGATTGTCTTGCCTACGTCGGACTGTGGTACAGGTGGGACCACCAGCTAAAAGTGTATGGTCGTTCCTTCATTCCTGCAGCTGATAAGGCAAATTGGACTCGTTTGGACTTACCGAAGTGGTACCCTATATCGGAACTTATTAGAAAAAGGGGGTGGCCTAGGGAGAAACGATTCCAGAATGAGATGGATATTCGGGAGGGCCCTCAAGGTTGCGCATGCGATTTTTGGGGGTAGTAAGGCCACAACAGAAGGAGTTGTCCAAACAGGGGATAGACGGGTAGAGTAGCTACGGGACGGTTGAGTCGTAGTGGTAATTCTTTATTTCAATATGTTCTACACACTGTATTATTGAGTCATGACTGACATTATGTTTGTTGTGCTTGTTTATAATCCATACTTGTCGTCAATAACAATATCTCCTTATTGTTTCTTCGCAGATGGATCCCGGATCGATCGATAGTTCATTACTGACACAGCAGCCTGTACATAGGTCCACTCTAGCCTGGGATGGGCAGGTTAGTTCATTTATCTATTCAGTGATTCTAGTTTTGTTTGATGCGGTGTTTATGGTTTTTAATAAATATGTTCACTTTATTGTAGAGCATGAGACTACATTGTCGTCGCAGAGAGGCTAGGCTTAGGCAACCTCTAATACCTACAGAGTGGACAGCGCCTAGTACCAACCTATCCCAGGCAGGTTCATAGGGGCCTCAGATGCCTTTCATTCAGCTGGATTGGCATCTGATTACAGCTTTGGTTGAGCGATGGCGCCCAGAGACCACACGTCCCATGACCACGAGAGTGGACTGTGACGCTGCAGGACGTTGCTATCCTGACGGGCCTCCCTGTGGATGGATTGGCCGTTACTGGTACGGCTCGCATGGATTGGCCAGATTTGTGCGAGAGTTATTAGGAGTTCGCCGGTCCCCGCGTCAACATGGATGGAGGGTCGGCTGAAGATGTCGTGGTTGGATAGCCACTTCAGCGACCTGCCTGACTTTGCTGATGACGCGATGATCCGACATGCCAGGGCATACATTCTACTGCTGCTTGGGGATTTATTGTCGCAGAAAAATCCTCCAACTACGTCCATCTTATGTACCTCCAGCTGCTTAGAGATTTCGAGCAGGCAGGGCAGCACGCATGGGGAGCAGCCTGTTTGGCTTGGCTATACAGGTAGCTACGCCTGGCTTCCGACGTCGACAGGGGGGACATGGCAGGACCACTAGTTGTCCTGCAGATATGGGCATGGGAGCACTTCCCCCACATTGCCCCGGTATGGCGACTGCTCACCTCTGTTACCGTAGGCCGCCCACTCAACAGTCATTGGGGTATGACTTTCGACGTCACCCGTCTGTCCACCCACCTATTGATTGAGTACCGCGCTTCCTTTGATTGACAGATGGCACATCAGGTATGCCATAGATCACTTTTGATTTCCATTGTCATCTACTCATAAATTACTATTGTACGATCATCTTCTAATGCAGTAGATCACTTTTGCTACTTCATCAGGTGGTGTGGGACCCATACAGTTCCATCCTGCCCGCCCTGCCACCGTACTGCCTGGTAGGCAGCGATGTATGGCGTGCCCGGGTGCCATTGGTATGCTTCTACCTTGTCGAGCACTACTATCCGGACAGAGTGCTCAGACAGTTTAGTGGCTTCCAGGAGATACACCCCCCTGCTGATATAAGACCCCTTCATGAGATTGACATGAGAGGACGTTCCGAGTGGAACTGGCAGGGCGAGCATGCCAGGTGGATCGCTGGGTGGGATGCTCGGCGTGATTGCATTGTACAGATGCCAGATTTGCCGCTGGACATCTGACGATTACTTCCAGTAGTATCATCATCACCCATGCTGGATCGGTCGCACGGGAGCTATCATGCGATACATGTAAGATCACTGTCTCTGTAAGCTTTATATCTACTTGTACTGACTTATAAGCTATTCACTGATATAAATATTTGCTATTACTCGCAGGCTGATTTCATTTCTAGCGTCCCAGACATGCCCCCAGACTTACTACATCCACTGCACGAGATGTCTGTCGTGTAGTGGAGTTTATGGGGTTGAATTTCAATGATCCAGCTCCACCAGCTCCACCAGCAGCAGCAGCACAGGTGGCCCCACACTCATACCGTACAGAGACGACATCCTCCTAGAGAGAGGCTGGGAGGGACGGGACGGGGACTAGGTCAGGGGCGAGCTCGGCCTCCAGGTATACAGCTCAGAGATGAGCCTGAGCCGTCCGACCTACCTCCATTCGATGAGCCTGGTCCTTCCCAGGTCATTCATGACGAGGCTGGCCCGTCATCCACTTCTTACAATATGGGGGACACCCCATGCCAAACCTGTCATCCAGTGACTTCCACACTCCCCTGGCTCCACAAAAGAGGCGACCATCGCCATCTCATGATATGGTGGAGAAATGGTGGGGTTTTTCTAGTTACAATCTTAGGAAAGAAGACAAGTGGCCAGTGGGAAGCTAATACTAATGTCCATAAGGATATAAGATTTTATACACACAAAGATTTTACCGACATTAGTGGTCAGAAAATTGGAAAAATATTGGATGAATGATGCATAACATATGGATGTGCATAATTACTAATTATATATTGATATAAAAATTATAAAAGTAATCATCACCTATATATTCATATATTAAAAATTCATTGAGGGCTACACATCCCATATATATTGTATATCTGTATAACACGCACTCAATCTTTGCTTGAGAAAATGGGGAGCATTTAATGAGAGCGCTGAAGGATTTTCATTATTTTAATTTTGATTAGTTACTGGGGTGCTACTTTTGATGTCACTCGATCTCATACACATTTGATATTCGAGTATAGGGGGTGTTTGGATAGACAGCTCCCCGACCAGGTATCGGTTCGTATATATAATGTGGTCACATGTATATAATTATGTTGTATTTACTTACTTATAAATACTATACTTTTACTTCTTGTACAGGTTATTTAGGCCCCCATGTCATTATTATGGATTTCCTCCTTACTTACTGCCGGGTAGGGAGTGACATATAGTGCACTCGAGTCCTCTTGGTTTGCTTTCACATTGTCGAGCACTACTATCCATATAAAGTGCTTAGACAGTATGGTGGTTTCTAGGGGATTCCCGACCATCTAGTTGATATGAGAGCCCTATATGAGATAGACTTACGAGGGCATTCCGAGTGGAACTGGGCGTCGGAGCATGCTAGGTAGATGGTTAAGTGGGATGGCAGGTGAGATCGCATTGTCCAGGTACCTAATATTCCTACTGGCACATATGTAGATTATTTTGACTGGTACTATGCGATCACCGAGCATTAGTTAGTCGTACAGGGGCCATTATTCGGTATATGGTAAGTTCACTAACTACATAAACTATATATGGATATAAATTGTGTTTGTTGTTAATTGATCTACTTGTTTCCCATCTCTTGCAAGCAGATTTCATCTACAGAGTCTTGGACATGCCACCAGAAGATACTCTATCCACTACACGAGATGTCACTCGTGCAATGGATGAGTTTATGGGACTTAATTTGAATGATCCACCACTAACACATGGTCTAGCACTAGCACCAATACCAGGACCAGGACCTGAAGACCCATAGCCTCGGCTTGTACAGAGACGACATCCAATTAGAGAGAGGCCTACGCGAGGACAAGGATGGGGTCAGGAGCTAGGGCGAGCCAGAGATGTATATATCAGAGACGAGCCTTCGTTCTCACATGAGCACATATTGGATGAGCCAGGCCTTCCACATTTTCTTCATTTCGAGCCTATTCCATCATCTTCACTAGATGCTCATCTACGTGAGACCTCCATGGCAGATATAGCATACACCGAGTTCCACACCCCCCTGGCTCCGCAGAAGAGGTAACCTTCACCATCATCGTCACATGATATGGAGGAAGGACTCACCCAAGTGGAGCCAGACCTAGTCCCATTTCATCCATGTGATGCTGGTGGTGGAGATGGGGATGCCACATTTACTCAGGTCGATCCTACCATGGAGCTTCCTCATCAGGGTGTCCACCAGCGCACACCATTCCCCTGGACTTTTGTTAGGCGAGGACGAGAGAGGCGAGGCACCTAGCGGTAGCTGTTGTATAGATTTTTATCTTTTATGATTCTTCTATGATTCTTGTATATAGATTCTTCTTTTCTTTCATTGGTGTTTGTAGTTAACATAACATTCATGTACTTAACACATCATTCCTTCCAATCTTCCATATTCTGAGTTTGTTTATGTTTGTTGTGAATGATTTTACAATTCTACTATGATATAATGAATTGCATTTGATACTAAGTTTTTTTATGGATTAGGTTTGGGAATACTTTTGTGGTTGGGTTATGAAGTTTGCAAGTTGTTTAGCTATGGTGGATGATAGCTAATGAATGATTATATGGCTCATTTTATATGATTTTGACAGGTTATAACAATTAATATGTAATCATGGGTAATTTATGATTTTCAATGAAGTTGTGTGGTAGTAGACCTGACCTTGTCTCTTGGAGAGACGATGTCATTATTAGAGTGAACCTTGTCTCTTGGAGAGACAAGGTTTGTCCGAGAAATTAACTTCGTCTCTTCTAAAGACAAGGTTAAGTTGCCTAAAACTGGGAATATTTTCATCACAGTGGCATTTCCGTATTTTTTTTAATTAGTAATATATTTTTCCTTTTCCCTAGAATCGTAACCTGTCAAATATTTTCATTGCTTGTGGTTCACTGCACACATTTTCCTTATTTTTTTAAGGGTTGATGATAAAAATAGTGCATGAACTTTTGTAAAAAAGAATAATTAGATAATTAAAGTTTGATTTTGAATAATTTGGTATCAGAATAAAATTTTCATTGATTTTTCTCACACTTGAAATTTGGTTTTGATAATATTAGTTCTTGAACAAAGTTATTGTTGACCTTTCTTATACCTAAAGCAAGTTCCATAAGATATGAAAAAAATCCAGGAAAAGTTTGTTTGTGTACAAAAAATTTCAAAACCAAACTTTAATTATGAAAAAAGTCAATGAAAACTTTGTTTAAGCACCAAATTGTTCAAAATCATACTTTAGATATCTAATTGTTGTTTTTATAAAAAATTCAGGTTTTATTTTTATTATTATCCATTTATTTAATTGTTTATTAAATCAATCAGAAGAAGACATGCATCCCATGACTCCATGAACAAATAATTATAAATAAAAGAGTAAATATAGTAAATAGTACCTAAATTTTGGCAAAATATATAATTAGGTAACTGAACTTTGAAATTGATTAATCCAATACCCGATATTTGAAATTGATAAATTTAGTATCCAAAAGAACTTTTTATACATGCTAATAGTACTTTCGTCATATTAGTTAAAAATGTCATGCTGAAGATGGTGTTAGCCAATTTGATGGAGGTATTATTGACGTACATAAAAAGTTTTTTCAGATACTAAATTGATAAAGAAAAGATTAGGTACATAAATTGCATAGTTTGCCAAAGTTTTAGTATCATTAATGACATGAACCTTAAAAAAAATTGTATATGAGTCCATTCAAAATTACCGCATAATACTAACTCGAGCTTGGGCTCAATTAAAATTTTCAAAACTCAATTTGCTCTCTATTAAACTTAAATTTCAAACTTGATCCAAACTCAAATAAGCACTCAATTAGTTTGAACTCAACTTGATTAAACTTATCTAAGCTCATTTTATTTATAATTTTTTCTTATAATTATGTGTAAATATCTAAATTTATTTGAACTTACATAATATTTATACTCAACTCAATTTGGACTAGGATCATAAGCTAATCCAACTAAATATTTTAAAGTTTGAGTTTAGATTAATTAGTTTTGAACTTTGTAAATAGTTAATAGAAGCTTCTACGGTCCCGTCGACAGGATTATCCAATCAATAATTTAACTGTTAAAATAAATATAGTACATGGAATATTAATTATTTTAGTAATTCGATCATGGCTGGGTATGATATGAGCCGTTGGATAGTAATGGAACCGGTTCCATCAAAATTAATAATGGGATCATAGAATTTCCTATGGTTAGTTGAATCATACTTTGTAAACCCTGGAAATTTTCACACTAGTACATGACTATAAAATAGAAAGTATAAACTAGTTAGTAAATCTAGAATCCAATAAAAACCTAAGAATAGACCAATAACTAGAATTTGGTTGGGTTAGGACCTAAAAGCAGAGTAAAGAACTTCTTTGACCCTAAATGATACCAAAAACGAGATTTCGTATCTTGAACTAATAGTTCAAGATATGATTAAAGGAAACCCAAACTTTCAAACCCCGAAACTTGTCATATGAATAGAATAATTAGAAAAAGATAAATATAGAGATTAAAAGACTACTATTGAACTCAATAAAGACTTGAGATTAGAATAATGAATAGTAATGAGCCTATACATGGATTTAAACGTTAAATTCAAGATTCCTAGATAGTATTAAACAGTACTAACAAGATTTCATAGTGGGTATAGAAAACCTAAGATATATAGATAATTTAGCTAATATATCAAATGCGATAATGTGTAGTTAACCAACTACGCTTATAGATAGGAAACGATAACCTAAAGATACACCGTTAGGATTATAAATATACAATAAAAACATAAACAGATGTATAACTAAAGATCTAGACTTCAAATAAATATTTGTATCATACCATTGTTCTAATTAGGGTTTTCTTAAGCTATTGGAGCCTAAAACAAAAATTGACCTAATAAGCTTAGGAAACCTTAATCGCGGGAGATAAAATTCTAAAAACAATTAATCGCGTAAATTTAAAACTTCAATTTGTATCGTTTGATAACCTAAGCATTTTGTAGAATTCTATAAAAATATTTTTGGACAAAAACTCTCAAATCTTAGCTAATTTGTACTCGATTAACATGATAAACTACCTGAAAATTTAGATAAATAATATCTAAATGTTAGTGTGTATATATATATCTATGCAGGATCGGTGCTTGTTAAGCAAAATGTAGGGATTGGATATTCTTGAAAAATGAATGCTTGAAAATTTTCCAAATTGTCAACAAATTTAACACACAAACAAATCAAATCTTGCCAACTCATCTCCCTCATTAATGACAGAAATAACTTATGAAACAATGTGCAAATGTGGAGAAATCGGATGCAAGTTGTCGAAGGAAATGCTCCAACCGTCTTCTTCTTTTCTCTTCTCTATATATATATATATATATATATATAATATATATCTTTAAGCTTCATAATGGATAAACAAACAAATACCAATCACTCCCAAATTTTCTAGATCAAGACAACTCCTAAATAGCAGCCAAAACGACCTAAAACAGAAATTAAATCGTTCAAAACATCCCAGTTCAAATCAAAGGAAAAAAATACCACGAAAAACGCTTAAATTGGGAACAAGGTAAGTTGATGTATTTCAGTTTGTTTTTTTTTTTTTTAACCAAGGATTGGAATTGACTTTTAACGATCATAGGATCATAACCAACACAAGAACAAGCTTCAAATTTCATCGGATAGGCTTGAGTATAGGTAATTTTCGAAAATCCTAGTTACACCATGTTGATCCGAAAACCATGAATCATGTTGTTGTTTTGATGTGATATTCGTGTAGTAAAGCATTGTAGGAACTCATCGGAATCAATTTAAGAGGTTTTAACGTCAGATTTCTGCCGAAATCGGCCGAGCTCATCAAGGAAGACGATGAACAGTACTTCCCCATAGAGCACGAGAGAAACACGGGCATATTCCACCCCGTGTACCTTGGCTTTCATTTAAAAAAAAAATTAAAAACCGAATTAATTAAACTAAATTATATAATAACTAATATTACAAATATTTTTAGTATTGTTAATATTTTTATTTATTTATTTTCGGTATTATTAAGAATATTATTCCTTATTTGTAATTTAATATTGAAATTATTAAATATTGAGTTAAAATTTAAAATTTTCTGTATTAATAAATATATAGTATTTAAGTAATGTATAATGAGATTTTGACATAAGTATTATGAATTAATTTAAGTCCACTAAGCTTTACAACATGAGTTGTTAATATTACTAATACCATTAAAAATATTTGAATTAATAATATTTCTGGAATTAATTTTTTTTAGCTATTATTATATGTAATATTTATAATTAAAACTCAAAAGCTAAGTTTGAAGCTACTCTAGTAATACTACTACTAATTTTAAGTTCAATAAGTAAGGATTTGTGAATTATTAATAAATTAAATTATATGATGAATATTACAAGTATCAATATTACCAAAATCATTATTATTATCATCATTAAACTTATTTGTTAATATTGTCATTACCGTAGTTATTATTATTATTATTATTATTACTGTTAATACCGTAGTTGTTATTATTATTATTATTATTATTCGGCCAAAAGATAGTAATATTGATATTTTTGAAAAATAATTTTTGTAAATTTATCGAATCTTAATGTTACTAAGTGTATTATTATTATAGATGAATTTAATATGTTTTACAAGAAAAGTTAGAAATTATTACATATTTATTTAGATACATATAGGCTATGGATTACAATGGAAATTTAAAAAGTCTAAATTTATGAATATAAGGCTATCTTTACTTTACGGGAAAATTTTATCAAATAAATAAAAAAAATCGATAGTTCTAAACAATAATAAATAAATACGAATTACTACACTAAGTCAAATAAGAACAATACACACATAACAATAATAACTATAAAAATGAGTAACTAAATGTCAAATTCTCGAATACCCGATTGATATATTTAAGTATCAATCAAAATCAAGACAAACAACTTAAAAGTATATATGAACTAATACTTAATTACCACAAGATCTCCAAAGAACTAAAATAGTAATAGAACGAAAACTCAGCAGCAAGATAGGACACTTAGATACTCATAAAAGTTTAATCATATAGTTTATGTGTCATTGATGAATATATTAATCATATCAATAGGTGACTTGGGTACTTGTGAGGACTTTCCTGACGACTACTATGATTGACCAAGATGAGTAGGTGAGTGACTCAGTCTTATTACATTGTATATGCTTGTAACTTAGACAACCATAAATAAAAGATAATAAATTGAGTGTATTAATTGGGTTTATGGGAACTGTTTGTTGTATGAGACATTGATTGCCAAGTCACTCTAATAATAATGACAGCGGAATTATGTATGATTATATTGTTTGTGTAACATGATTGAATGTCTGTACATTGATTGATCGCCTTCAATTTAATTAATACTACTGATACCATAAAAGTAATTGTACATGCATAGCATATTTTGCATAAAGTAGCATTTGAGTAAGTGGTAGCCTACTACGTGTTAGTATTTCGGATCTCTGGTAATACTTGGTTTATCTAGGCAAGAAAGTTATTAGTTAATCGGAAGATTACTTTTATTCTGTTGATGCCATAGGAACTAAATGGTAAAGAAATGACGCCACTTATGGTATTGCTTGGAAATGACTAACACTTAGTGAAGTTTCTAAAGCTAAAATAGGAAATGAATGTTAAGACACTATAAATTCAAAGTGATAATTAAATTAAGTAATATTGTTTCTTGAAAGCTTAGGCTCTCCTGGGTAGGTAGGTCATAGATTGTAATCCTTCAATCCCGATGAGAGGACGTAAATCTTCATTCTGTTTAGATTCCAGGTTATCCAGGCTTATATTTGTACATATGTTTGATTGACACATTTCATATGATTGTTAAATAACTTGCGTGTTATGTAATAAGTTCTGGTTATTCACTGAGCTCGTGGTTTAGCTCACACTCCAACAGTCATTTCAGGTTCACATTACAACCTTGGCTCATTACTACCAGGAGCATGGTCCTGGTAAGAATTTAGAAGCCGGAAGCTTAAGGAATAGTATAGGTTAAGATTATATTTCTATTTTAGTTGCAAGTATCTTGCATTAGAAACTTTAGCTATGTATTTGCAGGAGTTTATAGCAATGTTATGGTCTGTAATATTATTATTATTCACAAATTTAGTATGACTGTTATTTACTAATTTATGTCTTATATATACTTGTCCATCTTATCCAAGCAACTAAAAGATCCTGTTTATAGAAAATATATCATTCTCAGAAGGTCAACTAGTAATAATATTCAAGTGTATCTTGTTTACTACTACTAGGGTATCCTGGGGTGTGACATACTTAATAAGTATCAAGTTAAATTTAAATGACTTACCAACATTTTATTCATTACCACTCCTAATAAAATATAAATCATCTAAGAAAACTGAAAGAAAAAGAGGGGGAAAACAAAATAAATAAATAAAACACATTTGATGTTTTTATGGGTTTATTTTAAAAAATTATTGATTGGCCGAAGGTGAAACCAACAACATCGAGATCGTAGGAGACAAGGCAACTCAATTTTAACTACACCTTTTGATTAAGGGATTTGCCGAAAAAAATTGTACAACTTTTTCAATCTCTTGGCATGTAGTTTCCCAAACTTATTTAGTACGCTCTTAAAAAAAAAAAGCATTCCCACCTAGCTGACAAATCATCCGACTTACGATATGGAACGACTGGCCCTCACGTATTTGACTTCGACTCGACAGGGCCTGATGGCTGCTACTTTGTTGCTGTATAACGATGTTTTCATCTCGCGCCAATTTTCAATTTGTCAAATCTTGCTTCAAAACATCGTTCTCCTGTCAACTGACAATCGCAACATGGGTTACAAAATCTTCCAAACCGTGCACGATTTCTCAGACTCATGCTACCAACACAGGGATCTCTTCTCATCAGGAAATCCTTGTATGCAAACATCTAAGCAACAAAAACCCCGATGAAGCTCGTCGACTTTTTGATAAAATCTCATACCCAGATGCCCGTTTGTACACAAAGATGATTGGTGCGTATGTACAGAGCAACAGACTTAGTGATGCATTGAAACTGTTCGGTGAAATGCCCGTTAGAGACGTGGTGTCTTGGAACTCAATGGTTAAGGGTTGTTTGGATTGTGGGGATATAAAGATGGCGGAGTTGCTATTCAATGAAATGCGTGAACGGACTTTGGTTTCTTGGACGACAATGATTGATGGATTTTTTCGGTTCGGGTTAGTTGGTTGTGCCGAAAGGCTTTTCAAAGAAATGCCTTTGAAAGACATGGCTGCGTGGAATGTGATGATTCATGGATATTGTTGTAACGGCAGAGTAGAAGATGCTCTGGAATTATTTAAGCGGATTCACTCGAAGAATGTGATATCTTGGACTTCAATGATTGGTGGACTTGACCAGAATGGAAAGAGTGCAAAAGCTTTGGTCTTGCTGCAAGAAATGATTGGTTCCGGTGCTGTTCCCAATTCAAGCACTTTGGTTAGTGGATTGAGTGCTTGTGCAAACGAATCTGACTTTTCCATTGGTTTGCAGATTCATGGTCGCGCTGTTAAGTCGGGGTTTTGCCATGATGAGTTCATTTGCGCCTCTCTTGTAACATTCTATGCAAACTTGAAACAGATGGTTAAAGCTTGCAAAGTATTCACTGAAGCGCAGAGCAAAAATGTTGTAATATATACTAGCCTTCTTACTGGTTTTTCTGTGAATGGAAAACATGAAGATGCACTTAAAATGTTTGGAGACATGATTAGGATGAGTGTTCTTCCGAATGGATCTTCTTTCACAAGTACTTTAAATTCATGTTGTGCGTTGGAATCTACTGATACAGGTCAGGAGGTTCATGCCGTTGCTATCAAGTTGAAGCTGGGAAATGATGTCTTTACTGGCAATTCTCTTATTGTAATGTACACGAGATGTGGGATGGTGAATGATGCAATGTCTGTATTTAGGAATCTAGGCGAGAAAAACATAGTCACTTGGAATGCTACCATTGCTGGATGTGCACAAAATGGCCAAGGCAAGTGGGCATTGAGCCTCTTCAACAAGATGCTGCGAGAAGGAATAGAATCAGATGAGATAACATACATGGGATTGCTTTCAGCATGTAATCATACTGGTATGTTACAGAAGGGAAAAGGGTTGTTTAAGTATTTTACCAGCCAGATATCTTCTGTTAAAGTGAAGCAAGAGCACTATGCATGCATGGTGGATCTGCTTGGACGATGGGGAAAGGTTGATGAGGCAGAGGACCTTGTGAGAAACATGCCTATGGAGCCAAATGCTATCGTATGGCTAGCATTGCTTAGTGCAGGTAGGATGCATTCTAATGTGGACGTAGCTGAAAGGGCTGCAACACATGCCCTTAATATAGATCCGAATTGTAGTGCCGCTTATGTTTTATTGTCTAACATATATGCTTCTGGTAATAAGTGGGCTGATGTCGCAAGATTAAGACTGATTATGAAGGAAAGAGGAATTGTCAAGCAGCGAGGATGTAGTTGGGTCACACTGAAGGGACAGCGTCATACATTTCTCTCTGGAGATAAGTCTCACCCTTTAAGTGAGAAAATATACCAAAAACTGGAGTGGTTGAGGAAAAGGCTGAAGGATTTGGGTTTTGTTCCCGACAAAAAGTTTGATTTACATGATGTTGAAGATGAACAGAAAGAAGAGTCGTTGTTTTTTCATAGTGAGAGACTTGCTATTGCTTTTGGCTTGATTAGTACTGTGGAGGGCAGCACTATAACTGTGATGAAAAACCTTCGCATATGTGGGGATTGCCATTCAGCAATTAAGCTTATAGTAAAAGTCGTAGAGCGTGAAATTGTTGTTCGAGATTCTAGTCGCTTTCATCACTTCAGGGATGGATTCTGCTCTTGCTGTGATTATTGGTAGTAACTTTCCATCATTTGATTCCGCAGCTTGAACTAATCAAATGTATCAAACCTAATTGTGGTTTATAGAAGAGGGCACATCATCTATAAGCAAGTCAAACTGCTTAAGCTACGTCTTAAACCCAATCGTATAGAACTACTTTGATCACGTCTTGCTCTTAAGGGTTTTTTTTTTTTTTTGTTTTTATTGTTTGATTTTTATTTGTATCGTAAATATATCAGATCTGCATCTGTGATTTATATGTATGATATCTGTATTATATTTGCATTATATTAATTTCGTCTGTTTATAAGTAAAACTATCGGCTTTTTTTTAGTATATGTTTATTGACAAATAACTGTTTAAAAATAATAAAATATGATGCCAAAATGATCAGATATGATGAAACAAATAGACCCTTTAAAAAATTGAGAAAAGGAAAAAAATATTTTAATTTTTTTAAAATAGGAAATTGTTATTGGAATGAAAATAATCCCAATTTTAGGCAAGTTGACCTTATCTCATGAAGAGACGAGATCATAAATGGCTGACCTCGTTTTTTCAAGCGACGAGGTCTTCTACATTCCCATGTACCCCTTTTTTTCAAGAGATGAGGTTGATGTATATTACTGATCTCGTCTCTTGAAGGGACGAGGTTGACGGGCATATTTTTAGTCTGCCATCTTCTTTTTCCTCTTCATTCAAACAAGGTGCTCTTCTTTCCCAAAAACCCCAAATTTTGAAAATCACAAAACCTAACTGATGAAGAATCCTAGGTATATTAAACCTAGAACCCTACAATCGTTGTGGAAATCGAATCCCCAAAGGAACATCTTGAACAAGTGATGAATTCGGAACTAGACCCCAACCAAACTTGTTGATTGAAACCTAAGTTATCTAGGTGATTTCCCCAAGCGTTTAGATTGAAGAAATCGAAAGGAGTTCTTTCGCAAAGAACAAAAGAGAGAGTACTCTCAAGAAATGTGTTTTCATTCAATAATAATAACCTACTTAGTACATAAGATGGTGCCTCTATTTATAGGCTTACATAAAGACCTAATGATGAAAAGACGCGACCTAAAATTAATGAAAAGACACGACCTAAAATTAATGAAAAGACACGACCTAAAATTAAAAAGCAATTTCGGGACCTTCAAGATCGGTTCTCCATGCCTTGGACCAACTCTTTGGAAACTTGAATGATGTGAATTAATGTCGGTTCTTCCTTAGTGAAGCTTGACTCCTTCTCTTGCAACTCCATCACTAGACCGTGCAAAGCTTCTCTTATTCGCTTAGCTCTAGCTCGTGTCATTGGTCCTCCAATACCATGCAATGGATCATTGGACTTTATTTCTTGAAGACTCAATGCTAGCTGATCCCCATCACTAACCCTAATTTACAACAAATTTTCATAAAATTAGGCATTATCTTGAATAGGTTCAATCATCAAGCGTTGTAGAAGTCATCAGTTTGCGAAAAAGTAAAGCAATTCATGCGAAAAATCCTCAAATTTTCATACACTAAACTGCATAAGTAAGTCCTTTGAATTTTCACTTAATTTTTCAATATTATTGACGTTGCATTGTTGAATATTGAGTTTTGTATATGTTGTTGTATTTTGTTTTTCAAATGGTGAGCACATTGTATGTTAGATGGGTGTTGTACGTAATGTTAGATGAGTTGTATTGTGAAGTAGTAATATGATTTCCATGCTTATTGTATGTGGTGTTGATGCTGCGTTGTAGACAATATGCGATGTAATAATGATGATACTCTATAGTTTTAGAACTTAGGAACCGAATTATATGAAACAAATTATGAAATCATATATTATTATATATCATACACTTTAATCATATACTATTATAAGACTGATGTGGATATAGTAACATCCCCATATATGTTAAATATTGGGGGAGTACAATTCATAAGTCATGATGCAGATTTCATGCATTCAACCTATGTTGTATGATATGGCAGGACAAATGAGGAAAATGGATAAAGACAAGTTTGTATTGTATGCTCATAGAAACATTGTGGAAGGTAATCATGGTTGTGGTTATGATAAGTGGCCCGTTATTGTGGTTAGTGTTAGTAGGAACTTAACATATGAGCAAATACTTGGCATCATTTGCAATAGGCTTAAGGTAAATAGGTTTATGCATCAGATTGAGCTGTATCATGGGGTAGCTATTAGAGATAGGACGTTACATTATGATATTATTCCAGTGACCGATGATAATGCTACACAGGAGATGTTGGTGTACATAGAATGGTCAGTAGTTGTATATGTGCAGATATTTGAAAATGAATTGCCATAAGCATCTGTAGGGGAAATGGGCATTGATAGAAATATTGGCAACTAAGGGTTGATAGATTCAAACTCCACTCCAATTCAGACAATAGGTAGCACACAGGTACATATAGGTAATTTTGAAATTAGTGCACCTCATTGGACATGTGGTCATGATACTGATGTCATACAAGACTCCTTGGCAAGTGAATCCAATGACGACTATGATGATTATAGAAATGATAATGTGGAAGCTTTTCCCCCACGAGATGTTGCTACTAAGGTACAACGTAATAGAAATGACTGACACTATTTCGTGGCTCCTACAGACGTTGGTGCAATAGGAAGCTCAATGCCAATGGCCCTTTTCACTGCTGATGTTGGTAGTGGTTATGCTACAATTGATGATGAGTAGGAAATGAGTGCTAGAAATTGGCGCTTCAGCAATAAATTCAAGGTTAGGATACAATTTGAGACTAAAGATCATCTCATACAGGCAGTTAAAATGTGGCATATATTGAACCATTACAATTTCAAGGTGATGGACTTGGACCCAAGGTGATGGATAGTTACATGTACTGATATCCATAATAGAGGTTGCAAGTGGAGAATCAGAGGCAGTTACACGAAAAATGATGGGTGGTTTCACATCACTAAATATGAAGAATCCCGTACTTACTTGGATGAAATCACTGGACAGGATCACGCTTAGTTAGACTTCACTAGCATGTCTAGGTGCATTATATTGGAGGTTTGTAATTCTCCAAATGTGAGGACGAAAGATCTCCAATTAACTATCTTAAAAGAGTTTGAATATAATGTGTATATGAAGAGAATTCCTGAGACGAAGTGAAAAGCTATTTAGCAAGTGTATGAAAGTTGGGAAGATTCATATGTGGAGCTCCTGCATATAGTTAATGCCATAACAAAGGCAAATCTAGGAACAAAGTTTGAATGGAGAACTATAGATTTAGATATAGGAGGACGCATCTTCCTTGACAAACTCTTTTGGCCATTTGCTCCTTGCATTGAAGCGTTCCAGTACTGTAGGTGTGTTTTAGATACATGCTTCAATTTAATTATAAAAGATTAATATAAGTGAAATAAGTTATATCTATTAATTCTTTGTAGATCCGTTATCACAATTGATGGCACCTTTTTCTATGGGAAGTACAAGAATAAACTCTCATCGCAGTGACAATAGATGGGGCAAATCATATCGTTCCATTGGCATATGCTCTTGTCGATGAAGAGAAGAAGGACACATGGAGTTGGTTCCTTGCAAACTTACTAGAACATGTTATCAAGGATCGCTCTAACATTTGCTTGATATCGGACCGGCACGATGGTATTAAGAGTGCAATTGAAGGCGATAATGTTGTATGGCCTAGAGGTTAGCCTTGGCATTGGCATATCCGTCATGTTGCCAGCAACTTCAACTCGAAGGCAAAAAGTAAAGAATGTAAGGAATTATTTAAAAGAGCAGCATACTAAACCCAAATGAGTAGTCAATGCTCAGTGCTTACCTATGATAGCCTTAGTGAAAAAAACCTTTTATAATTGCAACGCAATATTTAACAAGCAAAGGCAAGAGGTGAGCCAAGTAATGAATTTAGTTAAGTTGCTGACAACGTATGCTGCAAAGAAGTTTGAGAGGTGGAACAACGTATCAAGTGCCCGTCAGGTAACATGTTTTGACCATCGGGAACATATATTTGAGGTTCTAACTACTTCGCACCTTACAATGTATGGTCAAAAGGAAGGTCACATTCAAAAAATCGAGTTAAGAGTAAGCAGATGCACATACAATAAGTAGCAGACATATAAAATTCCATACTCCCATGCACTGGTAGTAATGGGTACTCTGCACATGGATTGTGTTACCAAGTAGGGTATTGTTACAGATGGGAAATTCAACTAAGGGTATATGGGCATTCCTTCATACCTACGGCAGGTGAGACTAATTGGACTCCTATGGACATACCAAAATCGTACCCCATCCCAGGACTTATTAGGAAAAAATGTAGGCCTATGGGAAAAATGCTTCTAGAATGAGATGGACATTCTAGATAACCCGTGAGTTACTCATGCAATTCGTGTGGGCAAACAGAGCATAAACTAGAAGTTATCCAAATAGGTAAGCGGCTAGTAAGATAGTTACGGGCAAGTCGAGTCGTAGTGGTATTTTTTTGTTCATATAATTTGTTTTACTGCACTTATGTGGCATACTTTATCTGTTATTCTTTGTACCTATGCCTCTGCTAACACTGTTCATTACTTTCTTCCTTACAGATGGATCCAGGATCGCTTGATGACTTCATAATACAGGGCAACATGTTCATAAATCGATGCTAGCATAGGAAGGATAAGTAAGATATTTTCATCATCCAATTACTTAGATCATTTAGACAATGTTTCTGATGGATTTGTTTTCAAATGTAGGAGCATATGGTATTACATTGTTGCTAGAGAGAGGTGAGGCTGAGATGGCAGGATAGCATGGCTACAGTTGTAAATGATCGATTAGTTCCATTCCTGTCTCATGCTGGTTTCATAAGTACTGCACATATACCATTTGTAGAGCTTGATTGGCACCTGATTTCAGCTTTAGTTGAGAGGTGGCATCCAGAGACCCATACCTTTCACCTACCAACGAGGGAGTAGACTCTGATGTTACAGGATGTTGTAGCACTCTATAGCTTTCCTGTCGATGTCTAGGCAGTTGCTGGCACAGCTCGGATGGATTAATCAGGGTTGTGCCACCAATTATTGGGAGTTAGACCCATGGCTGGTGTGGATATAGATGGTGGCTTCCTTAGATGTGCACTTTAGAGTGGTACCTGATCATGCATATGATATGACGATTTGATGTTATGCTAGGGCATACATTCTACTACAACTGAGGGGTTTATTGTTGCGGACAAATCATCCAATTTGGTTCACGTGATGTACCTCCAGCTGTTCGATGACTTTGAGAAAGTAGGCTAGAACGCATGGGGAGTAGCTTGCTTAGCATTGCTATACAGGTAGTTATGCATGACTTCACACATCGAGACGAGTGACGTAGCAGGACCCTTGGTAATCCAGCAGATCTGGGCATGGGAGCACTTCCCACACATCGCCTTGTTGTGTCGACAAATCACGGTAGTTACCATAGGGCACCTACTGATCATTTATTGGGGTGCCACTTTTGATGTCACTCAAGCTCCCACACATTTACTGTTTAAGTATAGGGAATGTTTCCATCGACAGATTATTAGACAGATTATTAGCCAGGTATGGTTTTGTATGTTCTCTGTGTTCACATGTGCATAATTTCATTATGTTTACTCATGTATAGTATTCTTTTTTCTTGAACAGGTTGTTTTAGATCTCTACTCTTATTATGGATTTCCTACCTGAGTATTGTTAGGCTGGCAGTGATATGTGGCATGAACGAGTCCCTCTGGATTGCTTTCACATTGTCGAGCGTTACTATCTAGATAGGATGCTCAGATAGTTTAGTAATTTCCAAGGGATTCGAGATCCTCCAGTAAATATGAAAGCCCCGCATGAGTTGGACTTACAAGGGCGTTCTGAGTGGAACTGGGCAGCAGAGCATGCCAAGTGGGTAGCAGAGTGGGATGGTAGGTGCGATAGCATTGTCGAGATGCCAGATATCCCTATTGGTACTTTTGGAGATTACTTCAACTGATATCATGCGATCACGAGGCACAGGATCAGTCGTACAAGTGCCATTATACAATATACAATAAGTTCTGCAACTGCATAAGCTATATATGGATATATATTGTGTTCGTTATTCACTGATCTAAGTGTTTGCTATTGCTTGTAGACATATTTCATTTACAAAGTCCCCGACATGCTAGTAGAGAACACTCCCGCCACTATACGATATGTTATTTATGTAGTTGATGAGTTCATGGGACTTAATTTGAATTTTTTAGCGCCAGCACTTGCATTGGATGTCCTACATCTTCAGCCTGTACAGAGACGACAACCACAAAGAGAGAGATGTGGGCAGGGATGGGGTCAAGAGCAAGGGTAAGTTCAACATGTACATATCAGAGACGAGTCTTCGCCCTCTCATGTACATGTAACTGATGAGCTTAACCTTTCATAGTTTCATCATGCCGAGCCTGGTCCATCATCATCATCATGTGCTCATCTAGCTAAGACCCCGATGCCAAACATCTCATACATAGAGTTCCATACCCTTTTGCTCCACAAAAGAGACGACCATCACCGCTACATGATATAGGAGAATGACTCACCTAAGTAGATCTAGACCCTATCCCATTTCATCCTTATAGTGTTGGTGGTTGAGATGGGGATGTCTTGCTCACACAGGTTGATCCATCTATGGAGTATCCCCATTAAGATGTCCATCAGCGTATACCATTCCCTTAGACTTTTTCAGGCGGAGACGAGGGAGGCAAGGTACTCAAGAGTAGAGATTACATAGATTCTTATTTTTTATGATTGTTGTATATAGATTTCTATCTTTTATGATTGTTGTATGTAGAATTTTCATATACTTTTGGTGTAAATAACATAACATTAATGCAATCATTTCATATTATGTTCTATGAGTTTTTTATTATGTTTGCGGTGAAAAGTTTGATAATACTATTGTGATTGAATAGATTGAGTTTGAGACTATATTTGGATGGATTAGGTTCAGGAATTCTATTATAGTTGGGTTATGAAGTCTGAAAGTTAGTGGATGGCTAATGAATGATTTATATAGCTGATTGTGTATGATTTTGAAAGGTTATAACAACTAATGTAAAAAAAGGAGTGATTTATGAGATGTATGTGGGTGTGGGCCAAAGTTGTGCTGCCCTAGCCTCTTGAAGAGACAAGGTCAGCACTTTAGACTGACCTATATGCAGGTGAGATCTTGCCTGTTCAAGAGACAAGGTATGTACAAATTGAGAAGACCTCATCTCTTGAAGAGATAAGGTCAGCCACTTATGATCTCGTCTCTTAAAGAGGTGGGGTCAACTTGCCTAAAACTAGGATTAATTTCATCCAGTGGCAATTTCATAATTTAAAAAAAAATGATATATTTTTTTTTCCTTTTCCTTGAAAAATCATGATTCAATTGGTGTTAGCATTTGTAGTTGTAGCTTTAATAGCTAGCAAATCAACTTAAAGGAGACCATATACAGAAACAACCTTTAGGCCAATATGCTAACTTTCCCTCTACCCTTTCTAGTAATACGGTTTTAAGATTATTAATTAATTTATTTATTTTTGATGGATTTTATACAACAAGCATTAGCACATGTTATTATATGTGTGCCTAAAATAAATAAATAAATTATAATATGTTCATTATTTTTGTTTGATAAGTAGGTATATAGATGAAAAAAAAAAAAACTAATATTGTATCTACTATCCTTGTAACTCAAACCATTTATCCTTAATTACAGTTTCTAAAGACTAATGTTACATTTGGTACATTAGGAATGGAATGGATTGGAATTGAATGAAGAGAATGGAATGGAATGAATAAGAAAATAAAAAATTCATTCGTATATTTAGATACGTCCATAAAATGAAATGGAATGATATGTCTATTTACAAAATATACCCTTAACAATAATTATGCATAATATTGGTGGTTGGATAAAAGGTGATTTAAATTATTAATATTAATGAGGGCAGATGGAATCGAGATTCCTCCTTAAAGGCGGAATCAGATTCCTCCTCAAAGCTGGAATTAACGATCCTAAGGAATTGCAATGCCAACTTTTGAAATCACTAGAATTATCGATTTTGGTGCTTTTAATATCACTTCCAAACATAGGAATAAGAATGAAACTAGAAATCACAATTCCATTCTAGGTCCATTCCTGCATTACATGGTTATTAATATATCAATATTTACAAGTAGATCCATTGGCCCTATGGATAAACCATCTATGCAGAGTAAAGATCTGCGCTCCGTTCGTAACTGTTGGTTTCAGTTTTGGAAAATATGGAATCGGAACTAAAACTAGGAAGCCCAGTTCCAGTTCGATTCCTAGTCTGGTTCCAAAATAAAAAACCGACAATAGAAAGTTTTTTCCAAAAAATTACATTGCCTTAGAATAAAAAAAAAAAAATCTAATTCTCTCTTTTGTAATTTAATGAAGTTTTCTAATCTCATTTGTGATTTTAACAAACCTTTCATCTGGAGTTCTAGTTCCATTTCCTTTTCTTCACACGTATCAACTTCTTTGCCATTCTCAGTTGTTCTTATTTCCTCTATCAATGTTTGTTCTTGTTTCATATCATGACCATCTTCTCCATAAGTACCTTCTGGTCTTCCACCGAAGACAGAAAGTTATTAACCTTTGTTCTCTATTTTTTTATAATCTCTTCCATTTCCAGAAGAAGGTTCATGAGCTCAACATTGGTTCTTAAGTTTTCTTTAGTTGGAGAGCTAGATCAACATTTGTTTCCTTTTAAAACTTTAGCTTTTCTACCAGTTCTTTCTGAATACTATCCGCATCTTTGTCATGAGGTCCCAAATGATCCATGTCCGATTGGCCCATCATCAAATCTTCTAATGTAGTATTAAGGTGTTCAATTTCTTGCCTTAGATTATTGCACTCATTTTGTGATACAGAAAGCTCTGGCTTGAGTGTTTAAGTCTCTTTTGCCTGCATAGAGAGTTCTTTCTGCTTACAACATTTGATTTTTTTTTTTTTTTTTTTTTTGGGAACTGGGGTGGAACTAGGGGTGTGCAAAAAAACCGAATGTTTAGGATAACCGAACCGAAACCGAAAAATTAATCCGAAAAAAAGGGTTAACCGATCCATCGGTTTCGATTTAGGATTAGCATTTTTAATTTTTTCGGTTTTCGGTTTCGGTTTCGGTTTTTAGATTCTAGAAACCGATGGATTCGGTTAACCGATCCGTAATTATAAATATATATAATTTATAATATACCCATATGATTATTTTTATAGTATTACCAATATGAATTATGTTAAAATGAATGATTCATATAAGAAAAAACAAATGCATATATGTTTGAAAATTAGAATAGTGGTGTTTGATTGAGATTTTGTGTTGAGCTCAATTGATCAAGGTTGATAAGAACATATAAGTAAAAAGCTATTATGATGATTATATTAATGGAACCTATATATATTAACAACTATTTTACATATCTTATATTCTTAATTTATAGTTTTTAATATAATTATACAAAAAAACACTCTAATTTTTTTACGGACATATTGAAAAATATGATTAACTACAAAATTTGTATAACCATTATGCTAAACGGTTAAAAACCGAAAACCGAAAAAATTAACCTAAAGAAACGGTTAACTGTTAAGGCGGTTAACCGTTTATAATGGATCGGTTTAGGATTAGGATATTGAAAATCCGATTATTACGGTTAGGATAAAAAAATAGGGCCACGGATCGGTTAACCGAACCGTGAACACCCCTAGGTGGAACCACCGTTCTACAGGTTCATGGCCATGAACTAGCCAGGAACTAATGGAACCGGCGATTCTACCTCGATTCAAGAATCAGATGGCATGGTTCGGTTCTAGCCTGATTCCCAGTTTGGAGCTGAATCGTGCTTATATCTAATGCAAATCCATAGAACTACCTTATGTTTTTATTTGGAGTCTAACACATGTCCACCATTGCTACAAAAACAATTACCAATATACAAATTAAATGAAATTAATTACTAAAAATACAATTACAAAATCACATTTGTAAAATGTTATATGAAAATTTATACACAAATTTTAGAAATAAATCAGAATATCATGTTTCAATACCTTATCTATATCGCGTTTCATATAAGTGATACATTTTTTTCTACGTACATCGTAATTTAATCCCATGATATGACTCCAGCCCCAAACTTCAATTACCTTTTTTTATTTTGCTTGATGTGGCTGGCAGATCCACCATGTTACTTTTTCATTTCCTCCATGTGCTTGTGATTAAGCTTTAGAATAATGTGATGTTACCTTTTTCATTGCTTGATGTGACTAATGTCACTGGGATGGTGGGATCCATCTATGTTGCTTTTTCATTTTGCTTTGGTTGTATTTTTATTTCAAAATTCTATCAAATCTGATGTCAATGACAATCGCTATTTAGTATTGCAACATACAAACAGTACATAAATATTCTTATATCCCATTTTATAAATGCGATTTTGGTGTTTTATGTAGATAATTAATTTTATCTTCCCTTTATTTAAGTAATTAATTTCAATTAGGATCCTAATTAAGAAATATTTTATTTTTATTTGTGCTTAGTTTGTTCAAGGTTTAATCCATGGAAGGTTGTGCTATGATTTGCACTAGCGAAACGACTATAGTATTAATAGGCATCAACTTGGTGGTTTTATTATTTTTTTATAATGTCAAATTTTAAGAAAACAATCAAGAATATGGTAAAAATTAGATCAAGAATACTTGGTTTCTATGTGGACATGGGCCGAAAATGGGTAAATTATTCCTAAAAGAGGTCTCGTTTGAAATTTATTTAAAAGTTAGGTGGACATGTGCCTTCACTGTAACGTGTTAGGTAAGAAGAAGGAATGGGCAACACATGCACTTTCTTTAGATTTCCTATACGAGTACAAGTAAAGTGTAAAATATGACCAAAATTTTACATAAATGAAATTAGAAACTTCTCACAGTTGAAAAAAATCTTTATCATCTCCCAACCCAAACTACTTCAATTTTACGGGAAAACATATATGTATATATATACACATATAAAAGCATATACCCCCAACCACTTAGAACAATCGAAATCAAGTCAATAGACAAATGTACGAAAAAGTTGCAACTATACACGTTTTCTATAAACATTTATTTGCAAACCACTAGTTAAAACTATGCATCACATTGTATTGTTTATCTCTATTATTCTTAATGAAGGTGTTGGTGATCTGTAATAACATGGATGGACCGCCTTACACCTTTGGCTTTGGATGGTCGCCAACATGTGGCTAGTCATGTTGTAAGTTCCATAAATTTTCATGGAAAATTTTAAATAATAATGACAATAAGTCCATGCCCAATTAGGACTAGACTTGATATTAGAATCTCCAGATATAGTATAGCTTATACGTGAGGAGGAATATAAAAATTTTATATATAATAATAACTTTATATAACAATAAATAGGAAACGATAATGATAACAATTAAATAAGTAAACCTATAACTTAAGAGAGTAATTGGCACGTTGGAACTAAAACCCGAGGGAACTAAACCAATAACAATACAAGTAAATCGTGTCACAGCGTACAACGTTTAGCCTATGGACTATAACTATGACACAATCACCACCTTCTTAAATAGAGACCACGGTAAAAGGAGCTATTAAGGTTGTGTTGAATTCAATCTTTTCAAATCCCAAAAAGCGGTCACGTCTCCTGCAAATTGAAAGGTCCTGCCATGTCTTGCTTGAAGGATCACCTCATGAAATTTGACTCCTCCATGCACTAAACAGAGTTGAGCTTCACGATAGGTCACACAATGATGCGTTAGCCATGTCAAGTAGGAACCAAAAAGCTGCTAATCCACCTGTAAAATCTGAGTCTAACATGTACATTTTTCTGTTGACATCAACCTATAAAGATCTGATCATGACAGCGGTAGGGGCACTTATTTGAAATACTCTACTATGACCAAAACACAATGCACACGAGCCTGCAATTTGATCAAGGAAAATTG
Organism: Combretum micranthum; assembly: GCA_024138025.1. Classification (NCBI taxonomy): domain Eukaryota; kingdom Viridiplantae; phylum Streptophyta; class Magnoliopsida; order Myrtales; family Combretaceae; genus Combretum; species Combretum micranthum. The sequence continues at coordinate 527,617 of JAMXBD010000487.1, read as the reverse complement.
CCCGACATGTAATTACTGGCACATCCAGTTGTCACCATCTTCATTTGAGGAGACATAATTCTTTTCCCTCTTAACCAGAACAAATTGGCAAGGAATCATGTCAACTTAACTCCAACCGCAGCTCATGTCAAGATGACATGCATGACTATACCTGACTGGAAAAGGCTATTCACGCAACAACACAACTCCATATCACACAAGCTTCTAAAATCATCATTTGAGGAATTGTTAAATCACAACAAAGAATTACAAGACCAATCCTTCTATCACATCCCCTGTCGCTACTATAGAAACCAAACAAGGTTAATTAGAGAAAAACCAGGTGAAATTTATCACAGCTTCTTACATAAGACTTGGAATGGCAGAATAGAAATTGCATATTAAATAACTAAAATGAAAGCTATTCAATTAAGTTGTCTCTTATGCATAAGTGAGTAGTACACTCAAGTACACCATCCCATCAATGATCAAGCAAGGATACAAATTCACTGCTCAAGACAAACCACTAACTGATATGTTTCCCTTTTTCCTTCTACACGCTAAAACAAACAAACATCAGCCTTTTTCCTCTAATCTGACATGAACTACCACTTTGAGGCAACCACATATGAAATGATTGAAGAAGGATGTTGATGTCAGCCTAAGCATACTAAACCACGTCTTAATGTCTGAAGAAGGGAGTTCAAATTAACCCATGCCTAACTTAGGATTAGGAAACCACTACTCTATAAGGAATGAGCAGCTATAAGGAATGTCAATTTTGGTTAACCCCAAATCCAAATAAGAACCATCACCACCAAAGCTGACATGCTCCAAATACAAACTTCAACCACAAGTCCCCAACTTTGGAGAAGCAGAGAGGAAGACAAACCAAACAGGTATCTTCGACTTAGGCGCTGATTACTAACCCTGCCCCTGTTTTTGTGTGAAACAAACTCTCTCACTAACATTTTCTATCCTGCCACTTCTTAAACCGATGGCTCCTTAGCGCGCTTGAGGCGGACAAGCATCATTCTAGAGAGCCAACGTCCGCGTCTGCCTAGCCCAGGAATAACAAATTGGACTAATCTCGTGCATAACCATACCGCCTTAGCTGATCGAGACCATATCAATATCAAGTAAGTGTTGTCACAATCCTTTTTGCTCCGCATCCTTTCTTTCCGTGAACCGTCAGACATATGGGAATAAATATTGTTGATATAAGAACATAACATCCGGTGTGTGTGTGTATATATATAGGTGTGTGTATGTATGTAAATTTTCGAATTTTTCATAACTCCTGAAAAATAATTCTAGAGTTAAAAATTGAAATCAAAACCCTAAAATAGTCCCAAGTTAAAATCCAACTCTAAAAACTCTAAATAAGATCAAATATGAATTTCATAACCTTAAGAAAAAGAGAACTTTAAAAAATAAAATAGAAAATCCAATAATCGTTCAATTCAAAACCCATACGCCAAACAATTCTCCTATTGGATCTCCAACAAGTAAATCGAGATTGTATGCCCAAATAATATTTAACGACAAAATTATAAAACCTTAAAACTTTTAGTGAATTTTAGAATCAACAATTTAAAATTAATATCAAAAGTCAAACCGAGCCAACATAAAACATTAAAAGCCCTAAGCTGGTTCAAACAATCCCGAGATTTGTAAAATATTAAATAAGCCATAAAAATACAAAGTGAAACTTAAATTTCGAACTAAAAGTATAATACAGCCATAAACTCTTTGATTTTATAATCTTACGAGGAAATCTTAAAACTGGAATTGAAACCGAAACCTTAATAGTCATCTGGGCCAACAACAAGCTCTAGTAAGACTAGATCCGGTAATCCCGTACTCAAAACCCCAAAACAATAAAAGTGAGATAACCTTAGATTATAGACCGAAATAATGTAATACAAGCTAAAAAGATCAGATTCGTAAAAAATTCGCTCGTTTTGAACCCAAAAGGGATTAGTTTTCGAAAACGCGGTCCCAACATGTAAAACGGTAAAATATTCTAACAACATATCTAGACTCGTAATTAGGTAAGAAATCGTAAAATATCAACTACTCAATTTTATGGTTTCTAAAAATATCAGATATAGTCCTACGTGTATTTTCATTACTATTAATATTTTATTTGTTTTATCTACTATTCATCTATCTCTACTTTTTCTTACTACCTGTTTTTACATCTCTTGCACACCTACTCTTATATTTACATTACCAATCTCACTTTTTACTCAACTTCTCTTACACTTTACTTACTTTTATCTTCTAAAATTAATTTTTAATTTCTCTCTACAATTTCTCTCTCTCTCCCTCCAATTTCTTTTTCTTTTTCAATTATTTTATTATCTCTAAAATTCCTCCACATTTATCTATAAATAATCGAACCCTCATTCACTTCTTACATACTTTTTTTCACCATAACAAGACTATACCAAAATCATTTATCAACTTCTCTTTATAAATTTTCTCTCTAAATATATTTTACAACTTTCATTCTTTCATCCACTCATACATAATCTTCCATCTTTAGATAAACCACTAAACACATACCCTCCAAAACGTAACAAAACTCTACCAAACTTACTCTACAAATTCTCTCTTCTTCCTTTTAAAAACCGTAAACTCCTTCCCCTATTCCTAAGCCAATTTTCACAATTTTTTTTTTCAATCATCTATCACCCACCATCTTCCACCACCATCAATCTTAAGGAAATATCTAAACCCTTTCTTTTCTTCATATTAATATAACATGAATACTTTGTATGTTTTGATTCTAATACCCCATGAGCTTTATGCTAGGGAAGAAATCATGAAAATAACAACTTATTAATGTTTTGTTCAACACTATGTTTATTTATAAATGTTGTTATATTCTTATTATGTTTATGATCCTAGCCTAACTCTTATATATATTTTTAAATATAAAAGTGTGTGTGTTCTTAGAGCCTATCTAACCTTTTACTTATGCTTTTATTGTCTTGTACCTTTATTTATTTCATGCAAATAATTAAGACTAGTCATTCTAGTCTTAGACTTATCCATATCAAGTAAAAATGATTTTAGGACTTTTTCATAATCTAAGTCCGAGGAGCCTTGACATAAATATAAGACTCCCATGTTGTCTTATTATTTTCTTGCTTTTTTTTATGGGACTCGTTCATTTCTAAGTACTGGAAATCCTTGAAATTAATCTAAGACTTCCATAATTTTCTCTATTATGCTTTTTTTTTTTATTTTGTTATGGAATTTGTCCATTTCTAAGTTCCAAAAAGTCTTAATAACAAGCTAAGACTTCCATATTTTTGTTCTTGTATTAACCTACTTGATTTTCTACTCATTTATTTTCTACATAAGTTATAATATTCTCATAACATGATTATTAAGTTCATATGCATGTGTGAGCATAAAATGATGTTGTTGTCTTAGTAAAGTTTTCAAAATAAGAATTTCAAGATATCTCTCTTTTCATAAAAATAAATTTAAATCATCAAAGGCAATGATTTTCAACACTTAAGAAGGATTTTCACTAAGATTTAGGATAATGGTTCAACTAGACTCTTTCCAAAACATCAAAATAAATATATACCATAAATTTTTAATATTGATAATTCTTTTTTATGTAAAATATTCTTAAAAACTTATTTATATGGCTTATGACAATATCTTGTTAAACTTTAAAGAAATAAAACAAATTTTTTCAATACAAGCTTGAAAGCAACTCACTAGTTAAAATCCACTTAGAAATAAAATCGGTATATAACTTAAGGAACTAAGTTTTAAAAACTAAATTTATTTTCTTTTTATGAAGTTAAGGAAATATAAATAATAATTATAATAATTAGGTACCCACTTGTAATAAACTAAAAATCTTAGTCTTCTTCTAACAACCCTTAAAGGTCCATCTGTTGAAAATTTATTAATTAGGAAAGAATTAGTATAAGAATAAAAATTTTGAACAAGCCAGCCACCTAAATTTTCTCATATAATAAAAATTAAAATATTTTAGAGATAATAAAACTTAGAACGATTTTTTCTTCATAACCACATAAAGATTCATGCGATGGAAAATAATTAGTTAAAGGAAGTTTAATGTGAAAATGAAACATTCATGAACCCAAAATAAGTATAAAATCATGATTTTCTTTAATTACGTTTCACTTTTACAAAATCTAAGAATTAAAATTTTGTTTAAGAATCAAGCTTAGGAAAATTTTTTAAAAGGAGATACACTTAAAGTTTCATACCACTAATAAGTAAAACCATGTATTGTAAAGTAAATATTCTTTTCAAATATAAGACCTTTGAGATTTCAAAATATATTGAACTATGAATTTTATTTTATTTTTGATAAGTTACATATCACAAGCCAAAAACATGATTCTTCATAAAACTCAACATTACTATTTTCTACAAAAGATTATTTTACACAATTTTATTTTGGAACAACATCACTAGAACCATGTATATAATATGAGTTATTGTTAATATTAAATTATTTTCAAAGATAGAAATATTTATATGTTTGTTATAAAGTATCTAAGTGAAGAAAAACTTAGGAAGAATTTGCAATTTAAGGGCTGAAACTTTCATGTCAGATCTGTACCGATCCATTTCAAAACCCAAAAGGCCTTAAATGTTAAAAATAACCTTAGAAATAGACATATCTTTTCAAGTAGGTAGAAAACAACTACTAATATATAAAATTCTGAGTTAAAATGAATAAATTATGACCATTTTAAGTTGGACTTTCCTTTCATCGGAATTTTGACAAAAATAACAAGGCAAAATTAGAAAGTTTAAGTAGAACTTTTATGAAATACTCATTCTGGATATTTTTTTTGTTTAGATGACGAGGATTACAAGGCTCTCTTTCCTGAGGATTATTACAATTAAGCAGATTTCGATATGAACGAGTGAGTTTTCCCTCTTAATTTCATTACTTTACTTGTGCTTATAAATAGTTGCACTACATCTATAGGTACAAGATAAAATAAATATGTATGGGCTTATGGGTTTATATAAAAATGCTTCTATGTATATGTGGAATATTAAGCATATCGAAACTAACAAATGATTGTTTAAGTACATTATTAATATTATCTGTCACTATACGTGTATGATACTTGTTCGATCACCTTCAAAGTATACTTTAATTACACTCGGCGTTGATATAAATTAAATGGACACGCAATGCATCCATCGAGTGACATATGGAAGACTGATATTCCTACGCAAGGAATCAGAAGGGTCCAAGGCTAAGCTTATGTAAAGAGGCCCGCGACCATGCTTATTCTTAGGGAACTAAGGCGTATCAGGGAAACATTCCAGGGATGAGTGGTGTGATTTGTGTTATTGTTTAGATTAATTGAATGTCAATTCATATTGATCATTGACCGAGTTTTGCAAATTTATAAATGTTTTCTAAATCAGTTTCAATAACTACGGTCTCACAGGGCAAGCGTACCCATCAAATGTATCATAGATAGTGATATAGGTCTGTTCTAAGGAAATAGTTGGTAGCTAGTGTACTCCCAACATCATTCATTGTCTAACCAAAGAAAGGTTTACAAAAACATGAAGAAAAAGTAACTATGCTAAGTTAGGAATATTCACAAACGTTTGATGGGTAAAATAAGAAATAACCCTGTAACTCTATGAAACAGCACCTCAGAGTTACTTCACCAATTCCTTATCAAAATGATTTCTTAGAAACAATAAATTTCTTAAAAGCTGTTTGAATTGTGTGTTCATATTGCCGGATTCTTTAATTTAAATTAAAGTTTCTTTCGAAGTCAGTAGTTCTAGATCTACCCAAAACCAGTAATATGAAATTCCAATTAGACCCACATAAAGAGTAGGAATCCATTGTTTCAAAAAAAAAAAAAAAAACAACTCAATGAATTTTTAAAGTAAGTGAAAGAAAGTCTTCAACCATTCATCGACAAGAGGTAGTTAAGATCGACTCCATTAGCAATCACAGATCTATTCAATTGAATGATCTCTCGATCTATCCAATTGAAATCAATCATAGATCTAAAAGAGTGCACCATTTCTTTAAAAGCCACAAGTTTACAAACACCCAATCAAATTAACTTGAAAGTGCATTTGAAATCAAACTGAATTAGAAATTGGATTCGTAATCCCTAAGCTATAGGAGTTTATTTCTCCGTGGATTTATCAAAATAAGCACGTAAAGAAATAAAATAGATTCAAAAGATTAATCAATTAATTGCTCAGAAATTCATAGAAATTATAAACATTGGGTTAAATTGATTCTACCCAAAAAACAAAAGAAATTCTCAAGTAAGAAGAAATGGAAATTCTTTTACCCTAGAATCATTTACAAGACCTACTCTATGTTAACATGGATTTACATTGTTGGTACATACCCTACAACGCACGCTTGCACGTTTATTTATAGACTACTAGGCACATAAAGCATGACCTACTTCATTAATACGTGACAGATTCTCCCTAACAGAATTTATGATATTTTCCACACACGCATATGATTTGTGAAAACACTTATTGAAGGTCGTGTGTGATCTGTTGGTCGAGGCTCCTATTAAGCAAAATCAGGCTCAACTTCAGGCATGTCCAAAGTAAACTGTACATTTTTTTCCATTGCTCTATCGAAGGTAAAATTGAAAAAGTCAAACTCATATTGCTGAGATTCGAGGCAATTCTGATGAAGAATTGGACTATTAAAACAATTATCAAGGGTCGAGATTTGAGGCCGACTTTGAGGCTCTACAGTGTATTTTCTCCAGAATTATGCTCGATCACTTCGACTGAAGTCGAAGGTCATGTCGATGGCCCGCAGTTAAGGTTCGATAGACCAATTTTTATTGTTTTTATCCTTTGTTTGGCCTTGGTTGTGACTTTACAGGGTCGACTTTTGCAATCTTGACTTTACTTGTTGTTTCTGCTCCAAATTTGATTTAAAACACTTTGATTATTCTTCATTGGATTCTAAAAGCTTTAAACAACATTATTTATCAAAAACACAATTTTTACATGATTTTATCTGAAATTTTTAGCAAAATGAGCTCAAAATCCTATGAAAAATGTAATATACAAAAAAATATTTTATAAAGAAGGGCAAAGGAATGTCATTTGTTAATTAAAAGAGAGGGAAATTTTGGTCATTCCTAATAAATGAGATATATAATAATCATCCCTCACGTTGATGATGGTCAACAAGTCTTTAAAAATAGTAAATCTTCAATAAATTATGATAAAAGGAAAAAGTCGTCATATGTTGAAAAATAAGAAGGTTTTATGGCCATCCTTATAAGTTTTATTTATGTGTATTATATGGCAAGCATATAATACATGAGGTGTCTTTTCGTTTCCTGTGTTGTTACAAGAATTGAAGAATTTCGTGTCTTTTCGTTTCCTGTGTTGTTACAAGAATTGAAGGATTTCTTGTCTTTTTGTTTCTAAAGTACTGTTATGGAAATTAAAGGGTCACAAAAGTTTATTTATATCTTTACCCCATTCATTTTCTTTCTAAACCTAGAAACCTCTCTAAAAAGATCTATTGTGAGTTTTCATTAAGAGGAGATCAAGATTTTGGTTCAAGTAAGAAGACTTAATCATGATTTTTCAAGGATTCAAGAAATCTACATCTTTCTTAAGATTCTGCTTGTGGTTTTTGAAGGAGCTTTCGAGGAAGAACCCTATTCTGATTCAAGATCTGGTTTTTTTGAGATCTAATAAAATCTAGGATCAATCAAAGGTAAGATCTATCTTAGAATTTATAATTTCTCAATATTAGAAAATTATAGGATTATGATCGTAGTTTATGATTTGTTTAAATTAAGGTTCTATTCAAGCGAGATCTGCACGTCTAGGTAAGTATGGATCTAAACAAACCTTTATGGTTCTAAAATTATAGTCTTTTTAGTAATTGTTTTATTAATTGAGAATCTATATATTGAAGGAATTGTGGAGTTAACTAAGAATTTTGGTAAAAGATGTGTTTGAAGGTTTTACTGAAGTGTGAACAAAAAGAACAGGTGTGTTGATCTTTTATAGATCTGTGATTAGGAGTAAAATTTATGGAATTCAGGGTTAGGATTTTATTATGTGCATGAAATCGAAATTGATTGAGATATGTTGTGGATCAGTAATTCTTGTAAGATTAGGAATTCTATTATGATAGAAGTTCTGTTGGTGAGATTGGAGTTGAAGCGATTCCAGGTACGACCAATCCCTGCTTGTTGTTTTTGCTTGTAAGATTAGTATTGCTTGATTGGTTGTAGGGATAGAACTTTATAATGAACTTAATTTTATTCGGCTTAATAATTGTCTTCTTGGTTGTGTTTGACTTTGACCAGTAAAGACCTGACAGACAGTGATACTGGTGAGGTACCCTGATGATCTATGTGTGAGGTTGTCCCGAGTGGACTCGTGCATAGAGATGATTCCGATAGAATTAGGAGGAAACGAGGATGTTTGGGGAGTACCCACTCATCCATATATGTATATAATTACCTTATTTTCAAAGAGTTGGTTGTTTTTAAAGATGAGTCTGAGTTACTTCGAGTTCGGGACTAGAGTATACATAGTTCTGAACTGTGTTGATTTGTTGACTATAAAAAGATAACAAATTGATTGTTTGCATTAGACTAAGTGCATTTGATATATATACCTGTTGCGTGTGCATTCGCATTTGCTTTAAGGATTGGTGTTATCGTACTGGGCTTCGCAGCTCACTTTTTAAAAGTTCATGTGTAGGTGATGAAGATATTGTATATGATCTTTCGAGTTATGATTTGATCTTTCATAAGGGGGACGGCGATAGTAGACCTGATTATCCAGTTGAGAGTTAAATTTGCAGTTTACAGGTTTATGGAAGGAGAGAAGTGCTTAGATATATTGAAGACTTGGAAATTATCTGTTTATGTTTTATGTGAAAACTTTAGGATTTTATGTTGTAGGAAGTTCTAGGTTGTAAAGAAGGTTTTCATTATGAATTGGTGGTTTGGTTTAGTTGGCCTGGTATTGCCAACTTGTGTTGAGTATCTTATGAGATACCTTATGTGTGTTTACAGGTGATATTTGAAAATTTGTGGATATTAGAGCCTTAATGTGTCCTAATCAACAGAGGACACGTGGCAGGTTGTAATGCCTTATTTTAGGACGTTACAAAAAATATAGAGTAAAAATGACTTATCAATGAGCCACACCAATCGATTACTGAGGGTAGAGTGCGCTCGGGGACTAGCAGTGAAGATCATGTAGACCTTCAAATACCATTACCTTAACTCTCGATACGAAGGTTGTAAATCCATTCTGTGTATGATTTTTGAATACCCATACATAATTATTTGTATCATGTGGTTATTATATAGCATCCATAGCATATGCATGAACTAATAAACTTGTTTGAAATTACAGTATGAATAAAGAAAATATCTCACTAAGCTCGTTATAAGCTTACATCCTTATAGATTTTTGTTGAAACAAGTATGCTTAAGACTCCATTCAAAGATTGAGACATTAAGGAAATCATTGGTGGATTCTTAAGCTCTTATGGAAGAAGTGGGAATATAAGATGGATTTACTTTCTTGTAAAATCTTTATGAGCTATTTTTTATATGTTGATATTTTTGGGATTAATAAGTAATGTATTTATGTAGACTTGAAGACATTAGTGGGGTATGCTCCTAAGAATTATAATCGACCATGTTTATGTTTCATGTAAAGTATTTCTCTTGCCTTGTTTTTTAATTTTTATCTAAGTAAATTACACTACTTCGATGTGTTCCTTCTGATGTGTTGTACGCCTTGTGCATGATATGAAAGCCTTTATGTGACTAAAAAAGTCATTCTTAGGTTTTAATATTATGCACGGTGGACTGTCACATTTAGAATACCCCTCGAAATGTGACAATATAAGAGTATATATTCCTTCTTTTTCTTCCTTACGACTCAATATGCTAATAAGAATTAGTGAAGAAGAACTAAAACCTCTAAAGTCTAGGGGAAGTTATCGATACTAGTTGTCATCTCACATGGATGACATGCATATTATAGATCCACCGTGCCTCTCTGTAGAAGACAATCCAAAGTTTATAGACTAAAGGCATGTCTTATCCTTAGAACAAATTGAACATACAAATGTAAGTGAGCTACTGCCAGGTGTATATCACCCTCTCCACATCCCTATTCACCTATTTTCTTGAATGAATACAATACTCTAGGATAGAGACCATTCTTGCGTTGTATGCTAAATATGTGTAGTCCAACGAAGGTACACTTTCTTTTAATTAAAAATAAATAAATAAATAAAATACCTTATGAGAGAATGGCTCAATGTGAAACATAATATATACACACACATATATATAATAATAAGAATAAATATATATATATATAAAGAACATAAATTAATAGTACAAATTAAGATGGAATAAAGATGTGAGGAGTTTACATAGATTAAATAAGCTGTATCAATTTATTCATCAATTAACCGAACAAACACCGCCATCAAAAATTACACAAGAAATTATATGGAATGGACTATAAGTTTGCGAAAAACGAATTTAAAATGAGAAAATTATAGGCGATTAAAATTTAGATGTCAAAACTACAAAAGAGCAAAACTATATTGTAGTATAGATATACAATCTAGCTCTATTGGGTTAATTCTCATGGAATGTCATTACCCTTGTTGCATCTAGGAGATCACGAGTCAGACACCAAGCTACCAAACGATTACTATGATTATATACTGCTATGGCAGAGTGAGTATTTTTCTTATGATTATTATACTTGTTTGTGCTTGTAATTAGTTGCACCTTATTTAATTTATATTATAAACCAAATTGTATGGGAATTAGGATCAATGCATGTGATTGATATTTTATGTTGCTTGGCAAGATACTTAAAAAGAGAATCAAATTGCTTGCTGCATTTTCAAAAAATCGTTGATGTGAGTGTTTGCAATTAATTGGTTGATTACTCCTAATGAACTTAATCATATTTGACCTGTACCAAATAAAATGAATTCATGCATCACATAACTCGCATCTTCTAAAGGCGATCAGCATCATGCAATGAACCGGGTCTAGCTATGTTCGAGGTGGTATACCAGGGGCCTTACTTCAACTTTAGGGAACTACTTCGTATTGGCAAATGCAGCCCTTTATTAGGAGTCGAGCCATCATTTCATTGCTTAGGGATGAGATGTACTCGTTACCTAAGTCAGAGTAAATAAGTTTATTTTTGAAACTAGCCAACCTAAACTTTTAACTAATTTTTGTGAAAAACTCGAGGTGATGGTACATGGAGCCAACGTGTAATGGAACTTTCCAAACCTGGGTCATAGAGGGTGAAAATCTGTACTATACATATTTTTCTGGATGACTGTATATATTTACTACATTAATGTGTTTGTCCATGCATAGGATATAATTAAAAATAATTAACTGTCTGTATACTTCCTTGAAGGTATGGTGGAGGAAATTTCTCACTAAGTTAGTTGTCACTTATACCCCCACAGTATATTGCTTTTGCAAGGAAGTCTATCGGTTGACCCATGTTACTAGCGACCGCAGGTTAGCATTGGGAGCTTTGAGATGAGTGTTAAGAGACTACTATTTCATTTAAATCCTTTTTACGTAGAGACTCCAGTTTAATATGTATGGTCTTTATTGATGACTTATTATGCAAAACTATTATTATGAAATCCTACTTATGTTAATCAGTGTTAAATTAACTTAAGTTGCATACTAAACTAGCAAAACTCAGTAGAGTCCCTAAGCCGTAAGTATGCCTCATACTCCGTATGAGAAATCTTTGACTGATAAGGGCGTCATTCCTAGTTTTCAACACCATATACAGTGGACTGTTACGCATAAGGTATCCTTTAGGGTGTGACACATGATCACCCACTCCCTCTTCCTAGTCAAACCGAAAAGGTACCATTATACTCGTACGACTGAGATGCTAGAATTGCATCATATCCTTCTCATATCCACATCAATGTCTGATGGCTCGAGTTGCCTTTATAAGGGGCAGGTGAGGTTGAAACGTGGGCATCGTGATACTTAGATAGAGTTATGTACAAGTTTGGGCCAAAAATAATATATCCTGACATATACCTATTGGATACCATCCCAACTAATGAGCTATCTGTGATATCTATCGACATGTATCCATTAGAGAATATATCCATGCTCATTGAGAGGTTGCAATCCTTGATCGACAGGTTCGATTACCAATGATAGATTAGGAGCCAAGCATATTAAATGAAATGTGTCAACCTACAAAAAGAAACAAAGAGTTAGTATCATTTATGACATCAACTTACTTGATAGGTGCCAAGTCTTTATGTACAAGCTATCCACATAAATCCCTACATGTCCAATATATTATTGAGTCATATATAATCCAAGCAAAGCCCTAGTGTGTTCAATATATGTGTACTTGTTGTGCTACCCATAAGTCAAAGGACTCTAATAGGACTACACCATGTGAGTAAGGTGGTGTGTCATGTCCCGATCTACTCACCATCTACACACTAAGGGCCTATCGTTCCTAATCACCATACCTAAATGGTTAAAAGGAGCCATGTGTGAGAGTCTATCTTAGCCTCATGCCTAAAGGAGAGGTGTTGAATCTCCAATATCATGTGCATCAGCTTGTAAAGCATTGCATAAATGGCTATATAACTAATATAAGTTGACTGCGCCCAAATTATGCTGGCCTACTTCCTGGAAATGCTCTAGTAGATGTAAGAACATGTTGTGCATTGGAGAGCTAGACTTATGAGCAAATGTAAAACCACACATCAGCTAAAGTATAAAGGCACAGGTGTGGCACATAATCTCTAGCTCAGCTATTTTGATTCTCAATGCCTAGTAGAGGATCACATACTAAAGAGTGATGTGTTAATTGCCATTGCTCACCCATCAACTATAAGGCTAAATTAGACCTCCACATCCTGAAGGGTAATAGCAGCCTCCCCAATTAATACGTCGAAGGTGTGTGTCTCTAGCCTCCACCTCTCAACTAATGTTGTATAAGGTGCCAATCCAGTTGGATGTATGGAAGATGGCTCAGATCAACGAGGCTAGTCTACTCTAAATATGACAACGTGCGTGAATCCAAAGGAATTTGTGCCTCATCATGTTGAAACGATTGGTTGTGGCACTATACTGTTAGTGAAACACCCTCTCAAGCCTGCAAACAACAATTTAATATTATACAAGCATTACTTTAATGTATAAATTAAAGAGAAGGTTAGATTGTAAGTGACACTACCTGGTCGCTCCAAATAGTTCGAAATCTTTATGACTCCTACTATGTGAGAATTAATGGGTGATACAGACTCGGCTCCATCTTTTGTGACAAGAAAATAGAAGAAACTATTAATTTGATAAAGAAGGAAATTATATTTGCTCATAATGTACTAGCATGAACGTTGCATCGCATTCATAAATATGATGATGCCTATGAATGATCTCACTCTAGATGTGGAAAGTTCAATTCCAACACCATAAAATATCTTGCGTCCCAATTCATTATAATGCATTGTTTGTAAATTTCATGTTATGAATTTCATAATGCATTGTAAATCACCATTTACAATGCTCCTATGTGTATAAACGACAAATGTTACAAAACCCCTCATTTTCAACCTATTAACATAACATGCAACACATTAGAATATTCTACCACAAATGGTCTAAGATATGCTATGAAGGTTCGATAGTATAGTTGCAATGCATATGAATTTATTTTCCCTATCTAGTGTGCAAAAACAATCAAAAAGCTCATTACACTATAAAAAATACACACAACATGAGACTATAAATAACATCAAACAACGTACATATTTTCAGAATCTCACCCTATACCATTTGACATAGCCCAAACTTAAAATTAAACATAATAAACACAAATTACATGGGCATTTTTAACTCAAAAAAGAAAAGAAAAGAATGGTAAAATTTAGAAATAACGAAACGTGAGTATCAAACCTTTTTTGCCAATTAGAAAGTGCTAGAAGTTGCTTCTCTTTAGTAAAGGTGGGTTATGCATAATTAAAGTGTAATGAGAGAGATGTCTGAAGTTAAAAGAGAAAGAAGGGATGGTGGGGAAAAAGGTGAGAGAGAGAGAGAGAGTGTTAGAATGTTTTTGCACATGTGGGATTCTGTTTCTGTTTGGATAAATATATGATTTTCCAAAGAGCATGCACCTTCAAGGGCTCATTTTTTTTTTTTTTAATAAGTTTCGAATAAGACTTATATCATGAATAAGTTTGCAATTTTGGCCTATCTCCATAGGAAAACCAGAATGCTTTTGTAAACCTAAGGACCTGAACCAAGAAACAAAATCAAGAAAGGGAATTGAATATAACATCAATATGACATTTCTCATCCAAACATTCAATAGCTTCATCACAGTTGCATCTACAAGAAAGCTCCTAGAATATATGGGATAAAGAAACTCTATTCGTTTCTAACAAAGTGAAATGTAGTCTAGATAAAGCAAAATTGTTTGCCAGACAAAATGCATAAACAGTTAAGCAAGAGTCAGATCCATATTCTTGCTAATTATAGCTTACATTATATAGATAGATCCGAAAAGTGCTCTTGATAAAATTTGAATTCAAAACCTCATGCAAGTTTTCATAAGAATCATTGGGTCTTATGCACTAGACTCCATAGAATGTAATTTTGATAAACCTAAAGTACATCCTTTGGCGAGTTAACATTGATGCAATTGTCTTCACACCAAAAGAAAATGGAAATATATATATAAATGAGGAATTTTTGTATAATACAAATCCATTAGTCAAGCTTGAATTAAATAAATTATGCATAGGCTAATTATTTAGATTAGTGACATGATTTGAGTAATTAGACCTAATTTGGGATGATTTGGAGAATTTTGCATCGTGGCTTGGAATAGGCCTAATTATGCATAGGCTAAATCCATTAGGATATGTTATTCTTCATGCGGGTCCATGTATTATGCAACTTTTCTAAATGACTTTGAGAAGACACTGTCACTGCCTCCAACACTATACATATATGGAAAATTCTATGATCCCATCATTAATTTTAATGGGATCGGTTCATTATCAGCCAACAGCTCACACAGTATTCGATCATTATCAAATCACTAAAATAGTTAGATCAATGGAGAGACGGTCATATTGATGAAACTGTAGAAGCTCCAATACATACATACATACATATATATATATATATATATTTTCTCATTTTGAGTAATTAATCTTAACGAAACAATACTGTATCGTAATGTCTATGGAAATACACTGTGTTCATAAAGATTACTGCTTAATTATTGAATGCCATGTAAGAAAGCAATATAACTTATCCATATTTATTATTACTCTTCCCCTATATACAGCAGTTGTACTATAAAGACACTTGTCGTTGGGATATTTGTTTTTTTTTTTTTTTTTCTCTTTTGTATAATCTAATGAATTCAAAATCAATTTCAATTAGAAAGGTAAGAAAAAAATTACTTAATATTAAAATTATACGATGGTAATTCAAATTGATGATTATAATGTTACAAATGCAAGTTTTCATCAAAAGCCATTATTTATAATAATGAACTACATATTTTTTTAGAAGAATAGGTAGTATGAACAAATATAATATTAGAAAATGAAATAGACTTGATGTAAAAGAAATTTTCTTCCTTATTTTATTTATTTATTTATTTTTTATCTTAGTATAGCAGGTTGTATTTGCCGACCAACTAAAATTGCATTAAGAGATATTGATTACTAAAACTTTATATATATATATATATATAGTATCATTGTAATGGTAGATATCATACTTAAATTAAGAAAGTGAGACGCATTCATCCATTATTTTTCATCTACATTTGTTTGGAATTAAATTATAAACATAAATATATTGGCTATATATTTTCTTGCGATACATTCATTTCCACTATAATCACTAGAATGTTATATGTATGGATTTTTCTTATCAATGAGAATACTTTAATTTTTTCAGATAAAGTAAGTTTTATACTCGATAACAATAGCATTGCTGATTTGTGGACATGCTATAAGTTTTATACTCGTTAATAATATTATTGCTCATTTGTGGACATGCTATATGCTCAATTTTTTATGGTAAATAAAACATCAATATTTTTATGCCAAAAATATTCGATAAATTAGTGTTTCGTTTTTATTCTATTTGCATTATTATAACGAGTATGTGTTGATGTGTAAAGTAAAGCACACACAAGAATGAAAAAACTTTTGCAATATAAGAAAACACTTAGTATATCATAGTGCTTAATCGAAATATTTAATGGAGACAATGCAATAACAACCAACTTTCATTTTGAAGTAAGTCCTTTATATGAAATGAGAGATTGTCAAATTCATGATTGATTATTTCAAGATTGATACTAAATGGGTGCATAAGGTTAAGAAGTATGTTTACATCATAACACTTGGTAATTATAATGATTAATCATGAGTATTGAGACTCTAATCTTTACACTTGCAAGCTTATGCTATTCCTTAGAGGTCGTCACAGAGTGGGTTTGAACCGTTACCCACCTCGAACCGTCCCCGCTAGTTCCAAACTCAAAAACCAGACCATGGGGGATGGTTACGAACCGTCATAGGACTTGTGGAGTCCAAGCGGTTCTCCCTGCAGAATTGACAGTTACTCCAAATCGTGGAATCGTTAGATATGAATGGCGAACCGGTGGTTCTGACTTGGATCCGCTTGAAATTAAAAATTAAAAAATAAAAAACCTAGCCTACAGCTCCTGAAAAGCCTGGAACAATGAGGAAAAAATGAAAGTTTCATTATGATATTGACCACAACAGACAATAAGCATCAACATTGCAAATGGATAGGGGCTAGGCTTGGGAATTGGAAAAGTGGAAGGTTGGGTTAAAAAAAAAAGGCAAAAGACAAATTGGGGGTAGGGGACGGTTAGGAAACCAACATGACCATAAAAAAAAAAACAAAGAAAAAAAAAATCTAGTCTAGCTAGAGGTCTGATATTTTTCGTGGCTAGAAAAATAATAGCTTCTGCTTGCCAATGCAAATAGTGTATATACATTTACTTGTGAAAATTTCATCCGTGCAAATATATCAAATTCAACCAAAATTGAATGCGATGCGTTCAAAAATTTTTGCAATGTCACAAATCTCACAACTTAATTTACAACAACAGACAAGTTGCCTATAATTTTTGCATATGCAACAAAAGCTATAAATTGACGAGTTCGTAAAGAAAACATATCATATATTCTGATATTGAAACCACTCTTAAATAGTTCATCTAGAAAACATTTGTTTGAAAAAATTTTAAACGTTCCTCCATTGAAAAAATATTAAACATTCTTGTGTTTGATATTGCTTGTTATTTTTTAAGCTATCTTATAGGAGAGGACTACCCACTCAAACTTATTTCTTGTGTTTGTTCTGAAACTTTCTGATTCCTCTACTACGACCCTATAATACTACATAGTTGTTGGAACAAAAAAAAAAATCAATAGCTTCATTTTTCTTTGGTGGTTCATCAAAAAAATTTGGAAAGAAAGATAAAATGAAAGGAAAGCTGACTGAGTGTCAACAAGAACCTACTATTAATATAAACAAAGATGCTGACTACTATGATTTTAATGAGCCCCGAGTATCCGACCTTGAATTCACACCTAATCAATTCCTTTTGGTTCCACCGGGTTTCAAGACATTCAATCCTATTAACCATCAATAAGGGGATGATGACAACCTTCAAGATCCGAAAGTGGAACCATTACCACAACATGAAGTCGAGGATTATGGAGATTCCAGTGAAAAAATACACCTTTCCAGGGGCAAACCCATCTACGAAGCCATATCGACCATATAAGTCTAATATGTTTAGTAAACATTTTAGGAAGGTCGAAGGGCTGGATAGGAAGACTAGGGAATATTGCAACACAAACTATGCATTTTCCAAGGGAGATGGATATGGTAGTCTTTTCAAACATCTCAAGTTTAAGCATCTCAGCGAGTATGGTATGGACTCGTCGCAGCAGCAAATATCAAGGTTCGGTTCCAAGAAAGAAGCAAGGCTGTGGCAATTCAAGGAGGAACCATATCATGATGCTCTAGTGCAAATGATAAACGGATTGCATTTGGGTAATACCAGCGAAAATGCAGATATTATGTATTGCCATTAAGAGACTCTACAGCCACAAGTTCATAAATGGAGTGCTTCAACAATGAAACGACATTATTTGAAAATGTATGAGAGAGGTTAGGTGTAGCTATAGAATATTTTTGCTAATCGATACATGTGTCTCCATTTGTTTCGATATTTGGATTGATAGATGGGGTGAAAGTTCCTACATGGGGATTACATCCCATTGGATTGATCGACATTGCGTAATGTACAAGAGATTGATTGCATTACGGAAAATGGTTGAAACCCATACAGCACAAAACATATATGCAACAATATGGACAATTCTTGATGAGTACAATTTAACCCAAAAAAAAAATTTCGATAGGTTTTGACAATGTTGTAGCAAATATACCCAGTATTTCTAATCTACAATCGTTATGCCAGCCAACTCTTGAGGGAACCTTATTTCATATAAGATGTGCATGTTATATCTTAAATTTATGTGTGAAGGATGGAATTGTGTATTTAAAAATCCATCTGTCTCCAATTAAAGTTGTGGTTGACTAAATAATAAACCATCCATTAGTTAATAGAGAATGACGGAAATGGAGTGATGTACATGGTCAAAAACCAAAAAAATTCAAAAAAGATGTGCAACAGCTATGGAATTCGACGTACGAGCTTTTAACTAGTACGGTACCATATAAAGAACTGCTATGTAGCTTTGCCATTGCACATACCAAACATACCACTACATCCCAATGAATGGAATTTTTGTACCAATTTGTCGGAACTGTTGAAGGTATTTTATGATTGCACATATTTTTTCTCATGTGTACAACCCCAGTGTACATATTTTTTTACTAGAGGCCTGCAACATCATCGGAACGCTCTAACAGGTAAGATCTTATCCAATTTTTCAAATGTGTGTTAACAATATGGCTCGCAATTGTTAAAGTATTATAGGAAAGTTCCTATAATATATAGTGGCATGGTTGTTGGACCCATGCAACAAAGTGGAAGGACTTCGGAAAGTCCTAGATTATTATTATGAATTGGACACTCAAGACATGTATGCAATTGCTGCTGGTAATGTCGTCAAAGAGATAAGTAATGTGTTGTTGAATCTATATTCCTAATTTAATACCACATATGGTGGGCAGATACTCACTAGTCCAACAACTCCTGTTAATGCTTCAATATCAACCACCATAAAGAAGCCTAGAGTGGTGCTTCAACATCGACGGTTCGAGAAGCACCGTGGCATTGGCGAAAGTGGATTAGATTCAAAAATTAATAAATACTTGAACACGGCATTCGAGTTTGGTGATGTGGTGGATGCATATAACTTTTGACATCCTAGACTGGTCATAATGAGACGTTTTCAATACTATCTCAAATCGCTCGAAAAGTATTGGCTGCTCCTACTTCAACTGTGGCAGTTAAGCAAGTTTTTATTATTGTGGGGCAGTAGTCAAATGAGCATAGGTCACAGTATCAACGGTTGAGGCACTAGCTTGCAATCATGATTAGACTCGTGCGAAACAGTGGCAACAAGACTTGAAGGACTACTCAAGTGAGAAGGACGAATATTTCAGTGACTTCAACTTCTCCGCGGTGAGCATAACTACAACCTCATCAAGGACTAGTCTAGTCCATTGAACATTGAGTTCACATTTAATTGTTTGTTATTATTCTAGATGTTGGTGTTATAGTCTTGGTTAATGAACTGTACCATTATGGTTAGTTATTTGTTATTATGCTAGTTTGTGTGCTAATTTTGTACCGAAGGTAAGATGTAATACCTGTCCACTAGAATGTACTTGTCGACGTTCAGATGTGTGTTAATCTATAGTATGTTTTTGTTAATAATATTGTTTATGTGCTAACCATTACTTTTTATTGAAATAATTGTGCATATATATTTACAATAATTGTCAAATAATTGGAATTTGTAAATAAAAAAAAATACATTTGTAAATTGTAAAAAAAAAAAAGCATTCCGATTCATAGATATAATTATGCAGATATATTTAAAGAAATTGTCAAATAAGTGGAACTTCTAAATGAAAAAATAAATTTGTAAATTGTAAAAAATAAAATTGCGGTTCATTGAAATAATTGGAACTTTTAAATGAAATAATAAATCTGTAAATTGAAAAGAAAATGATTTATGATTCATTCAAATCGTTGTGTATATATATTTACAGTAATTGTGAAATAAATGGAACTTCTAAGTTAAAAAATATATTTGTAAATTGAAATAAAACTAAAAATTTTTTTTGGCTCATTGGCATAATTGTCAATTCATATCTAAAAAAATGGTGAAATAATTGTAACTTTTATATATATGAAAAAAATTTGAAAAAAGAATATGCGGTTTCCGGTTCTTGTGGACCGGAACCGTCAAAACCAGCGGTTCCATGGAACCATGAATTGCCTCGATCCTTGCAGTTCAGGTTAGTTCTGGACCCAAATCGCAACTGCCAGACCTCCACTATTCCTCTTTTTTTTTTTTTTTAATTGTCTAGTAGAGGAGAACTAGAGGTCGTCACGGTTCAGTTGATTCTTGACCCAAATCGAAATTGTCGGTTCATGGTTCCATTTTTCGTGGAACCAGAATCGCCAGGGTCGGCGCGATTCACGATTCTATGGAACCGTCGGTTCTGGCGATTTCGGTTTCGATTCCACGCCAACTAGGAACCGCATAATTTTTTTTTTCAAATTTTTCCCCATATTTAAAAGTTAAAATTATTTCATCGTTTTTCTAGATATAAATTGACAATTATGTCAACGAGCCATAATTTTTTTTTTCATTTTTATTACAATTTACAAATATATTTTTTAACTTAGAAGTTCCATTTATTTTATAATTACTGTAAATATGTATACACTATGATTTGAATGAATCACAAATCTTTTCTTTCTAATTTACAAATTTATTGTTTCATTTAAAAGTTCCAATTATTTCAATGAATAGCAATTTTATTTTTTCATTTAGAAGTTCCATTTATTTGACAATTTATTTAAATATATCTACATAATTATATCTATGAACCGGAATTTATTTTTTTTACAATTTACAAATGTATTTTTTTATTTACCAATTCCAATTATTTGACAATTATTATAAATATATATGCACAATTATTTCAATAAAAAATAATGGTTAGCACATAGACAACATTATTAACAAAAACATACTATAGATTAACACACATCTGAACATCAATAAGTATATTCCAGTGGGCAGGCATTACATCTTACCTTCGGTACAAAATTAGCACACAAACTACTATAATAACAAATAACTAACCATAATGGCACAGTTCATTAACCAAGACTACAACATCTAGAATATAATTAAATGTGAACCCAATGCTCAATGGATTTGACTAGTCCCCAGTGAGGTTGTAGCTGTGCTCCCCGCAGAGGAGTTGAACTCACTAAAATATTCGTCCTCCTCGCTTAAATAGTCATTCAAGTCTTGTTGCCGTCGTTCCTCACGAGTCCAATCATGGTTGCAAGCTAGTGCCTCAACCGCCGCAGGTACATACTGTGGCCTATGCTCATCTAACTGCTGCCTTGCAATACTAAAAGCTTACTCAACTGTCACAGTTGAAGCAGGAGCAGCCAGTACTTGTCAAGCGATTCAAGATAGTATTGAAAACGTCTCCATGTGACGTTTCCACTAGTCTAGGATGCTAAAGTTGTATGCATCCATCATGTCACCAAACTCGAATGTCGTGTTCAAGTATTTATCAATTTCAGAATGTCGTGTTCAAGTATTTATCAATTTCAGAATCTATCCACTTCCACCAATGCCACGGTACTTCTTGAACAGCCGGTGTTGGAGTACCACTCCGGGCCTCTCTATGGTGGTTGATATTGGAGCATTAACAGGGATTACTAGACTAATGGGTATCTACCCACCATATGTGATACTAAATTGGGAATATAAATTCAACACATAATTTAGCTCTTTGACGACATTACCAGCAGCAATTGCATACATGTCTTGAGTGTCCGACGACTTGTCCACATGTTCATAATCATAATCTAGTACTTCTTGAAGTCCTTCCATTTTGTTGCATGGGTCCAACAACCATGCCATATTATATATCATAGGAACTTCTCTATAATACTTTAACCACTTGTGAGTCAATCATATCGTTAATACACATTTGCAAAATTGGATAACATCTTACCTATTAGAGCGTTCTGATGATGTTGCAGGCCTCCAGTAAAAAAAAATTTACACTGGGGTTGTACACACGAGAGAAAACATTTGTATAGTCATAGAAGACATTCAACAGTTCCAACAAATTGGTACAGACATTCCATTCATTAGGATGTAGTGGTATGTTTGGTATATGTGCAATGGCAAAACTACAAAGCCGTGCTAGCTAAAAGCTTGTACGTTGAATTCCACCAGTATTGCACATCTTTTCTGAATTTTTTTGGTTTTTGACCATGCACACCACTCCATTTTCGCCATTCTCTATTAACCAATGGATGGTCCATTATGCAGTCAACCACAACTTTAATTGGAGACGTATGGATTTTTAAAGACTCCATTTCATCATTCACACATAAATTTAAGATATGACATGCACATCTTATATAAAAGAAGGTTCCCCTAATAGTTGGCTTGCATAACGATTGTAAATAAAAAATACTAGTCGTATTTGCAGCAGCATTGTCGAAACCTATCAAAAAATTTTTTTGGGTCAAATTGTCCGTATTGTTGCATATATGTTTTGTGTTGTATGGGCTCCATCCATTTTTTGTAATGCAATCAATCTCTTGTGCTTTACGCAGTGTTGATCAATCTAATGAGATGTAATCCCCATATAGAAACTTTCATCCCATCTATCAGTCCAAATGTCGGAACAAATGGAGACACATGTCTCGAGATAAGCAAAAATAGTCTGTAGCTATGCCTTACCCCTCTGGTATATTTTCAGATAATGTCGTTTCATTGTCGAAGCACTCCATTTAGGAGCTTATGGTTGTAGAGTCTCTTGATGGCAAAACACAAGATCTGCATTTTCGCTGGCATTAACCCAGATGCAACCCGCTTATCATTTGCACCAAAGCATCATGATACAGTTTTTCCTTGAATTGCCACAGCCTTGCTTCTTTCTTGAAACCGAACATTGATATTTGCTGCTGCAATGAGTCCATACTATACTTGTTGGGATGCTTAGACTTGAGATGTTTGGAAAGATTATTATATCCATCTCTCTTAGAAAATGCATAGTTTACGTTATAATAATTGCAATGCGCCCTAGTCTTCCCATCCAGCCCTTCGACCTTCCTAAAATGTTTAGTAAACATACTGGACTTATATGGTCGACGTGGCTTCGTAGATGGGTTTGCCTCGATGGAAAAGTGTATTTTTTCACCGAAACCGCCATAATCCTTGGCTTCATGTTGTGATAGTGATTCCACTTCCGAATCTTGAGGGTTGTTGTCATCATCCTCTTATTGATGGTCAATAGGATTGAATGTCTCGAAACCCGATGAAACTAAAGGGAATCGATCAGGTGTGAATTCGAGGCCAGATATTCGAGGCTCATTAAAGTCATGGTACTCAGCATCATCGTCTATATTAATAGTAGGCTCTTGTTGACACTTAGTTAGCTTCCCTTTCATTTTGTCTTTCTTTCCAGTTTTTTTTTTTTATGAATTACCAAAGAAAAAAGAAGCCATTGAATTTTTTTTTTTTTTTTTTTTTGGCCATAACTATGTAGTAGTGTAGGTCGTAGTAGAGGAAATGAAAAATTTCAGAACAAACACGAGAAATAAGTTTGAATAGGTAACCCTCTCCTATAAGATAGTCTAAAAAATAACAAGTAATATCAAATCAAACACAGGAATGTTTAATATTTTTCAAATGGAAGAATGTTTGAAATTTTTTCAAACAAATGTTTTCTAGACGAACTCTTTAAAAGTGGTTTCAATATTAGAATGTATGATATGTTTTCTTTACGAACTCATCAATTTATAGCCTTCGTTACATGCACAAAAATTATGGGCAACTTTTCTGTTGTTGTAAATCAAGTTGTGAGATTCGTGACATTGCAAAAAATTTTCAACGCACCGCATTCACTTTGACGAAATCTGATATATTCGCACGAATGAAATTTTTCACAAGTAAATGTATATACACTATTTGCACTGGCAAGCAGAAGCTGTCATTTCCCTAGCCACGACAAATATCAAACCTCTAGTTGGAGTAGATTTGTTGTTTCTTTTGTTTTTTTTTTAAGGTCAAGCCGGTTTCCTGACCAACTCCTACCCCCAATTTGTCTTTTGCTTATTTCTTTTTTTTACCTAGACTTCTACTTTTCCAATTCTCAAGCCTAGCCCCTCCCCATTTGCAATGTTGATGATTGTTGTCTGTTGTGGTCAATGTTTCATAATGAAACTTTCATTTTTTTTTTCCTCATTGTTCCAGGCTTTGCAGGAGCTGTCGCTGGGTTTTTTATTTATTTATTTTTATTTTTTTTAATTCAGGCGGATTCTGGTCGGAACCATTGATTTGCGATTCATATCCAACGGGTTCACAACCTAGAGTAACCGTTAGTTCTGTAGGGAGAACCGCTTGGACCCGTCGGAACCGGCGAATCCTATGACGGTTCATAACCGTCTCCCACGGTCTGATTCTCGAGTCTAGAACCGACGAGGACGGTTAGGGATGGGTAACGGTTCAAACTCGCCCCGTGACGACCTCTAAGGAGAACTACATTTGGTAAGCCTTATTAAGTCTAAACAAGTTTAACATATTGTGGTTATCACCATTATCTTGCAGACCTCTTTACCTAATTTATAGCTATCATCGCAAACCACGATATGCAAGTATGGTAAAGTTAACATAATAATTTATATTCTTTAAATCATATGATCGAAGCAATCTCAGCTGTGATTAGGTCGAAGCAATCCTATAGCAGGCTTAGTAGCTGTAATGCCTTTTTGAAGAGTTGAGGTTGAAGCAACCTCATCTATGAATAATCGAAGCAATCATATCATGATAGCTGTTGTCACTAAATGGAAGCATCTACTTCTAAGCACGCGATGGGTACAATGCCCTTTGTGCAACATTAAATCATCGTATCACAGCGATCTTAGCTACAATTGGGTTGAAGAGATTATATAGCAGGCTTGGCAAGCAAAACGCCTTTTTTTTAGAATCAAGGTTAAAGTAACCTCATCCATGAATGATCAAAGCGATCATATCATGGTAACTGCTATCGCTCAGTGGAAGCATCTACTCTTGAGCACACGTCTGGCATTGTAAGCCCCGGAAAATTTCAGTAAATAATTCCAAAATAAACATTGAAAATAAACTCTAAAAATGACTCCAAATTAAAACCGAACTTCGACTAGTCCTAAATCACAAACGAATCCATAAATTTTTTAATCTTGAGAAAATGAAAATCCTTAAAAATAAAATAAGAACTCAACAATCTTCAAATTCAAACTACTACGTATGACAAATTCTATACTTAACTTTGACTTGTAAAATCGGGTAATATAAAACCCAAAAACAAATTATTATAAAGTAAATGACGATAAACCTTCGGAAATAAAACTCAATTCAAGAATTCGGAAAATGTTGAGAGATATTAAAGACTTACAAAAATAAAATTTAAAATAAATTTTCACAAAGTAAATGTGATGTATAAATAGAAACCATCAATTTCCAAATTGGCAAAGATCTAAATTGGAAAGTTACCTGGGAACCCTAAGTGGAATACAGTGGTTTAAGTCCGACAATGCCGAGGTGTGGTTTTAGTGTGCAGAGTAGCTCGTAGTAATATAAGGTTGCTTAAAAATATCATATTGGTAAATTTTTTACCTATTTCGAACCCGTTCGGATACAAACTTTGAAAAGCTTGTCCCAAGGCTCGAGATATCAAAAATATACCATTAATACCGTTAGACTTGTATTTTCATAAGGATTTTAAAAATATCAGTTTTATAATTTTTCGATAACTAGAAACATTTGATTTTGCGATTATATTCGTATTTCTCTACTGCCGGTAACTTATTTAATAATTCACTAAAATAAATTAATTATTTATTTTATTTTAATTATGAAAATTCTGCTACAAAAATTTGGAATACATTTTTTGCAAACCCCGACTTTCCTAATAACCAAGTAAACTTCGGAAACCGGAAACCAAAACCCTAAACCGGATTAGCTTAAGCTTGAGAGAGAAACCTAGGAACCCTGGATCCGGTTTTCCTTCAATTTCAAACTAAAAGAACTTTTGTAAAATAAACTAATGTGGAATATTGTTTTAAAGTATATTTTTAAACCATAAAAGATCTGATTTTGAAAATTTTCCATTCCAGGCCTTCCCGAGATCCATTATGGAAAAGCAAGCCCCGGAACTCGAAATTCAAAAAATATTCTGAAATACTCTTTAGAACCGTAATTTAATAAGGATTTCAAAAATATAAATTTTATAATTTTTTGGTTTATAAAAATTATAGATAGAGCCTTTTTCTCGTTTTTTCTTTATTACTGGTAAAATGATTGTTTTGTTTACTATTCATTATTATTCACAAGTACAACCTACTACACTCACAAGCGACTCCCTACTTTTACATCTTTACAAACACTCCATTACATTTTCTTTTCCAAGAAAAATTTGTCTCTTAAGAATTATTACAATTTAAGACTAATTATTACACAATTTAATTTGAAAATGTCACAAAATCATTTTTTCTTTCCCTCTCCTCCTAATGGCCGGCGCATCCCCCCTTAATTTTTCCCCTCAAATTGTTTTATTTTACTTCTTTTATTATAATTAACACAAACCCTAATTTACTTACTATATATATTCTTTTACATTTCTCTCTCTTTCATTCATTTTCATTTGTTTCAAAAATCACAAACTCTCTCTCTTTTTCCTCCATTGCCGTGAACCTCTAACACCCCCACACACACTTACACAAGTGCATTTTTCTTCTCCATTTTCCTCCTGATTCAAGCTTTAAGTGATGGATCTTAAGCTTTCCTACACTAAATCTTGTAATGGCAAGATTATTCTTGAGTATTTTCATGTTTAAGTCCCCATGAGCACTTGCTAAGGACAAGAAAATACTACTACATGAATATCAAGCCATCACAAGAGTAAATCTTGTGTTTAAATGTGTTTTCATCTAATGATCTTCATATCCATGCATATAATAGTAGAGTAAAGTAGAGATCTTGCATAAAAATCCATGTTCATGTTTTCAAACTCCATTTCATATATGACAAGTACTAGATCTAGCATATGAATGCTCATATTATACTCGACATTCTTGATCTCATGAATATTTTGTATTTTAATGCATTAATGAAGCATAAAGACGCTTGTCTTGCATATATAAATATGGTAGTTAGTAGATCTTTAGTTAGATGAGACAAGAAACTCAAAATGGAAATTTTTGTTTGAAATGTTCAAATGGAAATTCGGATGACTTCAAGACCATGCATTAAAAACCCTTTTATCAACTCTAAAACTTGTGTTTTATATAAAAAATGAAGGGTATAGGTAATAAATATCATTAAGTAATGACTTTTATAAGTTGAAATGAGATTTAATAAGAAAAATATACAAAACAAAGAGTAGAAATAAGATAAGAAATTTTGAGTTACTAGTCAACTTAAGAAATTCGTAATTTTGGAGTATTGTCATGAAAACACCTACTTTCCATGTCACGCCCCAACGGGTACCCTAAACGTGACAGTCCGCCACACTCAATATTAAAGCTTAAGTATAACAACCTTAGTCATTTCCAAAAGATTTTATATCAAGTGTAAGGCTTACTTTCACAATTTTAGAGGACCATATATGGAATGATGAAGCTTAAGGAGATATAAAAACATATTAAGAAAAGAAGATTCACAATAAAGATTTGTTCATAGCAAAGACTGTGCATACTTAGGAACAATTCCCTAAATTTCTAAGCTATTATATAAATATTTGCATCCTAGTACTATGATATACTTTATCCAGAGTTCTAATATTCAAAAGGGATTACCTGCCCACTTGGTCCACGTGGCCTTAGCCATAAGTACGGAAACTGCAAAAGGTAGCTATCCGGTATAAGCTAATAGGCTTAGTGAGAACTATTTCCATAAATAACTTCTTGTAACAAGATTCAAACAAGTTGGTTAATCACACATATGTAATGCATCAAACACGTGGGCAAACAATCATATAGCTTTCCGGGAACTATATGTTGAATGGATTTACGCCCTCCATTCGGGGTTTGGTGATACTCAAAACAAGTAGATTTGATGATAGAAAATTTAAGCTTGCGAGCACACATCGCCAAGCATTCAATAAAAACTTTTATACTTGCGAGCACTCATCGCCAAGTATTCCGAACCTACTTGATTTGACCTTGCTTTCGGATCAACCGCCAAGCATATTCCATTAAGCCGCAAGCAATCGCTTTCGGATCTTCCGCCAAGTGTTGCTTTCGACATGAGCCTACTATCCTTCTCACCCAAGGATAATATCCCAACCATGTAATGTGACTCACTTCGTGGTATGCATGAGTTCATTAATTTATAAAGTCATAACATAATTATTTTCAACTTTATGGTGATCAAGGAATTTCACACAAATCAATATTAACTAAAACAATCACTTAGAACAATTCGGGCTTCGATATTCTTAGAATTCCTTTCAAGGAATTATTTACATGCATATCGGTTTATCTTTTCCTAACTCTAGTGCAACTAATTTACAAGCACAACAAGTGTAGCATTTAATGGAAATAAACTCACGATGCCATTGTCGTCTATTCCTCTAAGCGGATGAGTCGTTCACACACTCCACTAAATCGTAATAGTTCTCGGGGTGAAGAAATCCTTCCTCGGGGTCACCTAACCAAAGAAAATACCCATAATGAGTTTTTCTTGAAGATCTTCTTGAATTTTGACAAAACAATGTCAAAGAACGTTAAAGTTCGTATGGAAGAGTGTTCCAACTTAAAATGGCCATAACTTGGTCATTTTAACTCGGAA
Organism: Combretum micranthum; assembly: GCA_024138025.1. Lineage (NCBI taxonomy): Eukaryota > Viridiplantae > Streptophyta > Magnoliopsida > Myrtales > Combretaceae > Combretum > Combretum micranthum. The sequence continues at coordinate 498,435 of JAMXBD010000487.1, read as the reverse complement.
TCGCGCATATAATATACCGATTTCTATCTACTCGAAAAGATCTACCCATTTCTAAAATTATTTCCTACAAACAAAGCCACATAGGCTCCGAAAAACTGGTGACAAAATTCACCACGGATTTTCAAGTAAAACAACTTTGGTTCAAGAAATCAAAATTTGTTTGATAAATACTTAGTTATCTATATGGTTGGAAAATTCTCTTTTTATGACTATGTAACTCATACTTAAGCATGCTCAAATGTCTTGTTGTCCAAATTATTTTTCTTAAGTAAAACAATGTCGGTTTGAAGCTTTTCGGAAATTGTTTTTGTGAATTTCTTTGAAATGAATACCTTGTTTATTTTGTTTTCTAAAAAGTTTTATGTTGGTTTTATTTATCTTTTTCTAAGTGACTTTTGAAAATAAAATTTTCTACTTTCTAAGTTACATTTATGATATAAAATATGATATTCTTTATTTTTCTTGTGCAAATTCTTTTTGTTCATTTGTTTTGCAAAAATCCTTACTTGATATTTCTCATTCTTTTCCTCATGTCTCCATTTCCAAAACAATTACCATGCATGAAAATTTGGTTTCCTTAAAAACAAAGTGGAACAATTAAGGACTTTTTGTAGAAAAACTAATTTCTATAATCTTATTAACTTTTCTTGTATTGAAAAGAAAATTTTATTCTTTTCAAACCATAAATTTTCTTTGCATTTTGCAAGGGTCTTTATTAAAAATTTCCTTAGTCATCCATCTTATTTTCTTTATGAAAAGAACCATTTTTGTAACAAAATATTTCTTTTGAAAAACAAGGTAAGTAAAACAAAGATTTAACTAGCTTTTTAAGTAAAAATAGTTTCTAAATTCATAGTGAATTCTTTTTGTAACTTGAAAATGAATGAGTTTATTTTTGTTATCTATATTTTTATGTTTCACATAAACTTGTTCTAAGTGACAAAAAGTCTTCTTTTATTTCATTATCTTTAGAGAACAAAACTTTTGGACAACATTCTAAATGAACATGATTATGAGAATAATAATAAACAAAGTAACATAAAGCATAAATAATAAAATCAAGTATTGGAGTCTTAGCTTTTTCAAGGCTCCCGGGACTAAGAAATAAACTAGTCCCATAAAGAAGTAAAATGAAAGAAGAAAAACTTGTTTTGACTTGATTAGGACAAGTCTAAGACTAGAGACTAGTCTTATAAACAACTTGAAATAAATAAATTGCATTGAAGTAAATAAATTGCATGAAAGGTAAATAAATTGCAAGATTATGAGCTTATATGCTCTAAAGAATATGTATATAGTTATTTAGATATAGTAGATAGTTATGAACATAAAAGAAATATAAAGAACATAAAGGAAATATAAGGAACATAAAGGAACATAAAGAAATTGATATTATGAACAAAAACAAAGTATGAATCTAATGTTGCTTTCTTAACCTTCATGGTTTTAGAAAACATACACTAAGCTCATACTAAGTAATGAACATGGAGACTTCTTGAAGAACTTTTACCTAAAGGAGATGAGCCTAAGAGAACTTCTTGAAGAGCTTCTTGGAGAGAAATTCTAGAGAGATTTTGAGAGAGTAATTTTAGTATAGAAGTGGTGTGAAAGAAGTGAAGAGAGGGGGTATTTATAGGATGGGAGTGATTTTTGTGTGATAAAATAAATGCAAATTAAAACAAATGGAGAGGGAAGAGAGAGAGAGAGTGCTGGCCACATTTGAGAGGAGAGAGGGAGTGATTTAATTTTTGTATTTTGTTAAATAAAAGATGTAATAAGTAAGAGATGTGATATAAAGTTATGGGAAAGGTAAAAAGTTAAGATAATAGGTTATGTAGAGTGTAAGAGTAGGTGTAAGAAAAAGTAGAGATAAAAGAATAGTGTAGAATAGTAATGAATAGTGTAATGTAAAGTAGATATGACAATTAAAGTACCGGTAGTAAGAAAATACGTATAATAGCTATATCTGTTATTTTTACTTACCGAAAAATTATGAAATTGATATTTTTGGAAAACTTATATTTTTACGAGTCTAACGGTATATTCGGAATATTTTTACTAGTCCGGGCTTCCGGACACGTTTTTCGAGAACTGCGTCCGATCGGGTTCGAAGGACATCCGAAATTCACGAAACTGAAACTTTTATAAAACCTATTGTTATTACGGTCTATTCGAGCTAATTAACCCAACTTCGTTTTTCCGGTCCAAAGAAAACGGCAATGCCGGATTTAGATTGATACGGTAAACTAGGGTTTTGTTGACCTTTAGGGTTTCGTTTGACTTCCGGTTAGGGTTTTTGCTAAACCGATTCCGAAAATTTAGGGGTTTACAACCTACCCCCCTTAAAGAAAGTTTTGTCCTCAAAACTTGGAAATTCCTACTTGTGGTTAAAACTTGGTTACTTGGGTTACGCGTCTTCTTCAAAAATTTCTTTAATAGATTTCCTTATTCTTTCTCTGAACTCTTGTGGATAAATCGGTATTGGGTATATCTTCATAAGGAAATTCCTCCTTCAAGACGTTGACTTCTATTCCTATAACTTGATTCCTTAACCATTTGTTAAATGGGGAATTGTTGCACATCTCCGATAATCGTCTTCCTTCTCGTCCTATGATCATTTCCTATCTTGTGCCTTTATCACCTCATGTGATACTCATGTTTGTTCCTCCAAGGTATCTAAATGATTTTCCTTGATTGTTGTAGCATCAGGGGTCCAAAATTCTTTATTAGTTCCTCTTTGTCCTATCTTGCGTCTAGGTTGGTCATATCTCTGACTGATCTCTTTTGCTTTCGTCTCTTTTCCTTTTAGAGAGCGTATATTAACCGATTATGAAAAGAACTATCTTTGCTAGTCACTCCATTTATACCATAAGCATCCTTGCCTTTTATTGTTTGTGAGAGATCCGAAATCTTGAGAAGGTTAATTCTGCTTTTATCGAATTTCATAAACCTTTTTATCCTTTGATATCTTTATTCTCTTATTCATATTTCTTTTCTTCTACTGTCTCTTGAGCTTTTGGTTTATTGTTGGTCCGATTTTATGAACCATACTCATGATTCCTTCTTACTAACTCCTTTGTCCTTAGGTTATGCTAAATCATCCTTTAGCTCCTTTTAATACCTTTTTCTTCCTTTATTCCTTCTTTATCCTTCGTATCTTCTTATCTATGCTCTTTTGTTATTTCTACATGGTCGATCTTATCATTCTACCGACGTGGTTCCTCTTTTAAACCTTGTTGTGATCTCCAAAGTTTGGCTTTTCAACTCCCTTTTATAATTTCTTATACCTAAGATTACGTTCTTAGATTACTTCTTTCCTTCTTCAGGCCATATCACTATCCAGAAAGCATTACTAAAACTTGTGAGTTATAAGGAATTTGAGGGTCATGCCTTCTTGATTTGATCCTTTATTGGTGATATCGTGATCTTAATCTTGAGAGAAGCGTGTTTGCTCCTTAAAAGGTTTTCACCTTGTTCCTTTCCGAAAATTAACACGTTGGCTTGGGGTCTTTCTCTATTACAGCGGGATGGGTATATTTCGTGATGACATACTTCATTTCGTAAGGTCTCGATTTTCTCGTTTTGTTGTCTCTCCAACTTCCTTACGAGTTTACTTTCCTTGTTTCTCCGAGTGAAATCTGTATCCAGAATTCTTTCAAAACTTCTCACGAATATCTCCAAAGGTCAATTTCTCTTCATTCTTTAGCTACTTAATTTCCTTTATCAACTTGAAAGAATGTGTCTGTTCTTTCCTTATGTTAGCAAATCCTTTGCCAACTATTTTCTTTTTTTGTTTTGTAAGCTCTATGTTTTCCTTGTTTCCTCTTATTGGGATCTTATTTGAGAGGTATACATTCTATTCAAAAGATTACTTATTTCCATTATTCCTTAGAGTCATGGGTGACTTCATGTTCTCACGTCTTTGTTGAAAGGTTGACCAATTCCTCGGGTTTCATCATTCTTTTGCATTATCTTTAACTAGGTTGATTGTTTGTCATATATAGAAAGAATGTAGTACTTTGAACTTCAAGAAAGAGTAAAGCATCTTTATTCACTAAAAACTTCTCATGTATACATTAGGGGATTATCACTCCTATTCATCCACATAAAGAAAACTTTACATTCTCCTACTATAACATCAATAAAAGGAGGTTGGGGATTGACTGGTTCCTGCATCGCTGTTATAGCCTCTAATGCACTCCAAGGCAGTCAAGTTTTCCATTCTTTGTTTACTTCTTCACCTATCCATCGTCCCTGCAAGTTGTATACTCGAATTCCTGAAGCAGTAGGTCCAGGTCTGCTTTCACTTCCACTTCCATTTCCTTTCTTTATTCTTATAGGAATAACTTCCTCTGATGATCTTGATAGAATGTTCCTTCCTTGTGGACAATTGTTGGCAAAATGTCCTTTCTGATTGCAAACATAGCAAGCATCTATCCCTCTGTTTGGGCATTTTGACATCTTATGGTTTGTATTTCCACAGAAGAAACACTTTCCAAATAGCTGGGGGCACTTCTTCGGGTAGTGTGCTCCATTGCACTTCCAACACTTAATACCTCTTGGTATGATCCTTCTATGTCGTTCTTGATTTTCTTTGGTAGGGCATGAGATGGGGTTCTATGAAAAATTCCCTTTCGATGATCGGGTCTTCTTCCTTTTCTATTCTTTCTCTCCTTTTCCTTGCTCCTTCTACAATCCGAGCTCTTTCCACTAATTCTCGAAAATTCCTTATGTCAAATTCTTCCAACTTCATCCTTAGGTCTTCGTCCAATCCTCCTATAAAGACTTGCCTTTTCAATTCTTCACTGTACTTATAGGAGTCTGGTGCATATTGCAACAATCTACTGAACTCAGTCTCATATTGTTCGATTGTTCTTCCTTTTTGAGCATTTGCAAGAAGTCTGCACTGTATCTCACTCTTAAACTTCCTGGAAAATAATTCTCCAAAAACTCATGTCTAAACATTTCCCAAGTGATTGGAGTCATTAGATCTCTTTTCCTTGACTCCCACCATATCCTAGCGTTTAGACGAAGCATGAATGTTCCATACTTGATTTGCAAATGGGGTGGAACTTCATATGCATCAAAAGACATCTCTATTTGAGATAACCAATCTTCTGCCTCCTCTGGCTTGTCATAAGCTCCTTCAAAGAAGCGGTTACTTTTGATGAAGTTAGGTAACATACTTTTGTATGGTCTTGAGTGGAGATGGAGGTAGGGGTGCACTTTGGCTATGCATGTTCCTATGCACAGATGCCTCTGTTGATGCTTGTTGTGGCGGTGGGGTTGGTATAGACACTGGGGCTGTCGCTGATGCTGTTGCTGGTGTTGCTTCTTGTACGGGTGCTTGAGCTGGCATATTTTGCCTAATTTCTTCTAATACGTGGGTTAGGTGTCCTAACGTGGCGTGTAAGTCCCTTTGAGGTGCGGCGGCTCCTTGACAGCAGGTTGATCTGCTTCTATGTCTGGTTGGTTAGAGGCGCTTTGTTCCCTTCTTCGTCTATTCCTATTTCGGCTGTTTTAAACTTTCTAAGTTAGGTTTGTAAAGTTTTGATAACTTAATTAAATTTTTGCCGGAATTTGGGGAAATATAACGGAAATTTAAATATGCATAAAAACAAAAAAATCAAAATTTCTGAAATCAAACTTAGAGCATAATCATAGAAATAAGTTCATACATGAAATCGGAAATAAGATAAATCATAAAAGAAAATCACACAGAAATACCAAACATTGTTCCGAAAATTAAAAGATAGACTAGATCATGAATCTAGTCTATGACATAAAATCTAAGCTGGACTTCTAGGGATATGCTTTGTTTTCCTTCCCTTCTTCATTCTTCGGGCGCATCTCCCGGGTTGCTGCTGGATGATCCTGGGTTCAAACTCCTCATGATTTGGTTGAAGTGTTTTCTTCTATTTCGTGCTCTCTTTCTTTCTTGTTCGTGATGGGCAATTAGCTCCTCATGCGTCATTGCTGGTGCTATTTCATCAAGGGTCTTCCAAGTGATTGTTCCTTCGGTTTCCCTATTGTTGTTTTCATCGGCCGGAACATTTTCTGTATCCATCGTGGGGTCTTCATCTTGTCCTCCCCGACATGTCTTCCTTCGAGGTAACGAATGATTCTTAACTCATCGTTGGTCCAAGGTTCCTCGACTCCTACGGCAGCTTGGTTCCTTATCTCTTGCGCCGGTCTTTCTTCTTGATTTTCCTCCGAGTCCTCACCGGGTTCATCATCCGAACTGTCATTCACCTCCTGCATTGGTTCATCTCTTATCACTGTTCCATCCTCTCGCAATCGTAGGGGCTCTTTATTCCTAGTTGGATTCCTGTGAAGGTAGGCGGCTCGGTGGATACTTCTGTTGGGGGTCGTAGTATTCCCTGATATACTCCGTGCCAATGGAAAGTATCGTTGAGATCGGCTCTCATCCATTCGAGGTGATCCATCAAATCATCATGGGCATAGACAAATATCGGTCCGATCTTGGTCCAGGTTCGAAAATCCGGCGGGGTTCGTCCTCCTTCTTCTCTAAGAACGAAGGTTGCTTCCTTCAGCATTGGTCTGTGGTCTCCGATAGCAATGATTCGCTCCACAGCATATATTACTTCCAACTCGGTCATTCTTTTGCCTATAGGGCAGTTGTGAATAGTTCGTAACACTCCTTTCCATTCGGACTGCATCATTCCCCTCTTCCAGATTTGGAACATTTCTCGGAGGGTCTTAGGTTGTCCAGCTAGGGCAAATTCTTCACATAAAATCCTAAGTCTCATTCGAAAGTTCTCAGGTGTTTCGCAGGATCCTTTTCGAAAGTTCTTGGCTTGGAGACGGGCCTCTTCTATGGTGATCTACGTAAAAGAAAGATATAAGGCTTATTCTACCCATTCTATTTTATCTAAGTTTTTCTTTTCTATCTAAGTCAATTCTTCTTAAGTCCATTTCTATAATTATGATTCCTAGGTTCTTAAACCATGCTCTGATACCAACTTAAACTGTCACGCCCCAACGGGTACCCTAAACGTGACAGTCCGCCACACTCAATATTAAAGCTTAAGTATGACAACCTTAGTCATTTCCAAAAGCTTTTATATTAAGTGTAAGGCTTACTTTCACAATTTTAGAGGACCATATATGGAATAATGAAGCTTAAGGAGATATAAAAACATATTAAGAAAAGAGGATTCACAATAAATTTGTTCATAGCAAAGACTGTGCATACTTAGGAACAATTCCCTAAATTACTAAGCTATTATATAAATATTTGCATGCTAATACTATGATATACTTTATCCAGAGTTCTAATATTCAAAAGGGATTACCTGCCCACTGGTCCACGTGGCCTTAGCCATAAGTACGGAAACTGCAAAAGGTAGCTATCGGGGTATAAGCTAATAGGCTTAGTGAGAACTATTTCCATAAATAACTTCTTGTAACAAGATTCAAACAAGTTGGTTAATCACACATATGTAATGCATCAAACACGTGGGCAAACAATCATATAGCTTTCCGGGAACTATATGTTGAATGGATTTACGCCCTCCATTCGGGGTTTGGTGATACTCAAAACAAGTAGTTTATATAGAAAATTTAAGCTTGCGAGCACACATCGCCAAGCATTCAATAAAAACTTTTATACTTGCGAGCACTCATCGCCAAGTATTCCGAACCTACTTGATTTGACCTTGCTTTCGGATCAACCGCCAAGCATATTCCATTAAGCCGCCAAGCAATCGCTTTCGGATCTTCCGCCAAGTGTTGCTTTCGACATGAGCCTACTATCCTTCTCACCCAAGGATAATATCCCAACCATGTAATGTGACTCACTTCGTGGTATGCATGAGTTCATTAATTTATAAAGTCATAACATAATTATTTTCAACTTTATGGTGATCAAGGAATTTCACACAAATCAATATTAACTAAAACAATCACTTAGAACAATTCGGGCTTCGATATTCTTAGAATTCTTTCAAGGAATTATTTTACATGCATATCGGTTTATCTTTTCCTAACTCTAGTGCAACTAATTTACAAGCACAACAAGTGTAGCATTTAATGGAAATAAACTCACGATGCCATTGTCGTCTATTCCTCTAAGCGGATGAGTCGTTCACACACTCCACTAATCGTAATAGTTCTCGGGGTGAAGAAATCCTTCCTCGGGTCACCTAACCAAAGAAAATACCCATAATGAGTTTTTCTTGAAGATTTCTTGAATTTTGACAAAACAATGTCAAAGAACGTTAAAGTTCGTATGGAAGAATGTTCCAACTTAAAATGGCCATAACTTGGTCATTTTAACTCGGAATCGCGCATATAATATACCGATTTCTATCTACTCGAAAAGATCTACCCATTTCTAAAATTATTTCCCACAAACAAAGCCACATAGGCTCCGAAAAACTGGTGACAAAATTCACACGGATTTTCAAGTAAAAACAACTTTGGTTCAAGAAATCAAAATTTGTTTGATAAATACTTAGTTATCTATATAGTTGAAAATTCTCTTTTTATACTATGTAACTCATATTAAGCATGCTCAAATGTCTTGTTGTCCAAATTATTTTTCTTAAGTAAAACAATGTCGGTTTGAAGCTTTTCGGAAATTGTTTTTGTGAATTTCTTTGAAATGAATACCTTGTTTATTTTTTTCTAAAAAGTTTTATGTTGGTTTTATTTATCTTTTTCTAAGTGACTTTTGAAAATAAAATTTTCTACTTTCTAAGTTACATTTATATATAAATATGATATTCTTTATTTTCTTGTGTAAATTCCTTTTTTTCTTTGTTTTGGCAAAAATCTTTACTTGATATTTCTCATTCTTTTCTCATGTCTCCATTTCCAAAACAATTACTCATGCATGAAAATTTGGTTTCCTTTAAAAACAAAGTGGAACAATTAAGGACTTTTTGTAGAAAAACTAATTTCTATAATCTTATTAACTTTTTCTTGTAACTTGAAAAGTGAAAATTTTATTCTTTTCAAACCATAAGTTTTCTTTGCCTATTTGCAAGGTCTTTACTTAAAAATTTCCTTAGTCATCCATCTTATTTTCTTTCTTATGAAAGAACCATTTTTGTCAACAAAATATTTTCTTTTGAAAAGCAAAGTAAAGTAACAAAGATTTAACTAGCTTTTAAGTAAAAATAGTTTCTAAATTTATAGCGAATTCTTTTTGTAACTTGAAAATGAATGAGTTTATTTTTGTTGTCTATATTTTTATGTTTCACATAAACTTATTCCTAAGTGACAAAAAGTCTTCTTTTATTTCATTATCTTTAGAGAACAAAACTTTTGGACAACATTCTAAATGAACATGATTATGAGAATAATAATAAACAAAGTAACATAAAGCATAAATAATAAAATCAAGTATTGGAGTCTTAGCTTTTTCAAGGCTCCCGGGACTAAGAAATAAACTAGTCCCATAAAGAAATAAAATGAAAGAAGAAAAACTTGTTTTGACTTGATTAGGACAAGTCTAAGACTAGAGACTAGTCTTATAAACAACTTGAAATAAATAAATTGCATTGAAGTAAATAAATTGCATGAAAGGTAAATAAATTGCAAGATTATGAGCTTATATGCTCTAAAGAATATGTATATAGTTATTTAGATATAGTAGATAGTTATGAACATAAAAGAAATATAAAGAACATAAAGGAAATATAAGGAACATAAAGGAACATAAAGAAATTGATATTATGAACAAAAACAAAGTATGAATCTAATGTTGCTTTCTTAACCTTCATGGTTTTAGAAAACATACACTAAGCTCATACTAAGTAGATGAACATGGAGACTTCTTGAAGAACTTTTACCTAAAGGAGATGAGCCTAAAGAGAACTTCTTGAAGAGCTTCTTGGAGAGAAATTCTAGAGAGATTTTGAGAGAGTAATTTTAGTATAGAAGTGGTGTGAAAGAAGTGAAGAGAGGGGGTATTTATAGGATTTTGAGGAGGATTTTTGTGTGATTTAAATAAATGTAAATTAAAACAAATTGAGAGGGAAGAGAGAGAGAGATGTGCCGGCCACTTTTGAGAGGAGAGAGGGAGTGATTTAATTTTTGTATTTTGTTAAATAAAAGATGTAATAAGTAAGATAGATGTGATATAAAGTTATGGGAAAGGTAAAAAGTTAAGATAATAGGTTATGTAGAGTGTAAGAGTAGGTGTAAGAAAAAGTAGAGATAAAAGAATAGTGTAGAATAGTAATGAATAGTGTAATGTAAAGTAGATATGACAATTAAAGTACCGGTAGTAAGAAAATACGCGTATAATAGCTATATCTGTTATTTTTACTTACCGAAAAATTATGAAATTGATATTTTTGGAAAACTTATATTTTTACGAGTCTAACGGTATATTCGAATATTTTTACTAGTCCGGGCTTCCGGACACGTTTTTCGAGAACTGCGTCCGATCGGGTTCGAAGGACATCCGAAATTCACGAAACTGAAACTTTTATAAAACCTATTGTTATTACGGTCTATTCGAGCTAATTAACCCAACTTCGTTTTTCCGGGCCAAAGAAAACGGCAATGCCGGACTTAGATTGATACGGTAAACTAGGGTTTTGTTGACCTTTAGGGTTTCGTTTGACTTCCGGTTAGGGTTTTGTGCTAAATTGATTCCGAAAATTTTAGGGGTTTACATTCCAAACTCAAAATGAAAGTTTTATTTAAGAAATGAAGTCCTTAAAAGATAGATATAATAAAGTCTTCAATTTTAATGTGTTAAACAAGTTTTTCTCAAAGGAATCGTTCAAAAACTAAATTTTCAAAATTCGGATTTTGGAATAACTCCTATTTGAAAATATGTTTACAAAGTGTAAAATGAGAATTTTTATATAGAAATCAAAATCTTAAGTAATAGATATAATGAAGACTCAATTTTAACAACGATAATTAGATTTTCTTAAGAAATAAGTCCAAAACAAATAGAAATGATCAAAGTTAGGAAACTAGTTTTCTTAAAAGTAAATATTCTTGGAGTCTTGCAAAATAAAGAGTTCTACAAAATAAAGAGTTCAAAAATTTTCTTTTGGTAAACATCATCAAGAGCATGCGTACATTAAACTCATAACATGCCATTCATGATAGGAAATCATCAATATTGCATGTATGATTGCTCTATAAAGTAAAAACATTACAAACATTCACAAAACTATTTTTTAGAATTAGTTTTTGCTATTTATCAGAACTTATCAGAATATTTCGTGACCCAAACATTTTCAAAACTTGGAAGTAATATTAGAATTAGATAGATCTTTCGAAGTAGATAGAAATCGATATATAATTTGCGAAATTCCGAGTTAAAATGGCCAAGTTATGGCTGTTTTAAGTCGAGACTTCCGCAAATGACGAAAATTTCGAATTTACTAGTTTTGTTAAATAGTTTAGATTAGTTAAGTAATGAAATACTTATTAGAGTATTTCTTCCTTTTTAGGTGACCTCGAAATCGACGATTCCCTACCACCGGATTACTTTTACTAAAAGACCGGTGATCCAATGGCCAAGTGAGTTTTCCTTTTATTTTGTTACCTTGCTTGTGCTTGTAACTAGTTGCATTAGAATTAGGAAAAGATAAAATTGTGATGAGTTGTGATCTAATCTTGGTTGAATGAATGATAAGTATATCGAGGCAAGACTTGTCGTAAAATCATTGTATGAGCTAACATAGACTTGAATTGTCTGAAATTCTCTATGATCGCTCTTAACCTACATAATCAACATGCCATGATTATATGAATAAATTGTACATGTATATCACATATTGAGTCACATTGTATTAGCAAGTATACCTTTGGTGAGACAAAGGTATATTAGCGGAGGCGAGGAGGCCCGTGGTAACATTAAGGATCCGAAATCACTTAAGTTAATGTAAGTGGGGTAGGCACTTGAAACTACCACATAAAACAATAGATGTTGTATAACTAAGAGAAAGAGATCAGGATTATGGTTGCATGACTTATGAACCACCCTACTTAAGATTGGAATTATGGTTGCATGACTTATGGACCACTCCAACCCCGAATTGAGGGCGTAAATTCATTCACATATGGCTACCGAAAAATCATATGCTTGTCTACTCATGTGTTTGTACATGCATAGCATATGGATAAATTATAACTTGCTTGTTAGGGTACAAAATTAAAGGAACTCTCACTAAGCTAGTGTAGCTTATACTCCAATAGATGTTTGTATAAACAGGTTGACGAGAGAATGCTATCTGGGGACCGAGATGATTGGAGCCAAATATGACTTCGGGATTCCGGTAGAAGTAAGAATACTTGAAGATATTAGCTAGGTTTTATGAATTATCTTGTAATAGTTTGTGTAGTGAAATCTGTGGATGAATTGTAATTGAAGTATAGTGAATTGTATTTCCTTTACATTGTTACTCAAGTTGTATCAATATAAAATGTATCACTCCGATGTGTTTCCTCTATGTGTTAGACACCTTGTACATAGTATGAAAGCCTTCGCGTGACTGAGGCGGTCATTCTTAGGCTTTAATATTGTGTACAAGGGATTGCCACGTTTAGGGTACCCTCTCAGACATGACAGGCATAATGCCACTTTTGCAACATTAAATCACGAGATCAAAGTGATCTTAGGTATAATTGGGTCGAAGCGATCCTACAGCAAACTTGGCAGCCATAATACCTTTCTACAAAATCGAGGTTGAAGCGACCTTATCCATGAATGATGGAAGTGGTCTTATCATAATAGTTATTACTCTTAGTAAAAGCATTTGTTCCTAAGTAAATTACAATGTTAAAGCGACCTTAACTATGAAAAATGGGAACAATGCCACTTATACAACCAAAGCAACTTTTGGCAGTAATATAACCCTATAAAATACATGACAATTTATTAGTAACTTTTATTATCCCTTCTAGTAAATAATAACAATTAAATTTGTATGGGATACCAAAAACAGAATGCCTTTACAAGTCTAACGTCCAAAGTGAAGTGATCTTTTTTGCTCCAAACTTAAAGCTCAAATAGATACCTAGTTGGTCTACTAAAGACACATATAATATGTGCATAATGTGTGATGAAGAGCATAATAGGCAAGTGTTTCGCCCTTTTTATATGTTCAAAATTATGCTTGTTGTGCTTATAATTTAAGCAACAATATGTTGCCTACTCCACGTATCACTAGATTTAAGTATGTTATTTATTCATGCAGTTCCCTTTTGATAAATCTCATTATATGCACACTTAATTGCTAAATGTAGCTTCCTTATAACATATAGAATGTATGATGCTTACTGCATGAGACAAGCTTAAATAAAGCTCACTTGTTATGATATTTTGTAATATTACTTATTATGCTTGAATATCCATTATCATATCTCAATGCAAAATACCTTTAAATTAAGATAAGTTATTGCAATTGGTCCTTACATTACAATCCTTAAACAACAAAAAATAAAAAATAAAAATAAAACTACTCATGTAACCACTCAGAATAAAAAATAAAAAGAGATTAGAGTGAAAATTCATCTTCATTACAAAATGTAACACCATAAGAAATCATTCAATTTATTTCATTATTGCATGAGTAGATGACTTGTGCAATACATTATAGCATAGATGCTAAATAATGCATAAGATCAAACGGTACAATTAAAGTTAATATGCATGACATATGCATGTCGTAGGTTAAGTTTTATTTATTTGAATCCTTAGCATTATGAGCATACTATGTGACGATTAAAGCATTAAATTAGTAAGATACATATCCTTAAGTCAAACTTAAATTAACTAAATTATGTTTAGGCTAATTATTTAGATTAGTGACAAGATCTTAGTAATTAGACCTGATTTGGGATGATTTAAAGAGTTTTGGATTGATGACTTAGAATAGGATATGTTAAAATTGTCTTCCTTTCTCAATAGGCTTAGATGTCAATTAGGTTCCTTTAGATATATTTAAGCTTTGTTCCTCCTTATTTAGCCCATTAGGGATATTAAACCCTAATTAATCTTGTCCATTAATATTTATAAAATCTAATGGTGATGGTAGCTGATGACTAGCTATAAATACATGTGTACATTACCTACCAAGGTGATTTTTCTTTTTTGGAACCCAATAAGCTATCCTACTAAGATTGCCTATTTCGTCCCTCTAATCCCTCTCCTAATCATTCCTTTAATTGTCACTCCATACAATACTAATCCCATAATAAACACCTGCATTTACAATATATATATTTTTAACCCCAAAAACCTTTTGACTGAAAAAGAACCTACAATCGTTCAATTTTACTTCTTATAAAGAGGTGAATACTATTTACAACAGAAGTGATGAAACTGGTTCATCCTTGGGTCTAGATCACAACAGACTCTGACTTAAACATAGCCGCCTCCAATAATCCTAATTGCACTGCAGTGGGTAGTCATCCGATCCAATGACTCTAACTGGCTCTAACTTAACATGCAAAATTAGAAGCTGTCCAATAATATCTGGGACCAAGGACCTGCAGACAATAGATATAGCACATCAGCACTGGACTGTCACCCATCTCAATGAAAGAATACTGTACCCTCCCTTCTTTAATAATCGTACTAAACTTAGTGATCATGAAAGAATTAATGAGAGGGAACACATATGAACAATAGATATAGCACATTGGCGATTCAGCACTGGACTGCCTCCCATCTTAATGAAAGAATACTGTACCCTCCGTTTTTTAATAATCGTATTAAACTTAGTGATTATGAAAGAACTAACGAGAGGAAACACATATGAACAGCTACTAGCCATATTACCCAGTCTCATATCTACAAAATTTGCTAGTGTGCATTAAGTTATTACAACTCAAATTTATCAGATGATGAATTCAAACGTTAAGACAAAAAGCTTCGGTTTTTCTGTTAAGTGAAAACACGATGTACTAGAAAGATAGACAATAGATGATCTTAGGCCATAAGTATGATTGTGTAGAAGGACAGTATGAAAGGAATGAGAGGCATGTGATATGAAATAACAGATAAACAAGTCTATATTTTACAACTGCAGTCGATGGTCATATCAAACACTGTATATGAAAAAGATGTGAGAACATTGAATGTTGGGTTTTGAAGCCCACATTCAGCAATCCTTTCCACAATGACACAGATAAACTAATGTTTAGCATGTCTTCTGTCACAAAGCAACTTACTTCTTTTAAGCATGACTACACATGCTGTAAGGAGACAAACGGTGGGATTATCTCTACTTTACGTTTTAGTGTAGTACGTGCAGATAATGTGTCAACTTTACTTGTTGCTTAGGTGTCCAAGTCTTATGTGTAATTGTGTATGTGTAAGTGGCAGACAGATGAATGTCTGTCAGGTTAGGTGTGCAGCTGTCTGTGTAAATGAGATCAGCTAATGCAGTAGTTGGTTCTGTCAGTTATAAAGTAATGTAGATTAGTGGGAGAGAAAATAGGACTAGCAGTTATCAGAAAACTGCCTCTTGTTTTGTATTTATAAATATTAGAAATGTAATGGGAAAACAACAAGGCCTAATATCAGAGAAATTCCAGAACTTCCAAATTCCTCCTAAGTAGCTCAGGAAGAGATTATCAGGTTCTCTCTATGACAAACCTGAAAATTAATTTTGAATTGATCCTATAACAATTTGGTATCACCACCGATCTTCACGGATGATTTAAAGAAGGTGAGCCATCAGCTTAAGGTCTTATTGACTATGCCTCTGGATGACAGGTTCTGATTGAGGCAAATGCAGGCTAAACAAGACTGATTGGTGGCTTAGGTGGTGAAATGAAATTCGATATTTCAGGCCAGTGCACAGCAGAGAAGAGGCCAGAAGAGCAAACATGTACCACGAAAATCAGGCAAGGGACCAGATGAAGCAAGAACATGAAAGAGCTGATTTTGAGTTTTCTTGAAAAATTGAGTTTTGCAAGAAAATGCAGAAGGCACTCTTGGAAGATCAAAATTCCGGGAAAGATAGTATTAATCTGCATAGTAGAGACAATGTGGGAATTCTGGTCATTCCAATGGCTGCTAATGCCTGTCCAAAACTTGGCAGGTAAGAGCTGCTACCTGCTAGTATATACGATTGCTGCCAGGTCACTATATATTAATAGGACTTCATGACAACTATCCTATCTTAGTGTCTCCGTGTCAAAATCACAAATCAAATATATGATTCTACGAATTTATAATTTTTACATATTTTTTCTTAATTAATATAGATGCAAAATTGTTTAAATGTAGACTTTAAATAAAATTATGAATTTAGGTATACGATTCTATAAGTTTACGTGTTTATCGGTTTAACACAATTTTGTACAATTCTGCTAATTCAACACATTCCAATTAATAGTAAAATTGCGATTTTGACAACTATAGTGATGACCATTTTTACTTGACACAGCTCAAGCCATGTCACAATCTTGCAAGAACAGACTGCAATTGCCTCTAACACAACATTATCAAGGAATGCCATCTCTCAAGAACATACTGTCAATCTTGCCAGAGAAAAAAGGGCAATCAAGCATATAAGGATTAAACGGTTTCAGAAAGCCATTTATTACTTTCTACAATTAAGCTTAGTGGTAAAAACATGATATGTGGGAAGTTTTCTTCAACCATGGCCACCAATCTTAATAAAGGAATGTAATGCTTACTTATCAAGGGGCATGTCACAAGAAATGCTCTGGTACTACAAGGAAGCAATTTAAGACTTTCAATATGCACTTGTTCTTGAAGAATCAGTTTCTCCACCTAAAAAGATACAACGGAAGATGTCAAGATGAGGTGCCAGTACTTGTTACAAAGCAACTTACTTCTTTTTAATCATGTCTGCACATGCCGCAAGGAAAAAAGTAGCAGCATCAGTTAGGAATCTCAATTTTCTGTTTTAATGTAGTGTGTGCAGCTGATGCATCACCTTATGTGTCCAAGTCTTATGTGTTATTTTGTGTATGCGTTTCAAAGGGAGACAGATGTATAAGTGTAGTGTAGGTAGTGCAGCTGTGTGCATAAATCAGGACAGCTAATGCAGTAGTGGGTTGTGTCATTTACGAAGTAATGCATGTGCAAGAGGAAAAATAAAACTAGCAGTTATCATCAGAAAACTGCCTCTTGTTTTGTAATTTTTTAATATCAGTAATAGGGAAAAAGACAAGTTCTATTTTCCGAAAAATTTTGGAATTTAAGAGTTCAAAGAGATCTTGGATACTTACATATATAATCCTAAAGAAGATCAGCAAATTCTTGCTATAAAGAGCTCAAAAATTATTTTAAAACAACCTAGTAACATCTGCATAGCCCAATAACTTCATGAATACAAAGTGCCAACCTACTTAAAAAATTATTAAATCTAAGAAACATTGTTTCAGATGTTAGAATCATTTTTAAGGACAAGAACTCTCAAAAGAATTTGATGACCTATGGATTGTGGTAGATAAAACCAACCATATCAGGGGGGTTAGATCAATATTAAGCCCCATTTAAAATGAAGACAACATCATTGTCAATATATGTGATGCTCTCATACAAACCCCACCTTCCAAACACCCACACCCCCACCCCCCACCCACCCCCACCCCCCTCCCCTCCCCTCTCTCGGGCAGCAGGCAGGCCCCCTCTTCCTACAACCCTCAAGACTGATGGGAGGACAGTGCAAGCAACAGCAGTCCAGTCCAAGACATTGGCAAAAAAAAATGCGAGGAAATAGCAACACCAATAATTAGCAAGTGACAGGACAATACATTGTGCTTTCCAGAAGACGTAACTAAATCTGCTTCTCTTTTTGACGAACACTATCATTACAATCCAATGATCCAACATACTAGATGGAATTGCAATATTCACCGGAATATCTCAGGATAAAACAGAATCATGCAAACACAATCATGATTATTCATTCTATCGCATGATATGGAAATTCATAAAAGAGTACTGTTAACGATATCAACAACTACACGACTTAGAGCAAGCATAACAAATTTGTTGAAACCAAGTAACAATAAATTCGTGATTTTTGAAACAATAGAGCATATGTTGAAACTTACAAGATTAAACATCAATATCCAACCAAACTCGGATCTCCAATGTACTCAGCAATTTGTTCAAGCTTCACTTTGAACAATTCATGAGTATCAGCATCACGGACGACACCAATTTCACGATCCAAATCCCTTTCCACAAGGTTCCCATGAACACCTTTATGCTTACCCGACAAAACAAACACGGGGCCCCCACGCTTAGGCAATGCAGTTTCAAGAAGCTCCTGATCCACACCTTGAATAAGCTCCCTACTCTCATCCATCAACAAATCACAACTAGTCGGTCCAACAACATCAACTACTTCCCCCTTCTTCAAATACAGTCTTCCACCTTTCAAATCCTTACTAATAACCCTAACCCGGATATGACTAATCAACCATCCTGGCTTATCATTAACATCCTTCTTCTTTGCAGTACCATTACTAATCCTCTTGTCATCTTCCCTACTCCTAGCCTCTTTCCCACTCACATTTCTCCTCTCTTCCTCTCTTAAAGAACGTTCCCCCTTCCCTTCTTCTCTTGGCTGAACAGATTTCCGATTCGGTTCTTCTGGTTTGGGTATCTTCTTAGAAAAACCTATACCTTCACCCCCAATAGATCTTTTCTCATTCATCCAAACGTCAACAACCTTACGCTTTCTCCCTATACCTTTTCCTTCGCTCCAACCATAACCCCTAAGAAGCGCCCTACCGAATTCCTCCACGGGCATATCCTCATAACCCAGATCATCACCTAAACTATCCAATTCCTCCTTAAACCTAATTCTCTCATCCAAAGACAGACGATTCAAACGCTTTTCTTCGTCATCCTCTGTCTTAACAACAAAATCATTATTACCATTAGAATCTGGTCGCTTCTTC
This sequence comes from Combretum micranthum, assembly GCA_024138025.1. Classification (NCBI taxonomy): domain Eukaryota; kingdom Viridiplantae; phylum Streptophyta; class Magnoliopsida; order Myrtales; family Combretaceae; genus Combretum; species Combretum micranthum. The sequence goes on along the minus strand of JAMXBD010000487.1, from coordinate 479,544 downwards.
CTAATAGTCAAACCATATGATATATCTCCTGACTTGGTTTCATCCTCTAAGGTTTTGGATTGGGACTCGAAATGGAGAAGATTGGACGGGGAATTGGGTCGGATTGGAAGCTCCAGATTCTTCATCTTGTTGGAACAATGCCATTCGTTTTGGAGAGGAGCGACGATTAGGGTTTTGGTGGAATCGGTTAGGGTTTGTGTGGGATCGAATTCGGTGACGTAAACAGGGGTGGAAGACGATTGGTGCTGTTCTTCATCATCGTTGTTGTCGTTGATGCTGTTTCCATCACTGAAGTTGAAACTGGGTTTCGCGGTGCGTTTGGGGGGCTTCTTCGTGGTGTTAAGAGAGAAGTTCATTATTCAAGCGGGGAGAGACCAACAGAGAGAGATGACCAGAAGATGGAACTTTTACCGGAAATTATTAGCACAAGTTGCCTCTGGCGACTTTTTATTTTTTTATTTTTATTTTTTTGTGGCCCCTAAGAGAGAGATGACCGGAAGATGGAACTTTTACGGGAAATTATTAGCACAAGTTGCCTCTGGCGACTTTTTTTTTTTTTTTTTTTTGGCCCATAAAAGAAAAGATATTATTCATCGACCATGGTCAAGAGGATCACAAACAAAATCAGCCCAAGATAACATATCCAACTGAAGAAGCTTCAAGAAAAAGGATGGGGTGATAATTCATCAATTAAAGGAACACATCCTATTTTTAAATAAAGAAGCTATCCTATCAGCAATACAATTTACCTTTTGCCTAACAAAAACCAAAGAAGAAGAGGCATTACAAGACTTCCACAACAAAACGATTTGCTCAAAAAAACCCAAAGATTGCTAATGCAGACAATTCGGTTTGCCATTAAGAGCACGAACAGCTTGGTGGCAATTAGAGAATAAAGAAAAAGAAGCCCAACCCATCCTAGTTGCCAAATCAAGCCCAAGAGCAATAGCCAGAAGTTCACAAGCCTCGACTGATGGGGTCCGTACAAATTTTGAGGCCTCCCAATGAGATCACCATTTAGATTACGAGCCACTGCAGCAATGGCCACTTCCGCTTCAGAATTGACCTAAGACCCATCAACATGAGTGAAAATATGATCGGCCTGATACTATGCAGTAGAAATCGACCCTCCTTCAATGCCTGCCCAACACGCCACATGACTTTGTGCCTTCATCTTCTCCATAGCACGATACAGGTCCTCCCTACCCATACCAATTGCAGGCCCATCGCGCGTCGAGTCGTTCAAAGTAGCAAATACATCTGCATCAACATGTACTTCTTCGGCTAAATATTCACCCAAAAAGATCAAGTCTTTAAAATCTAGTAAATCACCTTTCTTCATCTTTGTTTTCTCCTCATGTAAACTCCTAATTTTTAGGATGATATCAAGTTCAAACCTTAAATTTAAGTCAGTAAATTCCTAGGAAACCCTAGCAGTTTAGATCCGATAACCCCGCGTTCCTAAACCAAGAAGTCGAAATACGAGTGAAGAGTGTAGTATGGTTCGCAATAATATTAGAGTGCTTAAAAAGATTAGATTAGCCAATTTTCGACCTATTTTGAATCCGATCGGAGACAGACTTTGAAAAGCGTGTCTCGAGGCTCGAGATATTAAATATATGTTATTAACACTTAAACTTGTAATTTCATAAGATTTTCAAATATATCTGTTATATAATTTTTCGGGTTATAAAAGTTAGTGTTATAGCCTTTTTATCATATTTTCTTTACTATCGGTAGTTTAATTGTCTAATCTACTTTTTTATTTCTAATCTACTATTCACAAGTACAACTACCTATACTTTACTTCTTACACCCTTACAATCTATTCCTATAATATTTTATCATTTTCCTTATAATACTTTTCCAATACAACTTTTATTACTTAAATTACTTATTTAATTTTGAAGCTTATTCAACACACATCTCTCTCTCTCTCTCTCTTCCTCTTGATGGAGGCGGCGCCCCCTCCCTCTTTCCTCTCTCAATTTGTTTTATTTATATTCTTTTATTACACAAACCCTAATCCACTTTTCTATATATACCCCTTTATATTAACTTCGTTTCATTTTCCACTTTTCATCTAAATAAACTCTTGCAAAATTTTCTCTTCTCTCCTCCTCTCCTCTTTGCAAAACTGTGACCTCCTCCCATACACACACACTCCATATTTTCTTCAAATTTATTACTTCACACATCTAATAGGTAATAGATCTACATTTCATTATCTTAAAAACATGTAATGGCAAAATCATTCATGTGTGATTCCACTCAAAAATCCTTATGAGCTTTAAGCTGGGGATGTGAAAACACTTGAACATGAGATCATTGCCATCACAATGTAGTAGATCTTGTTATTTAAGATTATTTTGCTATTACTTTGTTTTATTGTTAAGCTATGTTGTTATTATTATTGTTTTGTGCATGTATTCATCATCTAATCATATCCACATAATGATCATAGTGTTCATACATTTATGACTAGTATAGTAAACTAGATCTAGTGGTTTTGAGTTCATAAATGCCTTAGGTTTTTGTTTTATGCACACACATAACTTGTAATAGCATGATAATAGTAGAAAAATGTTAGAAAGCTTAAGATCTATTTTAGTTTCTACAAAAATAGATTATTGAAATTCGAATCTAAAAAGGGCCATATTTAGAAAAGCAATTTTTCAAGTTCAAAATATGTATTTTACATTAAAAATGAAGGGCTAGGGAATAGATATCATAAATGGGTGATCTTGATGAGAAAATCTTAAATCTACTAAGGAATATTTCCAAAATAAGAAAAAGTTTACAAAAGTTATGTTTCAATCTCAATAACAAGTTTTAAATTCGTAATAAGGGAAGCTTGAAGTGCGAACACCTATTTTTCAACCCAAAAACAAGATTTTTATTAAAAAAAAAATGGAAGCCTTAAGAAGTAGGTTTGATTAGGGAATAGTTTTTGAAAGATTAAATGAGTTTTACAAAGGAAACAATCTCAAATGAAACTTTCAAAATTCGGATTTAAAAATGGCCACTATTTAAACACCTATTTCCAAATGCCAAAATGATGATTTTTATGGAAAAATAAAAGTCCTAGGAAATACATGTAATAAAGACCTAGTTTTGATAAGGATAAGTGAGATTTATTAAAGTATATTCCTAAAACAACGAAAGTTTCCAAAGATAGATTAAAGAACGTTTTCATTCCTTAAAAATCTTGTAAAATTCGTATCTAGGTAAACCCCCTATGTAAACACCTATTTTCCAACTCCAAAACAAAGAGTTCCATTAAAGTAAAGAAGGTGATAGACATATAAGTCATTAGGGAAAAGTTTTGATAAGAACAAGTGTGATTTTGCAAGAAATAAAACTAGTTTTCTTAAGTTTTGAAATTTCAAAAGTTTTGCAAAGCAAAAGTTTTCTAAAAGAATTTTTGATATTATATCATTAAGAATATACATATAGATAGTTCATTTGATGACATTCATGATAATAACTTATCGGTTTTGCATGTAGAAACAATGCACTTAGTAGAACCAAAGTTAGGAAAATAGTGTCTTATACATCCTATCAAGCATTATCTAAATACATGAGGAAATAGCTTTACCAATACCCATGAATCATGCATGATATTGAGTTATATATGTATATAATAGAGTCTTACAAGATATAATGATAGCTAAGTATCTATCAAAGCTTTAGTATGATGCTTGTTTGAAATTAAGAGTTGAATTATGGAACAAGAAATTCGTATAGTATTCTGTACCCTACTGTTCATGGACTAAACGACCTTATTTGCTGGAAATAACTCTATAAATAGATAGATCTCGTTGAATAGATAGAAATCGGTATAAAATATTGAAAAATTCCAAGTTAAAATGACCAAGTTATGGCCGTTTTAAGTTGGAATTTCCTCTTAGACGAATTTTGACAAACTTGTTAGAATAGAATTTATAAGTTCATTCAAACTTCATAGAAATACTCATTATAGTTATTTCTTTTGCTTAGGAGACTTAAAGACGGACTAGACCTTCCCGATGACTATTATAATTAAGTGGATTTTCGTGTCATGGCAAAGTGAGTTCGCTATCTTTAAATTATATGCTTGTGATTGTGTTTGTAACATTAGTGGCATTAGAATTAGGGCAAGATAAAAATTTGATTATGTGTATATGAGTTCTACTTGGGTGAATCGATGAAAAGAATAACGAAATGAGCTTATTGTAAATATTTGTATGATTTAGTATTGAATTAAAGTGTCTGCAGTATCTATGATCTCCCATAAATTATTAATTAATATGACATTATCTTATAATCAAATTGACCATGCATACCATATGTGAGTCACATTGCATAGGTTATTATATCTTTGTGGGAAGAAGGCATAATAGCTGGGCAACGAGAGGCCTGTAAACTTGAATGTTAGCGTAATGGCCGGAATTGTAAATGTGTGTGGTGGGCACCTGTATCAACCACAATATAAATGAGAAAAATTGAAATCTATGGTCATAACACCTAACCCCGAATGGAGGGCATAAATCCATTCAACATAAGATTTCCCAAAAGTCTTACGTATTGTATGCTCACATGCTTGTGCATTTCATATGGTTGTTAATATAACTTGCTTGATATATATATATATATATATATATATATTGTTTATTGAGTATTTTATTTTGAAAGTGAAACTCTCTAAGCTCGTAAGCTTATACCCCTATAGTTTCCTATTGCAATATGAATATTTATGGCTATTTTCGAGAAGCCATTTTCCTCAGGTACAGCTTTTGGACCTTAAAGAGCTTTTTGAAGAAGTCAGAACCTAGATGTAGGTATAGACTTCTGGTCGAACCTCCTAAATCTATATATGTAATAGTTGATGTAAGAGACTTTTGTGGACTTAAGGACTCTTAATATTTTGACAAGGGTATGCCCCTTAGATCATGTAATAGATTATTCTTGTTATAACTGTTATGATTTACATTCTTATTGCTATGTATGTCTCCTTAAGCTATTTCGATTCAAAGTATGGTTCTTTATATGTTGAATGTGAGCCTTACACCCGGTGTTTAAACTCATGAAACTGTCGGATTTTTTGTAAGGTTTTCAATTGCCAAATCTCCTTCTAATCCATTGTAGTAATGCTTTTAGATGATGATGGCTTAATAAAATCTTCACATTTACCAATTTGCAAAAAATGGTAAACTGACTTAGTCGTACAAGATCCATTGCGATCGAAGGCCATAGTAGTATATCTTCTCCATTCGAAGGCAAGATAGGTATTGCTCTTATTGCCTTAACTTCTGTATCCGTCAAATAGTGTTTGATGCTATGTATATCCCATTCCAAGGTCTCCTTGTTCATAATATCAACCACTTTCAGATTAAGATCAATAGTATTACCTACTGCTAATCCTCCATTTTTTAGTCTTGGAATCCATTTATCCCTCCTCACACTTATCTTGGTCCTAGAGCTAACTTTCCAAATGACCCCTCTAAAGAGAATATCTCGATCCTCAAGAGCACTACTTCATGCTCATGAGGCACGGCTTCCTTTCCCAGCAAAACAAAACTCTTGATTGGGAAAATAGATACCTTTGAGAACTCTAACCCAAAGGCAATTGGGATTAGCTTGGATACGTCCAACTAGTTTCATAGGTAACCCAATATTAAAATCATGTAAATCACAAAAACCCATTCCTCTAGCAATTTTGGCTTGAGTCATTTTACCCCATCTGATCCAATGAACTTTTCATTATCTTTCTGCCCTTACCAAAAGTTAGTAATGAGAGAATTTGCTTGATGACACCACTTCATAGGAAACTTCAGAATGCTCATCGAATAGGTGGGAATAGCAAAGGCTACAGCTTTAATCAAGATTTCTCATCTAGCCTCATTAAGAAGCCTCTGCTTCCAACCTTGAAGTTTCTTCACAATCTTCTCTTTAACAAAATTCAAGGTCTCAGATTTCGATTTGCCCCACATAGTAAGAAGACCCAAGTATCTTCCTGGGTCTAAGGCATTAGGAATTCCCAAAGTCTGGCCAACTTCCATTTTCCATTCTTCCAGTGAATTAAGGCTAAAAATGATAGAAGATTTGCTAAAATTTACCTCTTATCCAGAGGCCTTACAATACTCTAAAAAGATTTTCCTAAAAAATTTATAGATTCTACTTGCGAGCTTCTAAGAAAAAAAAAGAATCATCTGCAAAAAGAAGGTGCGTTAGAGAAGGGCAAGAGGAACAAACTTTAATACCATGGATAGTTCAATAATCAATTACTTTAACTATCCTTTTAGATAAAACATCAGCCACTATAATAAACAAATAAGGGGATAAAGGATCCCCCTATCTCAACCCCCTAAATGGTTGGAATGTGCCCACAGATTTGCCATTCATAACAAGGTTGAAAGAAACACTACAAACACATGCCACAATCCACTTAATCCATTTCAAATCGAAACCCATTTTCCTCATGACTGCTTCGAAGAAATCCCATTCAATCCTATCATAGGCTTTGCTCATATCTATCTTAACTGTACATAAGTGTTTTCTCCCTTGTTTTTTCAATTTCAAAAAATGAAACAATTCATGTGCTATAATGATATTATCTTGAATCATTCGCCCATAAACAAAAGCACTTTGGTTTTTCTGATATAATATTATTGAGAAAAAACTTTAACCTATTTGCCAGAACTTTTGACACAATTTTATACAAATTATTGCACAAGCTGATTGGTCTATATTGAGAAACAAGGGTGGGATTTTGGGTCTTAGGAATCAGAATAATATCGGTTTGGTTAAGATGGTGGGGTAAATTACCTATTAGGAAGAAATTTCTGACTGTTGTCACTATGGAATGACCGACGGAATTCCAATGAGTTTGATAGGAAACTCTTGGAAAACCATATGGACTTGGAGTTTTAAGTCTTCCCAATTGAAAAATAGCTACCTTAACTTCCTCCTCCAAAATCGGTCCACAAAGTTCCTTATTCATCTCATTAAAGACCACTTTTTCAACCCATTCTAAACAGACTACCCATCGTTTAGTTGAACTGGCCTCGAAAAGGTTTTGAAAAATAATCGATGAAAAGAGCCCCTATCTCTTTCTCATCTTCTACCAAGATACCATCACTAACTTTATTTTGATTTCTTCTATTAATGGGAGATTAGTGAAAACAAGTTGTATTCTTGTCTCCATACAACAGCCAGTTGACTTGGGATCTCTGATGCCAATAAATTTCCTCTTTGCCCCATAACTCATCAATTTCGGCTTGAATCTGCTCCTCTTCTTCGAGGACATTCTCATTCACATCACTTTGAAGAGTTTCCAATTCTTTTTTAGATCTTCAATGAGCTTTCTTTTATTTGGAAATTTGTTCTTACTCCATGCACTTAATCTTCTACTCTACCTTTCTAGATTAAACATTACATCCTAAAAAGTATACAACAGGCCTCCTGAAGTCCATACATTCCTAATTATATCACCACACTCACTAGATAATCTCCAAAGGTTTTCAAAGCGGAAACGCTTTGCACCCTTTACATAAGAGAAATTGGAATTAACAATAATGGGACCATGGTTAGAACCCAAGATAGGTTCATGAAATACTTGTGTCTTAGGATAATGCTCCATTTAAGCTGTTGAAACTAGACCACGATTAAGTCTTTCCTTTACCAAAACGTCACCTCTTCTGTTGTTTGTCCATGTGAACATAGAATCTTTGAAACCCAAATCAATTAAACCAGCATCAAATATCATAGAGTTGAAAGCATGTATATGATGCTTATCCATAACACGTCCTCCTTCCTTTTCTGATAGATCAGAAATTTCACCAAAATCACCAACATAAATTCAACGTCCATCAATAAATTTGGACAAATCAATCAAGCATTTCCATAATTGCAATTTTTTCTTTAAAATGTGTAGGAGCATAACACTAGGTATAATAGCCGTAAAACTTCCATCATTCCAATGAACACCACAGCGAAGGAACTAACGACAGCTTTCAAGGATATTAACTTGAAAGTCATCATTCCACCACAGGGATAACCCGCCACTCAACACGTTAGGCTCTATATAAAAAGAACTTGGATAATGGAATCTATTCCTTATGATCTCCAACTTTAAACTATTATTTTTTGTTTCCATTAAAAACACAAAACTAAGATTGTCATTCCACCACATAAGGGTATTTTGCTCTTTCAATGTTTTGACTAGCTCATCCATTTCAACATGTGACTTCTTAGAATTAGAAATAGATATCACAAAACCCTCATCATCAGATGGAATAGAAACATGGTAAGGAGGCTGATTCTCCATTGATGTAACCAACACTTTCGAAATCATAGAAGAATTAGACTTAGGTAGAACAAGATCTGTTCTATCAACAGAAGAGACGGGAGAGGGTTTCGGAGAGGGAAGAATAGGGTAATGGTTGAACTTTTGCTTGTCCTCAAGCAAAACAAATAAGCTCAAAGTTGAAATCTGTCATAGAATGTACAACACTTTTTTCACAATCAAATTTCAAGCATCATTCCTTTTTCATTGTAGGTGACTTGCATTTCTTGTGCCTATTGCTCAAACCAAACTGGGAACATGTGATTAGATTACTAGAATTAAAATTTAGCAGCTAATCTAGACAAGACAAACTTTAATCCTAGTGTTTAACAAAAGAATATTCCATCCAAAAGTAGATACACAATCCATTAAAGAAAAACACTCATTTATACTTCACTAGACATTTAGCAAATATATAATCTTAGCAGCACAAAGTGAAAGCATATGGTATCCACTCTTTCCTTATATTTCTCCCTTTTTATTATAAGTCTTATTTCATTTGGTACTTTGCATTCTTTTCTTTTTCTTTTCCATACAAGCATTTATTTTCTTTTTGGGAGGTTTTTGCCTCCATCTTTTTGTTTTTCAAAGTTCATAATTTGAACTTTTTGTCTTTCTTCCGTTCTCGTTACAGTGAGTTCATTGAGTCGGCACATCCTAGGCTCATCACCTAGGTGACCAGGTTTTAAAATACCCCTAAGAACTCTTTCTCACTTTAACATTCAAGTTCAGATACTCATAACTCAAATATTTGAGTCATTGGAGTAAAGGTGTCACGCCCCGCCCCCGCAGGCGACGGCAACGTGATGCCAGGGCAGGCAAACCCACCTCTGGCCCCCTAGTGGTAATGGCCAACACCACCATTGCATCATGGTGGCCCCAACCAACGCATGCCCAAAGGGTACCACGGCACTATAGGTATTGTTACCCTTAGGCAGAGTTGAATCCAGTCTGCAGACTCTAGGATTCGAACCCCAGACCTAAGGCTTTTGCCTGCCCCAAAGGCAGCACCTTTCACCAGTTGAGCTGCAGCTCAACTGGTGAAAGGTGCTGCCTTTGGGGCAGGCAAAAGCCTTAGGTCTGGGGTTCGAATCCTAGAGTCTGCAGACTGGATTCAACTCTGCCTAAGGGTAACAATACCTATAGTGCCCGTGGTACCCTTTGGGCATGCGTTGGTTGGGGCCACCATGATGCAATGGTGGTGTTGGCCATTACCACTAGGGCCAGAGGTGGGTTTGCCTGCCCTGGCATCACGTTGCCGTCGCCTGCGGGGGCGGGCGTGACATAAAAAGGCGCCTTTTATGTCACGCCCCGCCCCCGCAGGTGGCGGCAACGTGATGCCAGGGCAGGCAAACCCACCTCTGGCCCCCTAGTGGTAATGGCCAACACCACCATTGCATCATGGTGGCCCCAACCAACGCATGCCCAAAGGGTACCACGGGCACTATAGGTATTGTTACCCTTAGGCAGAGTTGAATCCAGTCTGCAGACTCTAGGATTCGAACCCCAGACCTAAGGCTTTTGCCTGCCCCAAAGGCAGCACCTTTCACCAGTTGAGCTGCAGCTCAACTGGTGAAAGGTGCTGCCTTTGGGGCAGGCAAAAGCCTTAGGTCTGGGGTTCGAATCCTAGAGTCTGCAGACTGGATTCAACTCTGCCTAAGGGTAACAATACCTATAGTGCCCGTGGTACCCTTTGGGCATGCGTTGGTTGGGGCCACCATGATGCAATGGTGGTGTTGGCCATTACCACTAGGGGGCCAGAGGTGGGTTTGCCTGCCCTGGCATCACGTTGCCGCCACCTGCGGGGGCGGGCGTGACAAAAGGCTATGCTTGTTTTTTTTTTTTTTTCTTTTGAATGCAATAACAAATTCAAGACTTATTTTTAAAAAGGATCACTAAGTGAAAAGTTTCTTCTACCTCTTTCACTAAGTGTTATAAAGTTATCAAAATAACTCAAAGAGTATATACAGACTAAAATTTCCTAGAAGTAGACTTGTTTATTTTTCATAAAAGGACTTGACATACTCTCAAATTTCTAATTCTAAAGCTAAATACAAGAAAATTTGTTCCTTAAAGATTTCACTACTTAATTTTAACCAAGTATTCTAATCACAACAGTAGGTGAAATGACCTAGATTTACACTTTATTCAAATTCCATGTGTTTAAGTATTTATATTAAAATGTTGAATTTAGGAGCATGATTATGTTGTTAGTAGCCTAAGATATATGATTTTGTATGTGTATATGTTGATTTTAATATTTTGTTTTATGTGCATTAATGTGTGAGTAATGGAATTTATTAATGTTGTCTTTTTCATTAAAAAGTTAAGCTAAGCTAGATTTGTAAATCAACCCTAATTTCACTTAAGCTAGTTGATTAAGTTCCTTGTAATTAAGTTAGCATTTATGCCTCAAATACAAGCCAAATGAAGCTCAAATTAAAGTTAAATGCAACCTAAGTTAATATATGCATTAAGGGGTAAATTTGGAATATGAAAAAGTCAAAATTAAGCTAATTTGACTACTTTTTGGGGCAGCTCACATTTTATCCGAATTTTTCCTTTTCTTTCTTCTTTTTCTCTTCTTCTTCCTTTTCCATTTCCATCTCCATTTCCAAGCTTAAGTTAGGGTTTATATCAAGTTTGAAAATCAAAGTATTTCTCAAGACAAGGTATGTATATATACTTGAATTGATTTAGTTTAGGTTGTTGTGTTGTTTTATTTACCTTCTTGAAATAGATGTATGGATTATTGGATGGATTGAGTTTAAGATTGATCAAATTGTTGTTCATGCATGGGATTAGTTGAGAAAGTGTTATATGAGTGTGGGAGAGTATGCATGTATTGTTGTATGATTATGAAGAGTTGGAAAGTTATTAAGAGGATTTGTATAAGAGAATTTAGAATTTATGGAAGTAGAATTTGAAGTGTTTGATTGTGTTAAATTCATGCCTTGGGTTGCTAGAATTGAGTAGGGTATGTTGGAGTGAATATATGAAGTGGAAGTGTAGTTGAGGAAAGTTTTAAAGTGTATTAAGATGTAAGTTTGCAAAGTGTAAAACAGGGGAATTTGAATTTTTCGTTTAAGCTTGTTTTTATAACGTACGCCGGCATCTGGGGATTCTACGCCGCCGGTGTAGAGGCGGTGTAGAAAGCCCACAAAATTGATTTCCCTAACGCCGTTTGCAACGCCGTCGGCTTATATGCCGAAGATTTGCCAGCGTCTGTTCTTCAGAACGTACGCCGGCAATTTGAGTCTCTACACCGCCGGCGTAGAGGTGGTGTTGAAAGTTCACAGAACCAAATTTCTTAAAGCCGATTGAACGCCGCCGGCTTTCGCTAGGAAGTCAGCCGGTGTTCTTTCTTCTAACTTGTACGCTGGCTTTTGGGAATCAAGGCCGCCGGCGTACATGTGAAGGCTGCCCGCGTACTTAGGTAAGCGGCCGGCTTACACCTCTCTGGACATTTTCGAAAACTTTGGTTTTGGATTCTACACCGGCTCAAGGCCGCTGGCGTAGATTACAAAGGCTGACGGCGTACGCTTTGAACGCTGCCAGCGTTGGCAGTGTGCTTTTTCAGAAAATTTAACACCGGCTCAACGCCGCCGGCGTTGAGTGCCGGCGTATCCCCTGAGTTTATGAAATTTGAGAGCTTTTTCTAAAAAGTTTCCAAAGTTGTTATTTGAGCATTTGAGTATTTGGTAAGCAATTTGGGATATATTAGGACGTTTAAATGCCTATTCGTGACTGTATATTCAATTATTTGAATTTCTTTGATAATTTGTGATATGTGGATATAATATGTATATATTTGTGAGAATGAAATTTATAAATGTTGATTTATTAATTATTGTGACATTTCTATTACAGTTAAGGATTCTTCGGTTAATTCATCACCAAGAGATCCTAGTTCTATTCTAACGAGTTCAGGTACGCAATAACTTGTCTGATGTTTGCTAGGACCAGACATTTCTAATTTGACCTAAATTGATTCGATTTAACATTTGGATGAATTGGATGTCTATTACGCTGTTTAATCTGGTCCGAGGAGCAGCAAACCTGTCATGATGCAATGACATGTTAGCTAGGCGCTTAACCAAGTCATGATGCAATGACTTTACCATGATGCAATGGTACGCTATGATGCAATAACGATTCTTTTGGTTAAGTGGGTAGCCGATGGGGGGGAATTATATCTGTGTAACGTTTGCTTAAATTTAGGGGGAAATACCATGATTTAGTTCAAGGTTTATGGGAACTTGTGAACTAGGCTCATGTTATGGACTGAGTTTAAGTAGAGTCGGGCAAGGGCTTTTAAACCCTAGATGAAGCTATTATCTTCATGAAATAGATATAGGAGATATAAGTATTCGAACTGCTTATATCAACCCCCTGAGCAGCTGCTGTTACTCAGGATCCCTGGATTCCCGAAGTGTGACCGGGGTTTGAATACCCTCTTGTTGATTTGTGAATCAAAATGTAATAAAGATAACCACTTGTTCTATGGTGCATTACACGAATTAGATGACTTGTTATGCATTGGTTATTGTGTACTGGGCCTCCGCTCACTTTTGCTGCTTTGCAGGTAATGGAGACGAGTATTACGATGACTTGGGCTATGGGTCCGATTTCGAAAGATTTCTGGACGAGTGGGATGAATAGGATCCGATGACCCGGGACTTTTAGAAGACTTTTTGCTAAGGACCAGCTTTGTATAGAAGGCTTGTTAGTTAAGCCAAGTTCTTTTGTAATGACCTTAAGATCCATTAGGATTCTCATGTTTTGAGAAATCATGTAATTTGTTTTGTTGTGTCATGTGTTGACACAAAGCAATGGTTATTTGATGTAAATATATGTATAGATTGCTTTTATTAGCAATCTTGTTTTATTTAAAAAGTTCTTTACAAAGTTTAGTGATTTAATCAAACAATTTGCATAAACTGTTAGTTTTAGGACAACCTTACATATAATGTGAAAACATTATATGTGGTTGGGGATTCGGTACTCTAAGTCTCGGGATTTAGAGTCCCGGGTCTTTACAGTAGGTGAGTAAGGCACTTAACAAGTCAATTTACATTCTTTACATAGATGCTATTAACAATTTTCTATATAATCTCAAGATTTCATACAATTTTTTCAAAAAAATTTGGCCTCAAATTGCCATGTAATACTTAAGGACAAAAACTTCAAAGTGTGGGTATAACCATTCAATTTAGATGCAGATGTCACATGTAAAAATCCAGCAATTTAACAAAATCCAGACATCAACAGTAGTCATACTCAACTCCATTCTCCAATTCTCCATTCATTATCCCTTCCCCCACACCTAAAATAAACAGTGACCTTACTGTTTCTAATCAGCTCAATAACAAGAAAGAAATAAACAAATAAAGGAGAAAAGGAATAACGGTACTTTCCCGGTTTTGTTAATTGATGATAGTTGAGTTCCAACCGGTACAGCTAAAGAGAAGTTCTCCAATTAAGTCCATCTTGTATCCCTGTTGTTGTCTACAGTAAAGCTCTTAGATCCTGATTTTTTTTCATCTTATCTCCACAAATAGGGCACACTATCAAAGCAAAGAAAAACAAAACAAAAAGAAAAAGAAAAAGATATAAATAGATAGATAATAATGGGTTGCCTCCCATTCAGCGCTTGTTTTATAGTGTCAGCCTGACTTTTTGACTTTCTTCTTCAAGGAGCTTCAAAATCACTAGTCTTCTTATCTTTCCTTTTCTTCCATGAATCTACTCTGGCACTTTCAGTTGTGTCAACTTTGGTGGATTTAGGGTTCTTTTTCCATCTCTTGATGATATTCACATTCAACTCTTTATTTCCAACCCTCAACACCATCTTGCTATTCTTCACATCTATGACAGCTCCAGCAGTGGCCATGAATGGGCTTCCAAGTATGAAGGGAATCTTTAGATCTTCTTCCATATCTAGTACCATAAAGTCCACTGGAAAAATAAACTTGTCAACTTTCAAAAGCACATCTTCAATTACCCCTCTCGGTATTTTAATGGAGCGATCAACTAATTGAATTGTAATCTCAGTCTTCTTGATTGCATCACCTAATCCTAATTTATTTGCCACAGAGAAAGGAATCAAATTTATACTTGCACCTAAATCACAAAATGCATTTTTAAATTGAGTATCTCCAATAGTGCAATCCAATGAAAATTCCTTGGATCATTCCATTTAAGCGGCAAAGCATCCTTCAAAGCTTTAGTACAAGCTTGAGACAACATGACCATCTCTTTCCCATTCATCTTCCTTTTCTTGCTCATGACTTCTTTCAAAAATCTTCTATACTGAGGTGATTCTTCTAAAATTTCAGCTAAAGGAATATTGACTTCTAGCCTCTTAAACACCTCTAGGAATCTCTCAAAATCTACATCATCTTTTCATTTTCTTAATCTTCCTGGAAAAGGAACTGATGGCACATCTGATCTGACAATAGATTCAATGACGACAGGAGTGTGCTCTTGATGTACCATATCTTCCTTCTGAGTTGATGTAGAAGCTAAAGTCTCATCAATCTCTGCTTGCTTACTTGTATATGCTTTGATCTCATCTACATGCTCAATCGGGATAAAGAGCTTTTTAAGATTTGCAATTTGCTATCCTAATTTTTCAAACCCCTTTATGGTCAGATTTGCAAGCTTCTCAATTACTAATTCCCATGTTGGCTTTTCTTCTTTTGTTTCAACCTCTTTGACCATTGAAGAATTGTTATTCAAATTTTTTGCACTTGACACAACTTCTTTCTCTTTCCCTTTTTCTTGCCTTTGATTGTCAATTGGGGTGTCAATTTCCTTTTCATCACTAGAAAGCTCCCAATCTACACTTGTGTTAGCAAGTTTAAACATAGATGAAACAAATTCAGTTAGACTTGCTACCCGAGTCTCCAATTTCTCAATAACCTCTTGTTGCTTCTCAAACTTTTCTTCCCATTTCTTCTCTAAACTCCTCACAAGTTCTTCAAAAGTTTTCTCTTTACCTGGATCTGTAATTGTAGGTATAGGAGAAAAATTCATAAGAATCTCTTGTCTTTAAGTCTCACAAGTGTGGTGATAATCTTGATTTGTCATGCTGGAATCAAATTCTTGCATACCACCCTGATATTGAGAGTCATCATATGAATAGCCATACCATGAACATAACACTGGATTATAATTGTATGGATCAATGTCTTGGCTTCCTAAAAATCCATCACCCTTTACAAACACCAATTCTGGTGACATAAATGATAAATTCCCTCTAGTAGCTAAATCTATCATCGTCTTACCATAATCATCTATGCCATTAAGGAAAAAATTCAGATGAGTCCAAGTAGGTGAATTATGATAAGGGCATTGTCTCATCAAATGGCGGAATCATCCCCAAGCATTTGTCAAAAGCTCTCCATCATATTGCCTAAATGAATATAATTCTGATCTGATCTCTGAAGTACAACAATATGGGAAAACTAGTGCTCCTTGATTATCCATATCTTATTCTTCAAGCACCTGAAAAGAGACAAAGAAAAACCAAGTAGATTATACCAAAAAAAAAAAAAAATCAAAGACTAGTATATGCAAATGAAGAAGAAAGCAATTTTTTTTTTTTATTTTGCAAATTTTTTTTTTAGATTTTTTCAATTAAAGCCTAGTCTACAAAAGTCTTGAAAATTGAAAGTAACGCCGATCACTCTCTGGCAACGGTGCCAAAATACTAATCACACTTTTTCTATATATGCTCTTTAAAACTCTTTTTAGTTATATTTAATTTCCTTTAAATGAGCAGATCTTTAACCGATAGTGTATTGGGTGCGTGTGCAGTAATAAAATTTCGGTGAATACCTAGTCGAATCCACCGGGAGTGAGGACTAGCTATCAACTATATCAGTCCAATTCATAGCTAGGCAAATCAAAAGATGTTTCTATTTTTGTATTTTCTTTTAATAAAACTAAACTACTAAAAATCTTGGATTTCCACACCTCAAATAGAATTAGGTTTAGAGCCAATCAAATCTAGAATAAATTGAATGTTTGCTATTGACCAAAAATACACTTGTCAATCCAAATCATCAATGGGTTCAATTTTTCAACAATGAAGAACAAGATAACAATTCCTTTTCCCAAAGTGAACTATTACCCTAAATTAGCCAATCAATGTTCCCTATTCCTAGGAAAGTGATTAATTGACTAATCTATTCAATTTACCAAACCCTAATTGAATTTAAATCCATATCCTTATGTGATTTCAAATCCAAATTAGCTATTCACAAAACGATCAGAAAGGAATTTTCCAATTTCAATCCTAATCTATCATGGATTCTAAGTCTAAGCCAAAATTGCATGATATGTGAAAAAACATCAACAACTCGAATACATACAGTTATTCAATCAACAACAGGGATCATCAACTATATAAATCAGATCTACAACTCAAAAACCTAATTGAGATCAAAGGAACAAGCTTCAAACATCATCCAAGATATGAACATAAGAAAAAGAGCAAAATCACCTCCTCAAAATAATCCTGTTCTTGAAATCCAAATCCAAATGATGTTATCTGCTTGAATCCTGGTGTGGAATCCGCAAACAAATTAAAATAAAAACTTTTCTAGTGTTCTGCCCTAATCTGGATCTAGGAGAAAGAAGAGAATTTGTATTTTTGTGCCTAGGGTTTCTTCTTCTTTTTTTTTTTTCAAATGACAAAAAGATAAATTTATATGAATGGTCGCAGGGGAGAATGCCAGCAGCCTTTAATTAAATTTGACCAACCTTTAATGTCAAAATTAATTTCCGAGAGCAATTTTGAATGTACACCGGTGTTTCAACACCAGCGGCGTAACCGTTCCAGTTGTCGGCATACAATGAAAAGTCACAAATCGCTTGATTTTCCCTTGTGAATGTTAGCGGCTTTGATTCTCACTGCGCCGGCGTATCTTTAAAATTGCGAAAGTTGGCTTAATTTTTTCTTCAACACTGGCAGCGTTCGATCCGGCTTTAAAAATTTGCATTCTATACACACGCAACACTGGCTCAAAATCGGCGGCGTAGCTAAGGATTTTGCAGGCATATGTATAAAAATTTGCAGCGCTGGTAAAGATTTCTTCTAAGCTGGCAACGTAGCTTCCTTAATGGCCGGTATACTTCTGTTTTTATCCAAAATTGATCAAAACTTCTCCAATTTGCATGTATTTGATTCATAAGTCTTGAATGACCTGAATTAACATAATAAACACACTCAAGTACTATTTCCACTTGATTTCTATAAAATCTATAATAGATAAACATGATTTGATTATTGCAAAGTTGAGTAAAATATGACTTTATCAATGGTTGATTGGTTTGGATAAGTGGATAGAGGCATATGAGATGAAATGAAGATGGAAGAGGGAAGAATAAGGGTGATGGCTAATTGGTTTGGATAAGTAGATAGAGGCATGTGAGATGAAATGAAGATGGAAGAATCAGACGGGGAAGGAGAGGTTGGATGAGAATTGATGGATTGATGTTGAGGAATAGGAACATAAATGACAACAGATTGGTTTAAGATAGTCGATAAGGGTGGCGAATGAGAAGGTAATAAAGAAGAGTCAGGGGTTAAAATAAGAGAAGAAGGTAATAGAGAAGAGATGCATAAAGGCGGACGATTTGTGTTTAGAGTAGAGGATACATGAGATGGATTAAGATAGGTGTATGGGTTAAAGGGAAAGGAGGATTGGGAAGGTATCGTGTTTAGAGTGTATAGCTTTTTAGAAATTACGAGGAGATGGGAGTTTGCTTTGTCATTATCTACATCAGTGCCTTTAGGAGACCCCTTGAAACCATCTTCTAAAGGGCGAGTAGAGAAAGCTTTAAGAGATGAATTAAAAGTACCGGCATGAACTTTCTCAAACTCACAAAACTTACCCAAATGGCTTAGCTTTCCACAATCAAAACAGAAATTAGAGAACCTTTCGTATTTGAAGCTAGCCTAGTATTGGCTGCCATCTTTCCTATTAACCCAAGTACCAATCTTCAAAGGAAGTTTAGAATCAAATTTGATCTTGAGCCTTAGGAAATTTCTACGAAAACTTGACTTGGAATGAATAGGATCAACTTTCAACACCATTCCTGTCACGCCTCGAAGGGTATCCTAAACGTAGCAGTCCGCCGTACATAATATTAAAGCCTAAGAATGACCACCTCAGTCACGCGAAGGCTTCCATACTATGTACAAGGCGTCTAACACATGAAGGAGACACATCGAAGTGATACATTTTGTGTTGATACACTTGAGTAACAATGTAAAGGAAATACAATTCACTATACTTCAAAATACAAATCATTAAACTTCAATTACATTCGTCCAAAGACTTCCCTACATAAACTATTACAAGGCAAATCATAAAACCTAGTTGATGACTTCAAACAATCTTATTCTTTGCTGAAATCCCGAAGTCATTCTCGGCTCCAACTATCTCGATCCCCACTTAGCATTCTTGAGATAACCTGTTCATTCAAACATTTATTGGGGTAAAGCTACACTAGCTTAGTGAGAATTCCCTTAATTCCGTACCATCACAGGCAAGTTATAATCAATCATATGCTATGCTTGAACAAACAAATGAGCAAACAATTATGTATGGGTATCCGGAACCCACACACAGAACAGATTTACGCCCTCCGTATCTTAGGTTAGGGATGGTATTGAAGTCTGCACGACCGCTGCTAGTCCCCAAGCCTTCGGCTCATAGCACTCGACTCGGCTAGGCTCACACATGGAATGCATCCCCGATAAGCCTTAGTTCCCTATGAATGAGCTTGATACCGGGTCTCATTATCCAAACGAGTTCTCGGACCATACCGATTGACTTGCGTAGGAGTAGCACGCTACCAAATGCAATATGTCCGATGCGATGCAAGACCAATTTAATTTTTGCTTAGGTCAAAATATTCATACGTTCTTTAGAGTGATCAACCAAGATCATACACATAACAGAAATAATATGAACAGTGCAGTTATCCAATCGAATCATGGTTTCGATATGCTTTAGTATTCTTTGGCATACATTCATCACAGTCTCATCATATATCCCATCCCCATTCATATCGATTTTTATCTTGTTCCTATAATTCTAATGCAACTAGCTACAAACACAAGCAAGGTAACAAAAAAAGAAGAAGACTCGGCCATTGGATCACTGGTCTTTTAGTAAAAGTAATCCGGTGGTAGGGAATCGTCGATATCGGGATCACCTAAAAAGGAAGAAATACTCTAATAAGTATTTCAACTCAACTAATCCAAACGAGCTTATACAAACTATCAAATTCGTAATTCTCGTCCTAAGCGAAAATTTCAACTTAAAACGGCCATACTTGGTCATTTTAACTCGAAATCTTGCAAAATTATATATTGATCTCTATCTACTTCATAAGATCTATCTAATTCTAATATTATATTTAAGTTTTGAAAACTTTGAAGCTTCGAAAACGTCGGATCAGATTAGAACAGTAACAATTTCAATTTCCGAAAAATAGTTTTGTAAATGTTTGTAATGTTCCTACTATATAGATTAACTATACATGCAATATGAATGATTTCTTAACATGGATGACAGGAGATGAGCTTAAGGTATGCATGATCTTGATGATTTTTGCTAAAAGAAAGTTTTACAATTTTTTATTTTGTAAGACCATAATTGCAACTACTTAGGAAAAACCGAGTTTTCTAACCTCGATCATTTCCATTTGTTTTGGATTTATTACTTAAGAAAATATAATTATTTTTGTTAAAATTGAGTCTTCATTATATCTATTACTTATGACCTTCAAATTTACATAAAAATTTCTATTTTGCATTTTGTAAACATGTTTTCAAGTGGGGTTGATTCCAAAATCCGAATTTTGTCAAAATTAGTTTTTTTGAGTGATTTCTTTAAGTAAAAATCATTTGATATTTAGGAAATTAAGGCTCAGCCATACATACCACTAAGGACTTCATTTTTTTTACATAAAAACTTGTATTTTACACTTTGTAAATATGTTTTCAAATAGGATTTACTCAAAAATCCAAATTTTAAAAAATCCACTTTTTGAATGATTCCTTTGATAAAACTTGTATAATGCATCAAAATTTAAAGCTTTACTATATCAATTACCTAAGGACTTTATTTAACACATAAAACATTCTTTTTGAGCTTGAATACTAGGTGTTCACATAGACATCATCCAAAGTTACGAATTTTACAAGTTGAACACTAACTTAAAATTTTCCATTTTGATTCCACTTCTTGTTTTACACATTACTCTTATTTAAACTCATTTCAACTTATAAAAATCACTACTTAAGGATACCTATTGCCTATACCCTTCATTCTTCACATAAAACATGAGTTTTAGAGTTGATAAATGGGTTTTAAAAATTGGTCTTGGTTGAGATCCGAATTTACAAAATTCATTTTTGACATATCTTTTGATAAAATCTATCTAAACTTATGAAAATCCATTCCTTACATATCATATCTTAAGTGCCTTTCATATCTTGAATAAAAACTTCATTTTTGAGTTGGAAAATAGTTTTCAAACTAGGCCTTGGCCAAAATCGAAAATAGAACTTTGTTTTGAAAATTAATCTTTGAAAATCACCTTTGATTCTTGTAAAAAGAAGTCTTGATGATATACATATATTATGCCTTCATTATTTTAAGTAAAATTACATTTTGACACTTGGAAAATGATTTTTAAATAGGGGTCTTGCCAAAATACGAATTTCACAATTTTTGTTCAAGTTCAAACCTAAGATATACACATAATATGAACATACATCTAAATAAAACCCATGGTAGTGCACAATAAACTCATAGGTCTAAACTTTACTCATCAAAATCTTTTATTTATGCTATCTATACCCTAAGCCCTTCATTTTAAATGAAAAATACACATTTTGAAGTTGAAAAACAACTTTTCCAACTATGGTTCCATTTGCATCCGAATTTTTAAAAATGATTTTTGTTGAAAATAAAATAGATCTTGAGTTTTCTAAAACATTCCTACTATCATCATGCTACTACAAGTTATCCATGAACATAAAACAAAGTCTAATGCATTTTATGAACTCAAAACACTAGATCTAATTTACTACACTAGTTCTAAATGTATGAATCACTAAGATAGACATGTGGATGATGGATCTATGTATAAATCATAAGAAATACAAAAATAACAACTCAAATAACAAGTTCTATGGCATAAACGAAAATCAAAGCTACAAAAAGTTATATATACAAAATATAACAACTTTAAACAAGAAAATAATAATGGAGAAGAGGAGTGTTTCATTTTTGGCATCATCATCCTAAGCTTTTAAGTTTATGGAAGGTCATTTGATGCATGAAACTCTCATTACACTTTACCTATATCACCTATGGAAGCTTTAAGAGGAAGATTTGCTTAAAAATCTTCAAGAAATATGGGTGGAAGCTAACAAAAGAAGTGGGGGCAGCTTGGTTCTTGTAAGAACAAGAGCAAAAATGAAGAAGAAAAGAGAGGAAAAAGAGAGAGAAAAGCTAAGGAATGAAAAAGGAAAGAATGAGTAAATGAAGGAGAGAGAGAAAATGAGTGTATTAATGAATGAAAGAAGAGAAAAAAAATAAAACAAGGCAGCCAAGGGAGAGGGTGCTGCACGTGAAATTAGGAAAGAGGAGAGAGAGGGTTTGTTTGAAATTTGACTTAAAATTGAATTGTGTAATAAATGTATAATGTAGCTTTTTTAAGAAGGAGTAGAATATATTTAATTTAGTCAAAATAAGAGTAATTAAGGGACAATGGCAGCCAAAAGAAAGAAAAATCTGCCATGAAGTGATATAATAAAGTGTAAAAAGATTGAAGTGAAAAGGAAGTGATATTTGTAAGGTGTACTTGAAAGTATAGGTTGTAAGAGTACTTTCTTAATAAAATAAAATAAAATAAAATTATAAAATTTATTCCAAATATTTGTAGCAGATTTTTCATAATTAAAATTAAATAATTATTTGAATTATTTTAGTATTTTAACAAATATGTTACTGGTATGATCAAAATATGCGAATATGGGTTATAAATGATATTTTTATAACCCGAAAAATTATAAAAAATTATTTTATGAAAATAAAAATATTTTTCAAATATCTTCCAATTATTAAATTAATTTATTTTATTTTTAGTATCGGGTTTTAAATAGAATCTGATCCCGTAAAAGCCCGAACTAACTAAATTTTAAAAAAACAAAATTTTATATAATATATAAAATATTTATGTAAAAATATAAGGCTTTATAAGAATGATAAAATTGTGTAATGAAATAAAAGTGAATAGTGCAAAAGACTAATTAATTACGATATAATGAAAATACGATAAAAAGGTTATAACTGTAACTTTTATAACCCGAAAAATTATATAACTGATATATTTAAGAATCTTATGAAATCACGAGTCTAACGGTACTAATGGTATATTTTTTATATTTCGAGCCCCGGGATACGCTTTTCGAAGTCTGTGTCCGAACGGTTTCGAAATAGGTCAAAAATTTACCAATATGATATTTTTAAATAAACTTATATTATTACGAGTTATTCTTACATATTTAAACTACATCTCAGCCTCTAGGGTTAGAGGAGCTAGATTGCCGGACTTAAACTATTGTATTCCACTTAGGGTTTTTGGGTGATTTTCCGGTTTAGATCATTGCCAATTTGGAAACTGATATTTTATGATTATACAACATATTTGATTTGAGAAATTTATCTTAAATTTTATTTTTGTAAGCATTTAATATTTTTTAACGTTTTCAGAATTCTTGAATTGGGTTTCATTTCCAAAAGTTAATCATTATTTACTTTTTGATAATTTGTTTTTGGATTTTATATTACCCGATTTTACAAGTCGGAGTTAAATATGGAATTGTGTCGTACGTAGTGGTTTTGGAATTGAAGTATGTTGAGTTCTTACTTTGTTTTTTAAGAGCGGAAATTTCTGGATTGGCTTGTGTTTTTGGACTGGTTAAAGTTGGATTTTAATTTGGAGTGATTTTCAGGGTTTATTTTCGAAGTTCATCTTGGAATTATTTACTGAAATTTTCCGGGGCTTACAATTCCAATAAGAGCTCCCAGCTTATTAACATTAGTAATAGATATGTGGTCTAGTTGCAACCCATGGATTTGCACCCATAAATAAATAGAACTTAAATCAACATCTTCCATTCTTTGATTTGATTTCCATTCTTCCATAGTAAGTAAACAACTCATAACGGCCCAAGGACCTTCATCTACGACAGATTGGGCAACTGATTGATCCACAAAACCAAACACAAATAGATTCTGATCCACAACAGAGATACAAATCTCGCCAAACCTCTTCCAGGCACGTTTAAGAATAGCAATAGCTCCATTTTTATTCAAAGATTTATCAGAAATTATTTTCCCAATCATAAAAAATTCATCATTAAAAGCATTCTCATCATTTTCTTCTAGGTCCATGCTTGCCATAGAAGCTTCATCAAACTTACTGGAATTCTTCATCGCTCAACTTGATCTAACATAAGACATTTGGGATCTGAAAAAGGAAACAAGTAGCACATAAGAAAACAAGAGATGAACAACAACAGACCAAAGAGAGAAAAACAGAGAGAGGCAGATCGGATAAACCAACAACAACAAAGTAGAACAACAAAATGAAGATAAAAAAGACTCTAAAGACGCAAAGGGAAACAATAGAAAGGAGATAGACAGAAGCAAACAAGACAACAAGGACCAATGACAAACATATCAAAGCGAAGACTACCAGAGATTAAGCTTCATGATTTAGGGAAAATGATTCAATTAAGAACAAAATAGCTTAACGTAGAAAAAAAACAGAGGAATTGGAAAAAGAAAAATGTAATGAACATATAATGATGATGAAAAACGTGATGAGAAGCATGAGAAACGAAACAGAAAAACCACCACAACCCAGGGAGTACTCTAAAAGAGAGAGGATATTCTCTCACTAAAAGGAAGAGAGAGATTAATTCATCTTTTACCTCTGGCGACTTGAAATTAGGTAATGACCGAGTAAATCAAGTTATCAGACTTAAAGTATACCATATTAAGGGTTCTTACTTTTGCACAAAAGATGGTACTCTAGTGCTACGCATGAATAAGAATCCTACGGCCGTTCGTTTTTACCGCATGAAATTAGAAAAAAAAAATTGAATTCCAATTGAATAAGTATATAATATAGTTAAAATAATTATTAAAATGTTTATTTTGTATAAAAAAATAAAGTAAATAATTATTGAAGTAAAAATGAAAAAATTATAATGCCCCATTATCTTTATTATAAAAAAAATGATAATTGTATAGGTTATCGTTTCAAGACTGTGGTATTTATGATAAAAATTAAAAATATACCATAGAATGGTAAATCATCGGGTGAAACACATATCTATTGTCCTTTTTAAAAAATTACACAAATATAAATTATATAAAAAATTACACAATTACTAAATTATCTATATCACATGTTGAAGAAGAAATACGAATTTTATATGTGTATCGCATCTTGAAAGTAAGATACAGCAACCTATACAAAAAAATGTAAAAATTTATGTATTGCATATGGGGTGTGCGATACACGTAAAGTATGATACTTTGTGTGTATCGCACACCTTATATGCAATACATAAAGCAAAGTGTGGTATGTTGCTTATATCGCATATTGCACTTGTGATATATGTATTGTATTGGGGTGTGAGATACACACAAAGCACCAGTACTTTGCATTTATTACACGTTGAATGTGCGGTACACTAAAAAAAAGTTATATCACATGTCCAACATGGGATATCGCGACACTAATTTATTAATTATTTTTATCAATTGTATTTGTGTAATTTTCCTTAAAAATCATGGTTAGCGACACTAATTTATTAATTATATTTATCAAAATTGTATTTGTGTAATTTTCTTTAAAAAATGATGGTTAACATGTAATAATCTCTAATTTATGTGTGTAAGAACATAAATTACTATTCGTTATTTTGCGTAATAACAATTTATTATAAATTATCATTTATCACAAATAAACATCATAATAGCGGCTTTATAAAGATTGAGGAGGGAATGAATAACTATTCCCCATTAAATTAAATGGGTTGTATGTATAATCGAAATACCACATATGAATGACAATTGATACTTCATAAAACAATACCAAATATGAAATGAAATGGTATATATGGATCAAAATGCCATATCTTAACAAAAGTTGGTGCTTCGAATGAATGCCACATATGATCGAAGTACCACAGATAGACCAAAATATCACTTCTAGATAAAAGTTGATATTCAATAAGAAGCAACACATATCCTCTAAAATGCCACGTATGAACTAAAATACTACATTTAGAAAGTTGGTGCTCCATATAAAGTATCGCATATGAACTGACATACTAGATATGGAAAAAAAGTTACATAATGACTATTTAACTAGCATTCCCATTTGAAGTAGACGGATAAACAGGATCAATAGTTGTTTGAGTAAGAAAGATATTGCATATACATATGTATAAACCATAAACAAACATAACATACAAATCTAGGTCATCACAAAATATTACAACCATGGTCTTTAGGGGCTTCAACATGACCCTATTACAATGAAATATTACGAGGAAAAATGAAATTAACTTATACTATTGCAAAACCATAACTAAGTCTCTATTACATATATGGTCTTCTTTCCTAAAGAATACATATGTCCATTCCTACACTAACTCCCACACTTGAGCTTTGTTTTGGTCTTCTTGCTTTAAACCCTGTAAATCAAAAGTCTAAGAGAGCGTGAGCATATAAAGCTTAATGAATAACAGAATCGGAACACATATCACTAATATCAAACAAGTTTTGTTAGCAACCATATGCAATGCACTCATCAAACATATGAAGCAAACATGATTTGAATAATCAGAATTCAAATCTATAGGGATTTATGCCCTCCAGGGGTTAAAGGATAAGTTTAGTAGTTCATGCTCATGAGAATCTCAAAACTGAAAAAAAAAAAAAAAACTTTTCCATTCTCTTTACCATTAAAAAAAATAGTTTTCACATAAACACCCTCCACTTCATTTAGAACTTGAGCAATCTCACTAAGTATTAACATACTAAAGCCAACTTCAACACAAATAACCTCTTTGAAGCCTACTTAGTTTCTGTGAAGCTGACACCCCTATGATAACCCTACAAGCAGACTCATTGGTCCTAACAAGTATTACCATAGAATCGAAATGTTAACACGTGACCTGAGTACCAAGCTAAAGCAATATGATGTCATGAAATGCATGTCATATTAAATTTTGAAGTCCAATAAACTTAATTCCATATTATCATGTTGTCACATCAATTCTAGACATACAATAATGCAACTATAATGTAATGTCAAGCAAGTAGTTGTCACTTTGATGATTAAGATTTACAACTCAAACATACAACAAATGACATACGAAATTTCCCATCCATGTGCATTTGATTCCTTATAATTATGATTAAACCATATTCTACTATTTACAATCACAAACAAAGTGACAAGATTCAAGTTACTCACCCATACATTCTCCTTAGTCATCATAATAGTCCAATGGGAAGTCTAAATTGTGATTTAGGGATCCTATAGATAGAAAAGCTTGTATTACCATCTACTTACAGAAAGAAGGATTAAACAGGACTCTAAAGCTAAAGGAGACAAAAACACTTTAAGGTTGCCACATTCCTCACTACGCCCCGTACCAAGGGTCATATGAGATAGGGCATTATACAAGCTTCGCTACGCCCTTCACTACACCCCATATAGAGCTTCATCTGACGACCAGTAGCCACTACGCCCCTTGCCACGCCCCTATGGTGGCAGGGTGATCCAACACGGGATCCACCACGTGCTCTGGCAAGCCCATGGTGACCCAGATCCCACGACTTTGAAATGGCCATGCCCTTCACCATGGGCCGTGGTCATTCTACAACGAATGCATAATTACACTGAAATTTTTACATACTTTAATCAACTTTAGTTGTTTCACCTCCATCCAACACACTCAAACATCATCATACAAGTCCCATACTCCTCATCCACTTCTTATATCTTCTAAACCATCTCTATTCTCCATATCAACATAACCACTGACAAACCAACCATCAACTTTAAGCTTTAGAACTTTAAAACTACTTCTCAATCACTCTACTTATATCAAACAACCAAACTCATAGACATCTCATATCAGCCATTAACAGAAAAAAAAAAAAACAATACTAATTCTATAACTACTTAAACGTACAAATAACAAAGACAAAGCAAGAAATAACTTACCTAAACTTGCTTAGCTTGAAGATGGAGGCTTAACTTGTTGTTCTTGATGATTTAGAAGAAAAAATGGAATTTTTATGTAGAGTGTGTGTATGTGTAGAAACATAGGTTTTGAAGAGAGAAGAGAAGGAGAAAATGAAGGCAAAATTCTACCTCTTTAAAGATAATTATATGCATATATACAAAAATTTACTTTGACTTTTGTGGTAATTCAAAAGTGATTATGTGTGTCTGTGTGTCTATGTGTGCATGGAAGCTATAGTGGAATGCAAGGAGTATTTTGGCAGCCCTTAAGATTAAAACAAATACATATTAATCTATTATTTTTCTAACACATTATAATTATCAACCATTCAATTTCAAGATAAAAGCTTAGCAACATTATAGTTTATAAATTTCTATTTAATTAAATAATTTCTTATAAGAATTTATATCAATACTTTTAACAATTTCAAAGGCTAGTTTATAAAATTCAATTTTCTAGAAGAGGATAGAAAGAATACTTTACATTGACAATTTCCTTAAAATAATTCAATTGAAGGTTTTGAACTTCCATTTCTACTAAATTGGTTTTATAAAAGTTATTATACTTAAATTTACTCAACATTCAATCACAATATATTAGATCTTTATTTTCTAATTATATTTATGAAAACTTGGGGATTACAGGAACTACACATATGGACTAAAATACTACATATAGATGAAAATACTACATTTGAACAAAAATTGATATTTAATAAGTACCATGTATAACCCAAAATACCATATCTGAACATAAGCTAGTACTCCATAAGAAGTACCACGAATGTATCAAAATGCCACATTTAGATGAAAGTTAATACTCCATAAAAAGAGTCACATATAGACCAAATACTACATCTGAACAAAAGCTAGAACTCCATGA
Organism: Combretum micranthum; assembly: GCA_024138025.1. NCBI lineage: Eukaryota > Viridiplantae > Streptophyta > Magnoliopsida > Myrtales > Combretaceae > Combretum > Combretum micranthum. The sequence continues at coordinate 450,967 of JAMXBD010000487.1, read as the reverse complement.
GAAGTAGTGGACCAACAACATATGGATGAAAGTTAGTACTCCATAAGAAGTACCCAATATGAACCAAAATATCACATCTATATGAAGTTGGTATTAAAAAAGAAGTATTGCATATGGATCAACAAACTTTGGTATTCACCTAAAAGTACCACCTATGGACCGAAATACGGATATTGACCAGCATACCACATATGGATGAAAGTTGATAGTATTCATTGTTTTTTGGTTAACGATTCATCCATATGGGTTATTTTAGTCCACTTGTGGTATTTTAGTCCATTTAAGGTACTTATAGGTGAGTATAAACTTTCATCAAGATGTAATATTTTGATCCATATGTGGTGTTTTCGGTCTATATGTGTACTTTTTATGGAGTACCCACTTTCGTCAAGATCGGTATTTGGTCTATATGTGGTATTTCAATCTATATGTGGTAATTCTGGTAGAGTACCAACTTTCATTCTTATGTGGTATTTTAATCCATATGTGGTATTCTAGTTCATAAATGGTGCTTCTTATAGAGTACAACTTTTGTCTAAATGTGTATGAAAATTTACTTTCATCTAAAAACATGTGGTATTTTTATCTATATATGGTATTTTGGCTCATATGTGGTGCTTTTTATAGAGTCCTAACTTCTATCCATATATGGTACTTTGTATAAAGTATCAACTTTTATCCATATGTGGTATTTTAGTCTATATGTGTCACTTTGCACAAGTATTAATATTTCTTAAGATGTGGTTTTTTCATCTAGGGATAATGATAAAAATGGTACGTAAACTTTCACAAAAAGGACAATTAGGTATCTGAAGTTTGATTTTGAGCTTGAATAAAGTTTCATTGACTCTTTTCATACTTAAATTTTAGATTTTGACAATTTTGGTATCTGAACAAACATTTCATTGACTTTTTTCATACCTTATTTCACTTGCTTTAGGTATGAAAAAATTCAATGAAAACTTTATTCAGGTACCAAAATTGTTAAGACCAAACTTCATGCAAGTCAACAAAAACTTTGTTCAGGTACCAACTTGTTCAAAACCAAATTTTAAGTACCTAATTGTTTTTTTGTGAAAGTTCAAGTTTCATCATTAACTCTTTTGTCCATATATATGTATATGTTTTATATACTTAGATATATTACAATATAACTTCATAAGTACGTAACATAATTACAATTTGTTATACTGAGAACTGAACTAAGCTGTACTGAACTGTACCAAATTGCTATTCTAACTTGTTTAGTGAGAGTATTATATTGCATTGTTTCAATTCATGTTGGTTATTGTGATTTAAGACTTATGAATAAGTGGCATTTAAATATAAAATTAAAGGTAGATGTCGATCAAAATGAACATCCTAAGCTTACACATATATAAAACATGTCATGCACTGACTAAGGATGTAGTTGGACAAGTTATTATAGAGTATTCAACCTGCCCGATCTGCTAAAAAACCTTATAGAATCATAGGGTCAAGTTTAGGCATTTCCTTTGAAATGCTATAGGGTTTCAATTAGGTTCTAGTTTTAATGTAAAACCTTATAGAAAACTCGACCCAACATATGATAGGAAAAAAAAAAAGAAAAAAAGGTCTCTCCCCTTACCTGTTACCCTTTTAAATAATTAGGTCATGCCTAAGAACTTAGCCACACACATTACCTTTCACCTTCACAAGCTACTCCCACAACTTATGTAATCAGGAGGTTTCATTCATCGATCTCACTGATCTATCCGCTTCTGTCTCCTGTCTCTCTCTCTCTCTCTCTATATATATATATATATATATCTTTGTGTAATCACAAGACTATCTATCCCTCTCTCTTTGTAATTGAACAACTATAAGTCATGTTGGCTTCTCTAGCTTTGACATTTACATATGTATTTGCATGTCTTTGATATCACTAATTATCGTAGATCTTTTTTTTTTCTGATAATGATGAAAATGATATTTGAACTTTCACAAAAGAACAATTAAGTACTTTAAGTTTGATTTTGAATAATTTGGTACCTGAACAAAGTTTTCATTGACATTTTTCATACCTAATGTTTGATTTGAATAATATAGCGCCTGAACAAACTTTTCATAAACTTTTTTCATACTCATTTCACTTACTTTGAGATATGAAAAAAGTCAACGAAAAGTTTGTTTAGGTACTAAATTATTCAAAACTAACTTCAGGTACTTGATTGTTCTTTTTGCAAAAGTTCAGGTACCATTTCGTCATTAACCCCTTTTTTTAATCATTAGTGTTTTTTTGAGTTTCTCTAGCTCTAGTAGTCCCACTCCATTTCTTGGCTTTATGGAGCTTCAAACTCCATTATTCAAGTACTCTTTTTACTTTTTTGTACTATAAGTGATATTGTTGTTGTTTTGGTGCTGAGTAAGACTGCAATTGAGTTGAGTCAAGTCAAGAGGTACAATGTTAAGCTCGAGTTTGAGTTCGACTTGATATTTCAAAGCTTGAGTTCGAATTAAGTTTGACCAAGCTTAACATTATAAGCTCAAGTGTGGCTTGAAGTAACATTTATAAGCTTAAGCTTGAGCTTGACTCAATTAAGGTAGGTTATGCTCAATTATTTGAAAAAAAATTTTAATCTAATTTAAATAATATTAATACCCATATTTGATTCAAATTTGATTATCATTCATGCTTGACTCAAGCTCAATTAGATTTGCAAATTAACCAAGCTATATATGTCAAGCCCTAAAGGGTATCCTAAACGCGACAGTCCGTCATACTCAACATTAAAGCTTAAGTACGACTACCTCCGTCATCCTATAAGCTTCAATACCGGTATAAGGCGTACGTTCACGATCATAAGAGACCAACTTTGAAACAGTTGTTTAAGAAGACATTCATATAGTAGTTTAAGAATGGAAATCATAACATAATAACTTGCAATAGGAATTTACATAAAGGTCTTACAAACATCAAAGGGGCATTCCCCCTCTAAAAGATATAGTTCGTCATAGTCTGGAGAAAACTAAACAAAATAATAAAAAGGATATTTAATTAGAAGTCTAAGTCTATATCTAGTCTTTAACTTCTTCTAAAAACTCCTTAAGCCAAAAGGTAATACCTGAGAAAAATACTCTCGGGGCTTCAACCATAAACGGGGAAATTGCAAGAGATATCTATAAGGAGATAAGCTTCTTTGCTTAGTAAGAATTATATCCATAAATAAAGTACTCAATCAATCAATGATCACCCAAGTTATTTAATCATTCATATGAAATGCAAGCAATCACGTGGGCAAACAATACATATGATTTTCTGGGAATCATATATTTGAATGGATTTACCCCTCCATTCGGTAGTTAGGTGTTCCGGGCAACGAAGCCATAGTTTGCAAATAATATATTTTGTAGTTTTGTACGGATTCCTACAAATCGCTAAAATATAGTTGATTTAGGTGCCCACATACCATTTAATTACGGACAATTTAAGTCATAGATGATTATTTCGGGTCCTCGACCTCATTACGATGCCCTTGTCCCATCAAAGGTATAGTAATGAATGCAATGTGACTCACTACGTGTCATGCATGTATCATTTAGTTTAAGTAATCATGGCATATCATTAATCATTTAATAAGTGACCATAAAATTTGCATACAATCAATACTAAACTAAATCATAGAATGATTTGTTAACAATTCTCGCCTCAATATACTTATCATAACTTCAATCATGTAAGTAAAACACTGCTCTTTCATATTTTATCTTTTCCTAAAGTTAGTGTCACTAAGCTACAAGCAAATACATAAGTATAATTGCGAGAATTTAAATTCACTCGACCATATCAAAAGCTCTTTAGTCGAAATAGTCCTCCGGATAGGGTAGCTTGAACTACATGTCACTTATACAAAAGAAATACCTGAAATGAGTATTTCTTGGAAGTTCTACTTAAATTTGTAACTCTATTTTACTAAGTTCGTCAAAATTCACATAGAGTGAAATTCCAACTTAAAATGGTCATAATTTACTCATTTTAACTCGGAATTTCGCATATTATATACTGATTTCTACCTACTTGAAAAGATCTATCCATTTCTAAGGTTATTTCCTACATATAAGGTCATTTGGGTTGCTAAACACCTTGGTACAAATTCAAAACGAATATTTCTAGATTTTGCAAAACAATTTTCCAACTCAACTTTATTCAAAAAAATTCCTCCAGCAAAAATATAGATATAGATAGATATATATATATATATATCATGATTGAAAATCCTTTGAGTATATATAAGCTCACCTTATATACAAAATTCTAATGGTAGTGTCTCAATAATTTATTTCATAAAATAATTCATTTTGAAGTGTCGAAACTTAAACTTGACAATTTCTTTTCAAAGTAATTTGAAGAAACTTTATATTTTCTTAGGTTATTATAAATGAGTATATTTTTATTTTATTTTCTTCATCTTTTTCCAAAGCAAATGAATTTTTCCTTTAACTTTGATCTTTCATAATTTTCACTTCTAGTGATAAAAGAACAAAGTTTTCAAAAGTTTATTAAATTTTTGATACCCATATATAAATTTGTCTTTAGAATGGTTTTACAAAATGAGTTTTTTTCGTTTTATATTTCTTGTTTAAAATATAAGTTCTTATTTTCTAAAACTTGGTATTTTATTTCCTCTACAAATTTATTTGAAAAGAATCCTCTTTATTGATAAAATCCTTTGTTTTTTATCTTATCATTTTATATTCTTTGAAAATAAGTTCTTATTTAGAAACTTGAAAATCATTATTTTTCTAAGTAGGTTTATAAATATATGGGTTGATTTATTTTAACTTTGAAAACTAGTTTGCTCTTCTTTTTGTTATGGAGTTTGAAAAGAGTTTAATCTTAAGCTTTTTATGAAAACTTTGATACCAACAAATTATTTTACTAAGATTTAGGTTACCATATTATGAAAAGAAGGTGTTTATTTCTTATATGTTATTGGTAAAGCTATCTTTGTTATTTGAGAAAACTTTGAGAAAACTTGTATTATTCCATTTCTATATTGTTGATGATGACAAGTTACATAATAGAAAATTTAGTTTTAAGTTCCTTTATTAAAGAAAAATTCTACTTTAAATTTAGTTGAGGCAATATCATTATGTAGATGCATGTATTATGAGCATGTAGTATGTAGATGATGAAAATGTGAGATAAGAAGTAAGATAATATTAGTAAGCAATATAGCAATAATAAGCAAGATATTATAGTCAAGTATTGGGAACCTTAACTTCATCGAGGTAACCCGGTCATGTATTGGGAGCCTTAGTTTCATCAAGACATCCCGGGACTATATCCCAAAAAAAAAAGAGAAAAAGAAAGAAAAGCAAAAACAATAATAAGCTTATTAGTGAGTTAGTGATCATTTAGGCTCTAAATATATATATATATATATAGTAACATATATATGAAGTTAGGTTAGAAGCATGATAATAACAATAATAAGATCATAATAACAACAAAATAGCAAATCAACATAATATGAATTTTATTCATGAACAAAAACAAAACATGAACATAGTGTTGCTTCTATAACATTGGAATGTTTAAGAAACATACACCATTATCATATTAAGTTACATGACATGGTAGAAAGAAAATGATAAGAATTTTACCTAAAAGAAAATATGAAAGTGGCAGTAGAAGAAAGGTTTGGTTAATGTTTATGTGTGTAGGAATGTGTAGGAAAATTTGGTAGTAAAAGAAAGAAAAGAGATTTTGGTAGAGTATTTGAGGGAGGTTTAGTAAGGTGAAAGAGTGTGTGAAAGAATTGGAGGGAGATGGGGTATTTATAGAATTTTTTGGAGTGAAAATTGTGTGAATTAAATAAATTGAAAAAGAAAATAAATGTGTGTGTGTAGAGAGAGAGGGGCCGATGTGAATTGTAGGAAAGAGAGAGAAATATTTTTTTTTATTTGTTTTGTATTTTTGTTAATTAAAAGTAATAAGATGTAAAGTTGATATGAATGAAGATGTATGGAAAAGTAAAAAATAACTAATAGGTTTGTAGAGTGTAGAAATAGGTATAGAAAAAGTCGAGATAGTGAATAGTAATGAATAGTGTAGATAGTACTATGAAAGTAGATAAGATAAATTAATACTGGTAGTAAAGAGAATATACGTAATTAAGTTATATATGATATTTTTATATATCGAAAATTATAAACTGATATTTTTTAAATCTTTGTATCTTTACAAGTTTATTGATATTATCGGATTACTGATCCCGTTCGGATCCAAAGGACATAAAAAATTGTCGAATATGATATTTTTGTGCATCCTTATATTATTACGAACTATTATCCACTACTATCTCGATTTCGTTATTTCGAGATTAGAAACACGAGATTGTCGGATCTAATCTATTAGGGTTTAGTACGTATTTATTGATCTTAGGATTTTCGGATGACTTCTAGTTTAGGGTTTGAACATAACCTTAGCATAAAATCTAGGAGATTACAATATATATAAAGCTCAAGTTTGACTCGATAAACTACTTAAATAGTTCAAGCTCAAGCTTGACTCAATTATTCTTGAATTAAACTTAAGTAAACATTGAGCCGATTTTAAGTAGTTTGCAAACCAACTTGATTCATTTGCACCCTTAGGTATTAAGTAGAAGAGGAAATGTGGATGTAGTGGCTACTCTGTTTGGCGTCAATGTTTGGCGTCAATAAGTAATTGGAAGACATGTTTTGGCAATTAATCCATGAGTATGGAATAATTCGAAGGCATGTTTGTTGTTTTAACATTTTTTGAAATGTAGATGTCTTATTTAAGTAAACTGATATCAATATAATTTACCTAAACAATTGTTTCAGAACTTTGCGATTGACAAATGGATTTTATACTGGGAACTAGGAAGTCTTATTTATCCAAAGGAAATTTTCAAAGCCTGTCAAAACTTCAAAAGGTTATTTTGCTTTATCATTAAAGAAATTGAAAGAATTGCGGGAAATGAGCTGTAAAGTGATTTTAATCTTTAAAATAAGTTTTATTTATTTACATATATTAATCTTAGAAGGATAAGATAGAACTTCCTTGATTTCTTTTAGGAGATTATGAACAGGAACCTAATGCTGATGATTTTCCTTCATTAGTTGGGACTTATCGATACATGTGCCATGGTACCACCATAATTTCATTGACTTAGTGGCTTTCTTTTCATCTTATTGTACTTTTTTCCAAATTTACACCATTTGCTTGCATAGTCATATTCAACCACTAATTTTAGGATTTGGGATTTTGATTTAATTGCTTTGTTCTTAGTTATTTTAGCTCGATTTATAATTGTCTGTGAAAGTTGTATTTGTTTATGACAAGATGTTGGGTTTTTTTTTAAAGGTATCTTTTTTATAGTGATAAACCAAGATTGTTTTCCAAATATGCTGCATGATTGTTTTGTCTTCTATATTTTAAGATTTAAGTTTTGGTTTAGTTGCTTTCTTCTAATTTTGTAAACTCAATTTCTGTTTAAATTATTTGTTAGAATAAGTTGATTTATTTTTAGCAAGATGTAATTTATTTCCCTTTTCTATTAAGGATTTACTTTTTTGACATATATTGTTATCTTGATTTTTTGACATGTATTATGAACTTTGCTATCAAATTGTTTATATATGATTGTGTATTTGCATGTCTCTTAGATCGTTATAACAAATTTAATTAACTATTAACGTGGGTCTAGGTTTACCTGAATTTGAGATAAACTTATATGCCAATGTTAATGACGTTGAGGAAGGGGAACCCCATTGCCATCCCTAGTTGAAACTGAAAAGAAGGTTGGAGATGGCATTCATAAAACTAAAATCAACATGTTCTCAATTGCAAAAGTCAAGCACCGCAGATCAGATTATCATACAAACAAATATAAGTTAACTTCACATGTGTGAAATGATATGGTGGAAAAGGTAATTTGTAGGGAAACTAGCTGAAGACATATATTGTAAAAGGTGTCTTAAAGCAAATAGTCCAAATGGAACTACGCATTTGATTAACCATTTAAAGTGGTGCTTGTAGTAGCAGCAGCAGCAGCAACAACAACAACAATAATAATCACACATTAGAGAATGTATGTTATCAATTGAGAAAAAGGGAAGTGAGAGTGGTTCTGGTGGTGGTAATGGTGCAAGCATAGTAATAGGAATTTGGTCTTTCAATAAAGCAAGGCAAAAACTTGAAAAGACAATCGTTGTGCATTAGTATTTGATATCAATTATTGAGCATGGACATTTTAAGGAGTCCATATATGCCATTCAACCTTTTATTTTTGTCACATTAATTACCCCACTATGGGAAGAGATTATTGACTTGTATAATGCAGAGAAAGCAAAAATAAGAGTCCTATTAAAAGGACTTAATTCATAGGTTGCTATAACAACAGATATGTGGACAATAATTAAAAGAGGTTACATGATTGTTGCAACACATTTTGTTGATAGTAATGGGAGGTTCTAGAGTTAGCTTTATAAGTAAGCTTCTTTGTTTTATATATATATATATATATATATATATTCTTATCTAGTTGGAAAGCTAAGCTTCTAAATATATTTGCATTTTTTATATGTTCAAACTCCACGTACAAATGAGGTACTTGCTAATTACTTATTCAATTCTCTGATGGCATGGAGTTTGGATGAAAATATATATAGTCACTATAGATAATTATACAACAAATGATTCCATGATGACAACTTTACAAATGAAGTTACAAAATGATGAATTAATTCTTCATGGGAAGATAATTCATATGTGTAATGCCATAATCTGAAGGCATTACAACCTATATGTGTCCTTACTAGATAAAGACACACTAAGGTTATTATTTCACAAATCCATAAAGATAACCATATAACTTCAAATACTTCCATATAAGGGTATATATTTAAAAAATTTCATGATAACAAAACTTATGAATAATTTAGTTCGCATAAACCAAAAAGCCAACTCAAATCAAACTTAAAATATCATAAAATTCTCATAAAATTTAAGAGTCATAAAACTATTTAATATTTGATATCAGTCTTTAATTTTGGTTTTCTCACATCCAACATATCTAAGAATCAGCAGGAAAGTCAAATCCATTATTGTCCTTCCTATAGTCCACATGACATCATATCTAGATGAATCGAACACTATGGGATTATCAGCTATTCTTGAAAAAGATAAAAGAGTAAGCATAAAGACCCAGTATGCCATACCACAAAACACATACGCATGAGCAAACCAACATACAAATTCACATGCATCATCATATGTAACAAGCACAGGTTATTATGTTTAGTTAGCTAAGGCAAGTAGTAAAATTTAGAACCATTTGTATTCTAGTCCTAAACTCGGAGTGACTCATGACACCATAAAAACAATCAGTACAAAAAATGGTAATATATATAGATATATTGGTGTTGGGAAATCCCCACATACCCTATGTACCGTACTCGCACCACTTCTAGACTACCATAATCATCGTTGTGTATAACTCCACTTAGAACAACGCCACACATAGATCATTAGGGCGTTATCCTAGTAGCAACAGTCCTCTTAATCTACTAGACTAGCCATAGACATGTAGCAAACAAAATTTTAAAACCGGATAATAATTAGTCAGATTATAATTATTAAGCCTACAATCATAAACAACAAACAAAGTAAGGTTGTACTTGAAATAGCTTTAGGAACATAAACCCTAATATAACCAAAACACCTGACCACATAAGCAAAACTATTTCAAAACATGTTTTCATAAGATATACCTAATCCCATCATCATCTAATACCCTAAACTAAAAAGAATCGCATATCTTAGGTTAATACACAAGTTTCTCTTTTGAATTATAGAATCATAAAGTTCCCAAACACCACAATTTAGGGTTTTCCTCTAACTTTCTCCAAGAACTTGATTCCCTTTGAAAATCTACTAAGAAACTTAGGAAAAGATTACACTTGTAAATCACCAAAAGAATTGAGAAGGATCACTTACCTATTTCTTTGGTTTTTCTTCTTCATTGATTATAGAACACTAAATCTCCAACACAACTTAGGGTTTTTGTCCAAAACTCCCTTCAAAACCAAGAGAAGACTTTTAAGAAAAGATCATCCTTTAGATCACTAAAGAATTGAAGAGGATCAATCTTACTTAGATCTTGAATCTTGATCCCCCTTGATGCAAAGATGACAGACAGAGAAGTTTGAGAGATTTCTATAGCTCCTAAATGATTTTGGAGATGAAGGTATAGGCTAGGTTATAAAGAAAACTTGAAAGATCTTTCAATTTCCATATAGGAAAGGTTGGCAGCCTAAAGATATAAGCTGTTAGCCTACACACTCAAAGACGATTTTGTGATGATGTAGGCTAGCCCAACATTGACAGCGTACAAGACCATAGATGACGGCGTAGAAAGAAAAGCCAACAACCTTCAGGCAGCTTTGAGCTACGACTCTTTGTCTTCAATCACGAGTCTATCATTTGACAAAACATATACATGCATATTACGATGGACCATAAAACCCTCTTATTTTTAAACAAATGACATTATTGCCCTCCGTTATGAATTATTTATCTTTATATTACAATATGCATGTTGTAAATTTAATTGTCAAAAGGGGAGTAAATGTCATTAAATAAGCAATAGAGAGGATCTATAATACTGTTGCATTTGGTTAGCAAGACCATCTGGATGGAGAAATTTAGAAAGGCTTGGAAGTAGCTAGATTTGTCTTTTAGTAAGAAGTTTTGCTTAGATTGCAAAACAAGATGGAATTCCATTTATGGGAAAGTTTTTTATAGAGCACAACATATGGATAAACACTATAAGTGTCTTTCCATTGATGATGACTTGGAGTTAGTGGATGAAATTTGTAAGAAATTGTCCATATTTTATGAGGTGACTAATTTGATCTCTGGTTCGCAATATTTAGCTATGAACTATTATTTTGAAAAGGTGTTTGAAAATAGAGAAGCTTTGATTGATTGGAAGAGCTCTTTTAATTTGAATATCAGTACAGTGACTAATCAGATGTTTGAATAATTTGAAAAATATTGGAGTGATGCGCACACAATTGTTACTATGCACCACTTTAGATCTACGATTCAAGTTGAGAGTTGTAGATTTTAATTTTCTATTGTATATGGTGAGACAGCTTCCATAGAGATAGAAAGGATTAGAAACACTTGTTTTTAAAATACTTTAAGATTACTAATGGAAGGGTAAATCTCATAATAATATGAGTACAAGTAGTAGAGCTCTAATACCTATATCTAGTAGTGAAGACCCATTTGGAGAAAATCGAAATTGAGGCAATTCTTGAGCACAATTACTTCAAATGATGGTATAAAAGTCAAGTTAGAGCTAGACCACTACTTAAAAGAAGTTGCATTGCATTTGAGTGATGATAATTTTGATATCTTAGGATGGTGGAAACAAAATGGAGTCAATACCCCGTATTGTAAGCCCAGCAAGGGTATGTTAGCTATACCTGCATCTATGACTACTTCTGAGTCAACATTTAGTACTAGTGGATGGATAATTAGCTTGCATAGAAGTTGTCTCAATCTATATATTATAGAGGCATCGGTGTGTACTCAGAACTTGTTTTCAAATGGGAAAATATGTAACTTTGATGATTATATAAATTTTAACTTTCTTCATTTAATTCCTTCACCACACTTCACATGAATTATTTTCCCATTTTGTAGGTGATGATTTAGTTTAGCATGAAGAAGAGCTTGGGAAGTTACAGATTGGTGATGATGGTGATTAAGGGCAGGTAAGCTAGTAAAAGTTAATTTTTAAATTATGTGAGTGTGTTGTAAATTTCTATGCAAGAATTAAGGATAATTGATTGAAGTAGTTAGTCTGTAATGGATGAAGGTATCATGGCTGTTTTCATGGATACAAAAGAAGAGAATAATTGTTGTATGGGAGTGCTTTCTATCACGAGATGAGCAACTTAAGTTGATGTTGTTATTAGTCCAAATAAAATTTTTGAGTGTTGTGTGCACTACGATCATATTTTGTAGGAGAAGAACCGAATTTATGTGTATGCAAAATCTGTCTATGCTGTGTGTGTAAAATTAATTTCGATATAAACATTTTACTAAGTATGAAAAAAGTATTCACAACAAGTTTTATTATTACCAAATTTAATTAGTTAATCCTTTAAAGTCTAACATAGAGTTTATAGAATAAATATATAGTGAAGTTAAGTACTGATAATTAAGGTTTGATGGTTACTTAAGAGCTTAGCCTTTATTGGTAAGACCTTATAAGGATGTTCTCAATTTTGATATTTATATATCAAGACTTTCAGATAAAAATGGTCTTGCTTAACTCAATTGACTTATCATGTGAAGCCAATGTAGTTATTATCATCTCCTAGCAATGTAAGCTCTGGAAAATTTCAGTAACTAATTCCAAAATAAACATTTAAAATAAACTTAGAAAAGGACTCTCAATTAAAACCGAGCTTCAACTAACCTAAATTCTAAAACAAGTCTAGAAATTTCTTAATCCGAAACAAAGAGAAAATCCTTAAAAGTAACATAAGAACTTAATAGTCCCTAAATCCAAAGCTACTACGTGTAACGACTCTATGCTTAACCCTGACTTGTAAAATTGGGTAATATAGAACCTAAAAAAATTTATTAAACAGTAAGTAACAATAAACCTTCAAATATAAAACCTGATTTAAGAATGTCGAAAACGTTAAGAGTCTTGTAAGAAGTAGGAGTTCTCAAAGTCATTATCAAAAATCATCAAGATCATGCATATATTGAACTCATCACATGTCATTCATATTAGGAGCTCATTCATATTTTATATACACATGAATCATCAACTAGATATATTTCGATCAAGTGCAAAACAATTTTTCAGAAATGGAAAAGGTTATAGACCAGATCTGATCCCTCTGTTCCGTGATCTAAATGTTTCAAAACTTGGAAATAATATTAGAAATAGATAGATCTTTCGAAGTAGATAGAATTCGATATAAAATTTGAAAAATTCCGAGTTAAAATGACCAAGTTATGGCCGTTTTAAGTTGGAACTTCCGCAAATAGCGAGAATCACGATTTTGTTTAGTTTAAATGCATAGTTTGAATTAGTTGAGTGATGAAGTTCTCATTAGGATATTGTCACGCCCCAAAGGGTACCCTAAACGCGACAGTCCACCACACTCGATATTTAAACTTAAGTATGACATCCTTAGTCATCCCATAAGTTTACATATCGGGTGTAAGGTGTACTTACACAACTTTTAGGATCACACTTTGAATCGAGTAGTCTTAAGAAAGCATACATAGCATTAAGAATAGAAATCACAACAGATAAATAGTTAAATTTTACAAAAAACCAAGGGGGCATACCCCGCCAAAATAATGGGAGTCTTCATCATCTAGCTCCAATTTACACATATCTGAGTCTACATTAAAGAGATTTTCCTAGAAGTCCACGCCTATACTAGGTCCCGACTTCCTCAAAAGCTCTTTAATCCAATGTGATAAACCTGCACAAAGTGTCCTCTCGGAACAACCAAAAATAGGGACACTGCAACAAAAACTATTGGGGTATAAGCTAATTGCTTAGTGAGATTCATTTTTCCCAATAACATACTCGATCAAGCTAAAAATATCTATACAAGCAAGTTATAATTAAGCAACCATATGAATGCACAAGCAAATGAGCAAACAAGCATATGACTTTCCGGTAATCATATGTGAATGGATTTACGCCCTCCATTCGGGGTTTGGGGTAGTTCATAAGTCATGCAACTACAGTTCCAATGTTGGTCCATAAGACATGCAACCATAGTCCCAATCTTAAGTGGGGTGGTCCATAAGACATGCAACCACAATTTTAATGTTGGTCCATAAGTCATGCAACCATAGTTTTCATTATTTGAATGGGGTGGTCCATAAGTCATGCAACCCTAGTCCCCTTCACTAAAGACCCGCTGCCTCCCGATCATACTTTTGTTCCCACCAAAAGCATTCTCGTAATGCAATGTGACTCACTACGTGATATGCATGTACAATTTATTCATACAATCATGGCATATTAATTAGATAATTTTAAAAGTGATCATACAGATTTCAGACACTCCAAATCTATACTAGCTCATACAAGTTATTGCAACAAAGCTTGCCTCGATATACTTATCGTTCATTCATACAAGTTTATATCACCATTCAATCCATATTTTATCTTTTCCTAAGTCTAATGCCACTACTACTACAAGCACACCCAAGAGCATAATTAATTGAGAAATGAACTCACTTGTCCATGTAGTGAAATCCACTAGTCGTAATAGTCCTCGGGGAGTGGTAACTCGTCCTCCAAATTACCTAAGTACAAAGAATACCCTCAATGAGTATCTCTTATGAAGTTCTATTAAACTTAACAATTTTATTTACTAAGTTCGTCAATTTCCGTCTAGGTTGAATCCCTAACTTAAAAAGGTCATATCTAACTCATTTTAACTCGGAATTAAGCTTATAATATACCGATTTATACCTACTTCGAAAGAGCTATCTATTTCTAAAGTTAATTCAAACATTTAAGATCATTTAGGGGTCGGAAACATAATGTACAGTAGGGTTGCGAAAATCCAAGAATTGCACCTTTGTGAAAAATTGCCATATCTACTCTATTTAACTACTTAGACCAATTTATTTTAGTCCTAAGCTTACAAGGAGATTCTCAAAACAAAATTAAGAGATTACACACTTATCTAATACCAAACATAAAGTTCAAATGAAACTTCTAAGAATCCATTTTCATAAATCCGAAATTTACAAGTTGAAACTCATTTGTTTTGTTTTGAGTAATTCCTTTGCTAAAACTTACTTAGTTTAATGAAAATAATTTTCCTATATTATATATTATCAAAGCATTCCCTTTTTAATATAAAATACTTGTTTGGAGATCAAAAAGAAGGTTTTAAAATTTGGTCTCCCCATAATTACGAATTTCCTCTTTGAAGTTTACAATGAAGACAAGACCTAAATTTTGTCTTTTACAAAACAATTGATTTAAGCAATACCTTTTTGGAAAACTCATTTAAACTTATGAAAATTCATCCCTTAAGATATCTATACCAAGATCCCTTTATATTTTTGTTTAAATTTTCATTTTAAAGTTGAATGATGGGTTCCAAAAATAGGTCTTGGTCTTGATCCGAATTTTCGTAAATTTATTTTGGATATATCTCTTGAGAAATTTCATCTAAACTCATGAAAAACAACCCATCACATATTATATCCTAAGAACCCTTCATTTCTTGAATAAAATCCTCATTTGTGAGTTGGAAAACATGTTTTTATTTTAGGTCTTTGTCTTGATCCGAAAATACAATTTTTGTTTTTGAAAATAAACTTTGAAAGTCAACTTTGATTCTTGTAAGATGAAGTCTTGATGATATATATCCATCATACCTTCATTTTCTTAAAAAAACTTCCATTTTAAGACTTGGAAGAGGGTTTTTACATGGAGCCTTGACAAGTTACGAATTTTACATTTTCATTCCAACTTGAATCTAAGATCTACTCAATATATAACCATGAAAGCATAAGAAAAACTTAGTAGTAGGCCTTAAACTTCTAGATCTACACATAAACATAGCTAAAGCTTGATAAAACTCTAGATCTACAATATCACAAAAACAAGAAGATAAACAAGCCTTCCATATAACAAAAATACTAAGAACAAAAGAGATCATCATCTAGAGGAGTGTTTCACTTCTTGGCATCATCATCCATAGCCTTTTAAGCTTGTGGAATGTCCTTTGATGCATGAAACATCCATGGTATCATCCTAGAACATCTTATAAGAGCAAAAAGGGAAAGATTACCTCAAATATTTGCAAGAAATATATGTGGAAGCAAGAAAGAAAAATGGGGCAACTTGTTCTTAAGAAGAACAAAGCAAAGAAGAAGAGAAGGAAAGGGAAAAGAGAGGGTTTGAGAGTTTTTGGAAAATGGAATGAAAAGTGAAGAGAGAGAAAAGTAAATGAGTATTTATATTAGGTGGATTTAGGGTTTGTTTGTGTAATAAAAGGAGTTAAAATGAAACAAATTGGGGGGAAAAGTATGGGGATATGCGCCGGCCAATGAGGGAGTGAAAGGAAGATATATTTGATTTCATTTGAAATTTGAATTTGTGTAATAAATTGTATTAATTGTAATGATTTGTGAAGAGACAAAATTTCTTGGAAAACAAAATGAATTGAGTGATTGAAAGGTTGTAAGAATAGGGTATGGGTATGTGTGTAGTAGGTTGTACTTGTGAATAGTAAGGAATAGTAGATAAGACATCTACTTTATCGATAGTAACGAAAATACGGGAAAAAGGCTATAATTGTAATTTTTATAGCCCGAAAAATTATAAAATATATATTTTTGAAATCCTTATAAAATTCCGGTTCTAACGAGTATTCCGGAATATTTTTCTGAGTTTCTAGTTCCGGGGCTCGCTTTTCCGTAATGAAGCTCGGGAAAGCTCGGAATAGAAAATTTTTCGAAATCAAAATTTGTATGGTTCGAAATATACTATAAAACAATAATCCGCATTAATTTATCTTATAGAGGTTCTTTTATATAGAAATCTAAGAAAAGCCGGAATTAGGGTTTCTAGGTTACTTGTACTAATCCTATTTAGGGTTTTGATTTCCGATTTACGGAGCTTACTCAGTTACTATGAAAACCGGGGTTTACAGATATTCTTATTTGGTAGGTGATCCCGAGAACGACGAATCCCTACCGCCCAATTACTATTACTAAAAAACCGGCGTACCATGGCCGAGTGAGTATTACTTCCAATTTCAATTATTGTCTATGATTGTAAAGATAGTTGCACTAGTTGCTAGGCAAAGACAAAAAAATGAATATGCATGATGGGGTTATTTGAGAATTATATTTGTCTGTTGTTGTTATGTCGAATTGGATTTAAAGAATATCGAAACCGGGTAATAATTCATTGCTTGTATAGAAAGGAGCTAGAATTGATTGTCTGCGAGTATTGCTTGGTCACTTAAAAGAATTGGGTTAATTGATTATTAGACGTCAATTATAAACTTGAACTCATTCATATCACGATGGGGATGGAGCATTAGCATTTGTTGGTTTTTCGTGATCCATAAAACGAATACGTTGGTTAATCGTGATCCATAAAACGAATATGTTGGTTAATCGTGATCCATAAAACGAATATATTGGTTAATCGTGATCCATAAAACGAAATCTTAATTCAGTTGATCGTGAGCTTAAACGGTGTCATACCGTAGGATCCGTTGATCTGCTAACCCAGGATAGAGGGCGCAAGTCCATCCACATATGATTTTCGGCTGGTCATATGTTTGTTGAATTCACGTGTTTGATGTATTTCATTTGGTTGATTAATTACTTGCTTGAATGCTATGTTTTAATTGCGATACGAAAGTTTTTACTCACTAAGCTAGTGTAGCTTATACCCTAATAGTTTCCTATTGCAGTATGAATACTTATGGCTATCTCCAAGGAGCCGTAAACATTAGGTATAGCTCTTAAACATTACGGAGCTTTTGATGAGGCCGGGATCTAGAAGTAGACACAGACTTCTAATCATGTCTCCTAAATTAGTGCTTGAAGGATAACATAAGGGATTTTGTGAGCCTAAGAACTCTTAACGTTGTTGACGAGGGTATGCCCCTTAGTTCATGTAATAAAATAGATCCAAAGAAAACGGATATGATTTACATTCTAGTTGCTATGTATGTCTCCTTAAACTACTACAAAGCAAAGTATGGTCCCTGTATGTTGAAAGTGAGCCTTACACCCGATGGTCAAACTCATGGGAAGGCTAAGGTTGCCTTACTTGAGTTTAAATATCGAGTGTGGCGAACTGTCACGTTTAGGGTATCCTTTGGGGCGTGACAAGCAATGCTTGTGAAAATTTTATCAATACCAAATACATAGCATTAGCTTGTAAACTTATCTCATTGCATATAAGTTGTGTTTTGGCTCAAAGATAACATATACAAGTTTAGTCTGCGTATGCATTGTAACATAAGTAAACAAGAAGAATATTAATGTAAATTTGAGGTCTCTTCTTAATACTACTATTCCTAGGATAAGAACTTGAATACAGTACTTACGTTGTTGGAAAATGTTGCTAGTGGATGAAGTGCTATTATTATCATTATTTTTTTTTTTTTTTTGCCTTGTAGTGGATGAAGTGTTAAAGGAGTAAGATGTAAATGTAATTTCCAATAATGTAATTGTTTTAGAAACTAAGACTCAAAATTTGAATAATAAGATTTAAATTAGAAATTAATCAATGATAAACATTGTAAATATCCACTAAACTAGACTTAAAGTTGCTGACAATATCCCAATATAGTAACTTTGACTTAGAAAGGAAGAGCACATAGATGATTAGAAGTACATCTTTTTTATTGCTCTGTATGTTATGAACATCTAGCAACTAGGCACCTTTTGTTTTTTTAGTAAATGTTTTCTTGTTAATATCTATGTAGTATCTTATATGCATGAACTCTTTTTGATGTAGTTAAGTTTATAAAGAAATGTTTGGTATAGGTAATTAAATTTCAAATTTCTTACCTTTTTCATGTGTTTGATCAAGAAATTTGGCTTTGTTTTTGTAGGAGGGGTACTTTGAACTATTCTTACTCCATGTTTCAAAATTTATGTAAAAGCATATGTTTGAAGTTGTTGCTCATTCATGTGGACCCAAAGGAGGCAATATGAAGAGTTGCTATATGTAGTTTTATCCTTCCAAGAGATGTCTTATGATTTATCTTTTTTTTTTTAATATAGTTAATTGATGTATTCACACTTTAAGATTCTACTGAAATTTGGGGAGTCATGTTTGAGTTTGTCTAAGTTATCTCCTTGTGAATTTTTATGATATTTGATTTTATGTAGATATGGTTCATAATATATCTTGTTGTCTTGTAGATATGATTTATAATGCATCTTGTTGTCTTGTTGAAAAAATACAACAAATTATTAGAGGTGGGCATATGGGCCTGGTGGCTTGGGCTAAGTTGGCCTATAGGCTAAATGGGATAAATTGAATTTATTTTTTAATTTTTTAATTTTTATATTTATGTTAATTTGTGTGGAATTTGAAACATTTAAGTATTTTAAGGTCATATATATATATATATCAATGATTAATTTTATTGATATTTTAATTACTTATATATATAAATAAATTTTTTTAAAATAATTTATTAGATATCATGTTACGACTTTTTTCTTCCTATTTATTGAGGGTATTGTTTTCATTGATAGAGTTTCCAATCCCTACAACATAAAACATAGTGCCAACCATGCCCATCAATCAAGGCCATGATTTAAGCTGTGATTCAACCCTTGTTATGCACATGTGGGTTTTGACAAGTTTGTTACAACAAATCTGTCACATCAGCGACTAAAATTTCATGATTTTTGTGCTTGATGCATATAAATGAGCATGCACAAACATTGTAATAGTGTTCTACTGTGAGCCCTATTTTCTTAGCAAACCAAACTTAGTTTCGGGAATTTGAAATCCTAATAGAATACCCTAGGATTAGTTTGGACCTAGGAACCCTAAGTCCAGCAATACCAAGAACGAAACCCCAAAACAATAAAAATGAGTTAGCCCTAGAATATAGTCCTAAATAATATATCAACGTATAAAAAGATCATATTTCAAAAAAATTCATTCGTTTCGAACCCAATCAGAATCTGTTTCGAAAATCAATCCTTGGAACTCAAAAATAGGAAAATATTCCGCAAGACTCTTTAGAACTGAAATTTAACAAGGAATTCAAAAATATAAATTTAAGAATTTTTCGATTTATAAAAATTATAGTTATAGCCATTTTTATCGTATTTTCATTACTACCGGTAATTTAATTGTTTAATCTACTTTTTGACTTCTAATCACACTATTCATGAAGTACAACCAACACGTACCCTATTCTTACATCCTTATAACCTATTCTTACAACGTTACATCATATTCCTTACAATTTACTTTTACAATACATTTTTACTACTTAAATTACTTATTTAAATTTGAAAAATTACACAAAACAAATCTCACATCTCTCTCTCTCTCTCTCTCTTATCCCCAAACCCCCAACCCCCCACACTTCCAACTCTCACTCTCAATTTGTTTTATTTTTCTTCTTTTATTAATTACACAAACCCTAATTTCTTTTCCTATATAAACACCTTTATACCTTTACCCTTTCACTTTCTTTTCATCAAAAATCAAACTTTTGAAAAGTGTTTACTCTCCTCTCTCATCCTCCTTGTGTCGTAAGTGTAAACCCGTGTTTTCTAAGCCTTAACCTTAAGCCGGAAATTCTACCGAAGACCTTAAGTCAACGGATCTTGAGTAAAACCCTACAGTTTAGATCCTGCAAACCCAAGTTCGTAAATCGAGGAGTCGAAAAATAATTAAAGTGTTTAGAATAGTCCGTAATAATATTTGATTTATTAAAAATATCAGATTCGTTTATTTTCGGCTTATTTCGAACCCGTTTGGATACTGCTTTGGAAAAGGTGTCCCGGGGCTCGGAAAATTAAAAATATATCTTTAATATTTTTAGACTTTTATTTTTATAAGGATTTCAAAAATATCAAGTTTATAATTTTTTCGGATTTTAAAAATATCAGTTATAGCTCATATAAGCTTATTTTACTCTTACCGGTAACTAAATTGTTAAATTTCCAAAAATAATTCATTTGATTATTTTATTTAAATCATAAAAATTCTGCCACTTAAATAAAAATATTTTTCTTAATTTATTTTATATATTTTCTTAGTCAAAAAGCCACTTTATCAACCCATACCTTAAGTACACATCCATTATCATTATTACACATTATTATGTTTTCTTTTGCTTTTTCTTACACTCCCACTTTCCCAAAATGGCAGCTGACCATTCCCCAAAAATTAGCCACTTTTCATTATTTTTAATTATTTATTTGATATTTTAAAGTCTATTTTAGTTAGAAATGGAAGCAACTAGTTACACTTTCAAAAATACAAATTGGAAATCAAACCACACACACTCCTCCCACACTAGAAATCACGCCACCCCCCCTCCCTTGTGCAGCTGCATTGTTTTATTTTTTTTTTTCAATTATTTAACACACTTTCTCTATTTAAGCATCTCATTCCCTCCCTCTTTTACCTTTACAAACCCTACATTTTTCCTCTCTCTTTTTTCCTTTCTTTTCTCTTCTTCTTGGCTTGTCTTCTTAAGAAACAAGCTGCCACCATTTCCATTCCATACTCCCACATACTTTTCTTGCAAATATTTGAGGTAATCTTTCTCTTTTAGCTCTCATAAGATGTTATAGGATGATATTATGGATGTTTCATGCATCAAAGGACATTCCACAAGCTTAAAAAGCTATGGATGATGATGCTAAAAATTGAAACACTCCTCTTGATGATGATCTCTTTTGTTATTAGTATATTTGTATCTTGAAGGCTTGTTCGTCTTCTTATTTTTGTGATAACTTGTAGATCTAGAGTTTTACAAAGCTTTAGTTATGTTTATGTGTAGATCTAGAAGTTTAAGGCCTACTATTAAGTTTTTTTATGTTTTCATGGTTGAATATTGAGTAGATCTTAGATTTGAGTTTGAATGAAAAAGTAAAATTCGTAACTTGTCAAGGCACCATTTTAAAAACCCCTTCCAAGTCTTAAAATGGAAGTTTATGTTAGGAAAATGAAGGTTTGATGGATGTATATCATCAAGACTTCATCTTACAAAAATCAAAGTTTATTTTCAAAAACAAAAATTGTATTTTCGGATCAAGACAAAGATCTAAAATAAAAACATGTTTTCTAACTCAAAAATGAGGATTTTATTCAAGAAATGAAGGGTTCTTAAGATATAATATGTAATGAGTTGTTTTTCATGAGTTTTGATGAATTTTCTCAAGAGATATGTTCAAAATAAATTCATGAAAATTCGGATCTAGACCAAGACCCATTTTTGGAACCCATCATTCAACTTTAAAATGAAGATTTAGACAAAAATATAAAGGGCTCTTGGTATAGATATCTTAAGGAATGAATTTTTATAAGTTTAAATGAGTTTTCCAAAAAGGTATTGCTTAGATCAAGTGTTTTGTAAAAGACAAAATTTAGGTTTTGTCTTCATTGTAAACTTCAAAGAGGAAATTCGTAATTAAGGGGAGACCAATTTTTAAAACCTTCTTTTAGATCTCAAAACAAGTTTTTTATATTGAAAATGGAATGCTTTGATGATATATAATATAGGAAAATTATTTTCATTGAACTAAGTAAGTTTTAGTAAAGGAATTACTCAAAACAAGACAATGAGTTTCAACTTGTAAATTTCGGTTTTATGAAAATGGATTCTTAGAAGTTTCATTTGAACTTTATGTTTGGGATTAGATAAGTGTAAAATCTCTTAATTTTGTTTTGAGAATCTCCTTGCAAGTTTAAGACTAAAATAAGTTGGTCTAAGTAGTTAAATAGAGTAGATATAGCAATTTTTCACAAAGGCTCAAATCTTGGATTTCCGCAACCCTACTGTACAGTAGTTTCCGACCCTTAAATGACCTTAAATGTTTGAATTAACTTTAGAAATAGATAGCTCTTTTGAAGTAGGTATAAATCGGTATATTATAAGCTTAATTCCGAGCTAAAATGAGTTAGATATGATCTTTTTAAGTTAAGGATTCAACCTAGGCGAATATTGACGAACTTAGTAAATAAAATTGTTACGTTTAATGGAACTTCTTAAGAGATACTCATTGAGGGTATTCCTTGTACTTAGGTGAATTGGAGGATGGGTTATCACTTCCCAAGGACTATTACGACTAGTTGATTTCACTACATGGACAAGTGAGTTCATTTCTCAATTAATTATGCTCTTGGATGTGCTTGTAGTAGTAGTGGCATTAGACTTAGGAAAAGATAAAATTGTGATTGAATGGTGATCTAAACTTGCATGAATGAACGATAAGTATATCGAGGCAAGCTTTGTTGCAATAACCTTGTATGAGCTAGTATAGATTTGGAGTGTCTGAAATCTGTATGGTCACTTTTAAATTATTTAATTAATATACCATGATTATATGAATAAAATGTACATGCATAACGTAGTGAGTCACATATCATTGTCGAGTATGCCTTTGGTGGGACAAAGGTATATTTGGGAGGCAGCGGGTCTTTAATGAAGGGGACTAGGGTTGCATGACTTATGGACCACCCCATTCAAATAATGAAACTATGATTGCATGACTTATGGACCGACATTAAAGATTGTGGTTGCATGTCTTATGAACCACCCCACTTAAGATTGGGACTATAGTTACATGTTTTATGGACCAACTTTGAACTGTAGTTGCATGACTTATGAACTACCCCAAACCCCGAGTGGAGGGCGTAAATCCATTCACATATGACTACCGGAAAGTTATATGCTTGCTTGCTCATTTGCTTGTGCATTCATATGGTTGCTTAATTATAACTCGCTTGTATAGATATTTTAGCTTGGTCGAGTATGTTACTTAGAAAATGAATCTCACTAAGCAATTAGCTTATACCCCAATAGTTTTTGTTGCAGTGTTCCTATTTTTGGATGTTCCGAGAGGACACTTTGTGCAGGTTTATCACATGGGATTAAAGAGCTTTTAAGGAAGTCGGGACCTAGTATAGGCGTGGACTTCTAGGAAAATCTCTTTAATGTAAATTCTGATATATGTAATTGGAACTAAAACGATGTAGACTCTTATTATTTTGGTGGGGGTATGCCCCCTTGACTTTTGTAAAGATTGATTATTTATCTTGTTGTGATTTATATTCTTAATGCTATGTATGCTTTCTTAAGACTACTCGAATCAAAGTGTGATCCTAAAAGTTGTGTGAGTACACCTTACACTCGATATGTAAACTTATGGGATGACTAAGGTTGTCATACATAAGTTTAAATATCGGGTGTGGTGGACTGTCGCGTTTAGGGTACCCTTTGGGGTGTGACAGTAAGCTTCCCCCTCCCTTACACACATGCTTTTTTTTCTTCAAGTCTTCTTGTTCCAAACATCAAATAGGTAATAGATCTAGACCCTATCACAAATAAAACATGTAATTATAAGATCATATATGTGTGGTTCTACCAAAATCCCCATGAGCTTTATGCTAGGGATATGGACACACTTAAGCGTGATATTCTTGCCATCATAATGTTGTGAATCTTTGTATTTAAGTTGTTTTACTATATTTTGCTATGTATTATTCATATTGATATTTTGTGCATATATTCTTTTACTAACCTCATCTTCATAATATCTATCTTGCATTTACATACAAAACATGAATGGTAACATAGATCTATTTGTTTTTAGTATATAAATGCCATAGGTACTTGTCTTATGTACATAAAAAACTTGTAGTAGTATGATAATAATGAGAATATGCCAAAAAGTTCAAGATCTATTTTAATTTCAACGAAAATAATTTTTGGAAATTCGGATGGAAAAAGACACCTATTTTGAAAACCTCTTTTCCAACTCCAAAGTGAAGATTTTATATTAAAAATGAAGAGCTTATGGATAACTATCATAAATGAATGATTTTGATAAGTTAAACTTAGTTTTACTAAGAAATATTTTCAAAATAAGAAAAAGGTTACAAAAGTTAAGTTAGAACTTCTTTCAATGCCAATAAGAACTTGAAATTTGTAACTAAGGTGAGTTGCTAAGTAAATACCTATTTTCCAACCCAAAAACAAGAGTTTTATTTAGGAAATGAAGGTCTTAAGGAGTAGGTTTGATTAGGACTTAATTTTAGAATGATCAAATGAGTTTTACCCAAGAAACAATCTAAAAAATAAATCACAAAATTCGGATTTAGAAATGACTGATCCGCTAAAAATGATTTTATGATTTTAAAAGCAAATTCACTAGCAAGTGTACTGGATCGAATCAAGTAGTAAGAGGATGAGTGAGTATCCTTCCCACGAGGAAAAGTTAAGTACTAAACTTTATTGACTCCAACTAATATTTAGGCAAAAGAATTCAGATCAATTGTTCAATTAATACTACTTACCTAATTTCTAATTGTAATTAATCTACTTAATTATATCTTAATCACAAAAACTTATATCACACCATAGTGGGAACTTGGATCAAATTTGGTTTTGCTAATAAAGTTGAAATCAAGTTATATTGACAATTAGATCTCATGATTATTCAAGTGGAACTATCTAGATTAAAACTTCTTCGTGAAGTTCTTAAAATCTTTTAAACCTTAAAATAACCTGGTAGCTTCTGCTACTCAGGATATCAAAGGAATCACATTATAACAATGAATCTCCTGATTCATTAATTGCCTAATGACTTAAATTGAGTTTCCCCTAATCTCTTGGTGAAAATTCAACTTAAATACATTGCATTTAACACAAAGATAATTCTTAAATCATATATAATGTCTCAGCTTCCGGATTTTGATATTAAATCTACATTTATGAATTCCAATGAAATCAGGTTTCTCTCCCGATCAACCTAACTTCTAATTAACCAAAATCTTTCTAGATATAAGGCTCATTACAGGAAATCAACATGAATATTGCAAGGTTCTAACAATCATATAACATAACTTAACCATCGTTTTAGCAAATGACGATTTAATCACATTCCCACCGTTAGAATTTAACCTAACATTGAAAAAAGAACACTTATAGAATTAATATCATGAACAAAACTCATAATGATCTAAATATCAGATTTTCAAATTATAATAAACATAGAAACTCAAATTAATAGTAGAACCAAACTGTACAAAGTTTCCGACAATGATGATCAACAACTATACGAACAAGTTTTGGAACAAATCATGATCAAAGAATGATTTTGGAACATAATTCTATGATATCGTTCTCTAGGCTACTCTTTATTCTAAGGATATGTTTTCTATCTGAAAAGAACTTCCCAGGAAACTGTTTTTTTAAAACATCTCAAATGTAGAATAGATACGTGAAGTTTCAATTGCCTAATTTAACTCCGACGGTTTCTTATCCTACACTAGCAGTGTAGAGGCCGGCGTTAAGATTTTCGAAGCTGTGATGGTTGAATGCCGGTGTTAACGCCGACGGCGATGAATATGGAAATGCCAACGTTCATTGAAATTCTGCGCACTTGCAAGTTTATCCTTGCAATGCTGGCGTCGTTGAATATGAAATGCCGTGTTGCTTCCAAAATTGCTCTGTTTGCTCTATTTTAATGTTAATTTCCAGTTCAAAGTTCATTCCCTTCAATTATTGATTCTCCAAGTTCTTTATGACCTAATTAAGCCAATTCAACACATTAAATTACCAATTCTTTACATTTCTATAAAGATAAACACAATTAAGCATCAAATAAGAGATGAAAAGCATATAAATTTAGGTTATCAATGACCCCCACTTAAACACCTATTTTCAAATTACAATATGAGGATTTTAATGGAAAAATAAAAGCTTTAAGGAGTAGATGTAATAAGGACCTAATTTTGACAAGAATAAATGGATTTTATCAAAGTATAATCCTAAAACAAAGGAATGATTTCAAAACATAAACAAACACTGTTTTCATTCCTTAAAAACCCCTATTTAAACATCTATTTTCCAATCCTAAATGAAAAATTTTATTAAAATAATGAAGGTATTAGGCATATAGGTCATCAAGGCTTTATTTTAGTAAAAACAAGGGTGATTTTACAAGAAATAAAACTAGTTTTTCTAAGTCAAGTATTCTTGAAATTTTTGCAAAGCAAAAGTTTGCTAAAAATTCTTTTTAATCAAATATCATCAATAATAAACATATAGATAGCTCATATCATGTCATTCATGATAATAACTTGTTGGTATTACATGCACATGTAATATACTTGGTAGAAACAATGCAAATTTGACAAAACAATTTCGAAAATATGGTTTTTAGCTACTGATCAGATCTGATCCAAGATTTCCAAGACCTAAAAGTTTTCAAAATGTAGGAATAACATCTAAATAGATAGATCTTTCGAAGTAGATAGAAATCGACTGCTTATATTGCGAAATTCGGAGTTAAAATGACCAAATTATGGCCATTTTAAATTGGAATTTCCATTTACCACGAAAATTACGAACTTAAAAGCTTTTGTTTGATAAGTTGGAATTAGTTGTGGTTTGAAATACTCATTTGGGTATTTCTTTTATTTAGTTGACTTTGAATCGGAGGAATTCTGCCCCCGAATTACTATGAATAGAGACCGGTGTCCATGGCTAAGTGAGTCATACTTTCTATTTACTATTTCATTTTGTGCTTGTAAATTATGGTTACACTAAAATGATAAGCAAAGATAAAAATTGGAAATGCATGATGGGTAATTATGGGATTATGTATGCTATCTTGATGTGTTGAGAAAAATGTGCTAAGTATATCGAAACCGGGTGATTAATTGATGTATGTCCATATGCCGTGATTATGAGTGTTTGCAAATTGATTAGTCACCTATGAAATTGAATTAATGATTACTTAGAATAATAAGTAATACAGACATAATCACTTTACGATGGGGATGGTGCATTTAATCATGGTTGGTTCTCCATGATCCATAAACGATATGAATGAAACGGGTTACCTGTGAGCCATAAATTGGAACAGTAATTCAAAGTATTATCGTAGGATTCATTAATCTTCTAACCCCGAATGGAGGGCGTAAATCCATTCAACATATGATTTCCAGTTGATCATATGTCTTTTTTGCCCATGTGGTTGTTGCATTTCATATGGATGATTAAATCAACTTGATTGTATGTATGTAATGGGTCACAAAACTTAAGTGGCTTGACTATACTTAAAAATAATCAATTTATTTTAAAGCCATATTAATTCATGTCATGTTTGGAATTAATAAAATAACCTTGTACATTTGATATATTTGCTTGCAAATAGCATATTAAACTTATGAGAGATGAAATGGTTATATTGATAAGGTTTTTTCCATTAGTATATTGAAAAAATATATCAAACAAAATATATTATTTTTTTACTGTATAAATTATATATAGAAAATAATAACATTACAAATATAAATATGGTCACAAAAATTTCAATATTTTTACTAATTATTTAAACTTATAAATTGTTATAATTTCATGTTTCTTATCATTAGTAATTAAATTATAAATTATCTTTTGATATTTTTGTTGACTTCAGTTCGGCCCCTAATTGATCTCGGTTCGACTCTTGACCCCCTGGCATATCCGGGTCAACCTCCGGCCCCATTCTGACAACATTGAGAAAATCTATACAATTGCATTTGTATTTGAAATTCGTTTTGTTTCTTAAGTTCACAATATATATATATATATATTATATATATATAGACTATGGAGCCAATGTCACGCCCCGAGGGTACCCTAGTAGAAGTAGACAAGTCACGCTTGAATACTATCACTATATTACCTCTGGAGGGTGACAAATTTTCCAAATAACAGGATCTTTTAGTTGCTTGGATAAGTAAGAATAAATATATGTAAGATATAAATTAGTAAATAACTGTTATCTCAATCATAGAGTGTCGTAGATTATTACAAACCATGGAATCTTTTTGTAATTTTTCACATACATAACTGATAAGATAATAGTAGCTAATCTATTCTAGGGAAAATATAAACCATTTATCCCAAATAGAATTATAGGCTTCCAGCTCTTAAGCCCTTACCGAAGCCATATTTCTGGAAGTAACTAATCAAGATCGAAGTGTAAACATAGAAAGACTATTGGAGTGTGAGCGAAACCACGACTCAGTGAATAACCAGACAGAATACACATCAAGCAAGTTATTAACAAATCATATGTGATGCAATCACTTAAACATATGCTTAGATACAAGCTTGGATGATCTAGATTCCAAACAGGAAAAGATTTACGCCCCTTTTTTTGGGTTGAAGAACAATTACTTTATGATCTACCTGCCCAGGAGAGACTAAGTTTACAGGAAAATCAACGATTTCTCATTTTAGGGTTATCACTCTTAACTTAATGATGTTTTAACTGACCATTTCCTGTGCTAATCCTTAGAAACTCCCTAAGTATTAATCATTTCAAATCGATACTACGGGTGGCGTTCTTCATTGCCACTTAGTTCCCATAGAACCGACAGAATAAAGAAAACCTTGGAAGAGCTAACACTTTAAAAAAACCAAGCATTAATAGATAACCGAAATATCAATATATAGCAGGTTGTCACCCATTTGTATATGTAATAATGTAGTACGTGTAATGCATGACTAGGTTATTTAATAAATCAATAATTCTTATTCATTTTCATGGCGGTCATACATTATACGCAATAATCATCATACCTGTCACGCCCCAACGGGTACCCTAAACGTGGCAGTTCGCCACATTCAATATTAAAGCTTAAGTATGACAACCTTAGTCATTTCCAAAAGCTTTTATATTAAGTGTAAGGCTTACTTTCACAATTTTAGAGGACCATATATGGAATAATGAAGCTTAAGGAGATATAAAAACATATTAAGAAAAGAGGATTCACAATGAATATTTGTTCATAGCAAAGACTGTGCATACTTAGGAACAATTCCCTAAATTCTAATTATATAAATATTGCATGCTAATACTATGATATACTTTATCCAGAGTTCTAATATTCAAAAGGGATTACCTGCCCACATGGTCCACGTGGCCTTAGCCATAAGTACGGGAACTGCAAAAGGTAGCTATCGGGGTATAAGCTAATAGGCTTAGTGAGAACTATTTCCATAAATAACTTCTTGTAACAAGATTCAAACAAGTTGGTTAATCACACATATGTAATGCATCAAACACGTGGGCAAACAATCATATAGCTTTCCGGGAACTATATGTTGAATGGATTTACGCCCTCCATTCGGGGTTTGGTGATACTCAAAACAAGTAGATTTGATGATAGAAAATTTAAGCTTGCGAGCACACATCGCCAAGCATTCAATAAAAACTTTTATACTTGCGAGCACTCATCGCCAAGTATTCCGAACCTACTTGATTTGACCTTGCTTTCGGATCAACCGCCAAGCATATTCCATTAAGCCGCCAAGCAATCGCTTTCGGATCTTCCGCCAAGTGTTGCTTTCGACATGAGCCTACTATCCTTCTCACCCAAGGATAATATCCCAACCATGTAATGTGACTCACTTCGTGGTATGCATGAGTTCATTAATTTATAAAGTCATAACATAATTATTTTCAACTTTATGGTGATCAAGGAATTTCACACAAATCAATATTAAACTAAAACAATCACTTAGAACAATTCGGGCTTCGATATTCTTAGAATCCTTTCAAGGAATTATTTTACATGCATATCGGTTTATCTTTTCTTAACTCTAGTGCAACTAATTTACAAGCACAACAAGTGTAGCATTTAATGGAAATAAACTCACGATGCCATTGTCGTCTATTCCTCTAAGCGGATGAGTCGTTCACACACTCCACTAAATCGTAATAGTTCTCGGGGTGAAGAAATCCTTCCTCGGGGTCACCTAACCAAAGAAAATACCCATAATGAGTTTTTCTTGAAGATCTTCTTGAATTTTGACAAAACAATGTCAAAGAACGTTAAAGTTCGTATGGAAGAGTGTTCCAACTTAAAATGGCCATAACTTGGTCATTTTAACTCGGAATCGCGC
The DNA here is from genome assembly GCA_024138025.1 of Combretum micranthum. Lineage (NCBI taxonomy): Eukaryota > Viridiplantae > Streptophyta > Magnoliopsida > Myrtales > Combretaceae > Combretum > Combretum micranthum. Next base: position 420,262 of record JAMXBD010000487.1, on the reverse strand, counting down.
ATATAATATACCGATTTCTATCTACTCGAAAAGATCTACCCATTTCTAAAATTATTTCCACAAACAAAGCCACATAGGCTCCGAAAAACTGGTGACAAAATTTACCACGGATTTTCAAGTAAAAACAACTTTGGTTCAAGAAATCAAAATTTGTTTGATAAATACTTAGTTATCTATATGGTTGGAAAATTCTCTTTTTATGACTATGTAACTCATACTTAAGCATGCTCAAATGTCTTGTTGTCCAAATTATTTTTCTTAAGTAAAACAATGTCGGTTTGAAGCTTTTCGGAAATTGTTTTTGTGAATTTCTTTGAAATGAATACCTTGTTTATTTTGTTTTCTAAAAATGTTTTATGTTGGTTTTATTTATCTTTTTCTAAGTGACTTTTGAAAATAAAATTTTCTACTTTCTAAGTTACATTTATGATATAAAATATGATATTCTTTATTTTTCTTGTGCAAATTCTTTTTGTTCATTTGTTTTGCAAAAATCCTTACTTGACATTTCTCATTCTTTTCTCATGTCTCCATTTCCAAAAACAATTACTCATGCATGAAAATTTGGTTTCCTTGTAAAAACAAAGTGGAACAATTAAGGACTTTTTGTAGAAAAACTAATTTCTATAATCTTATTAACTTTTTCTTGTAACTTGAAAAGTGAAAATTTTATTCTTTTCAAACCATAAGTTTTCTTTGCCTATTTGCAAGGTCTTTACTTAAAATTTCCTTAGTCATCCATCTTATTTTCTTTATGAAAAGAACCATTTTTGTCAACAAAATATTTTCTTTTGAAAAGCAAAGTAAAGTAACAAAGATTTAACTAGCTTTTAAGTAAAAATAGTTTCTAAATTTATAGCGAATTCTTTTTGTAACTTGAAAATGAATGAGTTTATTTTTGTTGTCTTATATTTTTATGTTTCACATAAACTTATTCCTAAGTGAAAAAGTCTTCTTTTATTTCATTATCTTTAGAAAAAAACTTTTGGACAACATTCTAAATGAACATGATTATGAATAATAAACAAAGTAACATAAAGCATAAATAATAAAATCAAGTATTGGAGTCTTAGCTTTTTCAAGGCTCCCGGGACTAAGAAATAAACTAGTCCCATAAAGAAATGAAAGAAGAAAAACTTGTTTTGACTTGATTAGGACAAGTCTAAGACTAGAGACTAGTCTTATAAACAACTTGAAATAAATAAATTGCATTGAAGTAAATAAATTGCATGAAAGGTAAATAAATTGCAAGATTATGAGCTTATATGCTCTAAAGAATATGTATATAGTTATTTAGATATAGTAGATAGTTATGAACATAAAAGAAATATAAAGAACATAAAGGAAATATAAAGGAACATAAAGAAATTGATATTATGAACAAAAACAAAGTATGAATCTAATGTTGCTTTCTTAACCTTCATGGTTTTAGAAAACATACACTAAGCTCATACTAAGTAGATGAACATGGAGACTTCTTGAAGAACTTTTACCTAAAGGAGATGAGCCTAAAGAGAACTTCTTGAAGAGCTTCTTGGAGAGAAATTCTAGAGAGATTTTGAGAGAGTAATTTTAGTGTAGAAGTGGTGTGAAAGAAGTGAAAGAGGAGGGGGGTATTTATAGGAAAATGGGGAGTGATTTTTGGATGAATAAAATAAATGCAAAATTAAAACAAATGGAGAGGGAAGAGAGAGAGAGGTGCCGGCCACATTTGAGAGGAGAGAGGGAGTGATTTAATTTTTGTATTTTGTTAAATAAAAGATGTAATAAGTAAGGTAGATGTGATATAAAGTTATGGGAAAGGTAAAAAGTTAAGATTATAGGTTATGTAGAGTGTAAGAGTAGGTGTAAGAAAAAGTAGAGATAAAAGAATAGTGTAGAATAGTAATGAATAGTGTAATGTAAAGTAGATATGACAATTAAAGTACCGGTAGTAAGAAAATACGCGTATAATAGCTATATCTGTTATTTTTACTTACCGAAAAATTATGAAATTGATATTTTTGGAAAACTTATATTTTTACGAGTCTAACGGTATATTCGGAATATTTTTACTAGTCCGGGCTTCCGGACACGTTTTTCGAGAACTGTCCGATCGGGTTCGAAGGACATCCGAAATTCACGAAACTGAAACTTTTATAAAACCTATGGTTATTACGGTCTATTTGAGCTATTAACCCAACTTCGTTTTTCCGGGCCAAAGAAAACGGCAATGCCGGACTTAGATTGATACGGTAAACTAGGGTTTGTTGACCTTTAGGGTTTCGTTTGACTTCCGGTTAGGGTTTTATGCTAAACCGATTCCGAAAATTTTAGGGGTTTACAATACCATCTCATATCATCATACTTTTATATTATCACTTATGTAATGGTATATTAACAATCATACAATTAGATCACAACACATTTCAATCAAAACAATCATTGTAAGCTCTGGAAAATTTTAGTAAATAATTCTAAAGTAAACATCGAAGATAAACTCTAAAAATGATTCCAAATTAAAACCGAACTTCGACTAATCCTAAATCACGAACAAATCTAGAAATTTTTTTAATCTTGAAAAAATGAGAATCCTTAAAAATAAAATAAGAACTCAACAATCTTTAAATCCAAAACACTACGTATGACAAATTCTATACTTAACTCTAACTTGTAAAATCGGGTAATATAGAATCCAAAAATAAATTATTAAAAAGTAAATAACGATAAACCTTCGAAATAAAACCCAATTCAAGAATTCCAAAAACGTTAAGAGATATTAAATACTTACAAAAATAAATTTCTCAAACTAAATGTGTTGTATAAACATAAACCCTCAGTTTCCAAATTGGCAAAGATCTAAACCGAAAGTCACCCAAGAACCCTAAGTAGAATATAGTAGTTTAAGTCCGGTAATCTCATGCTCTTAGACCTAGAGGCCGAGGTGCGGTTTAAGTATGTAAAGTAACTCGTAGCAATATAAAGTCGCTTAAAAAATCAAACTGGTAAATTTTTGACTTATTTCGAACCGGTTCGAATACAAACTTTAAAAAGGGTGTCCCGAGGCTTGAGATATAAAAATATATCATTAAATCGTTAGACTCATATTTTCATAAGGATTTCAAAAATATTAGTTTTATAATTTTTCGATAACTAGAAATATCTTATTTTGCGATTATATTCAAATTTCTTTACTACTGGTAATTAACTAGTCTTTTACACTATTCACTACTACTCGTTACACAATTTTACTACTACACTCAAAACCCTTATATTTCTAGATAAATATTTTATAGATCATAGAAAATTCTGTTTTTCTAAAAATTTAGTTCGTTTCGGGTTTTTACGAGATCAGTTTCTATTTAAAACCTGATATTAAAATAAAATAAATTAATTTAATTATTGGAAAATGTTTAAAAAATATTTTTATTTCATAAAATAACCTTTTAGAATTTTTCGGTCATAAAAATATCAATTATAGCTCATATTCGCATATTTTGATCATACCAGTAAACTTATTTGATTATTTACTAAAATAAATAAATAAATTATCTTATTTTAATTATGAAAATTCTGCGACAAAAATTTGGAATACTTTTTTCTTTTTTTTTTATAAAAGTACTCTTATAAACCCATACCTTTAGTACACATTTTACAGATCACCTCTTTTTCATTTTTACTCTTTCTACAACTTCAATATCACTTCATGACAGATTTTTAGAGCTCTTTTTGTTGTTTTTTGTCCTTTGAAACACTCCAAGTTTGATTAAAATAAATCTATTTCAATCCTTCTTTAAGAAGTAACACATATATATGGTTACACATTATACTTCAAGTCAAAAAGTAACTAAATTCCCCTCCCTCTCTCTTCAAAATCATGCCAGCTATAGGGCATGTATTAGCTGCCATTTCTTTTTTGTTATTTCATTTTGAGTGTCTTTAACTCTTCATGTCTCTCTATATATGCCCTCTTCATTTACACCTCTAACCCTTTATCATTCTTTGCAATTTCCTCTCTATTTTCCTCTCTTTCTCTCTTTATTTGCTCTTGATCTTGTAAGAGAAACTTGCTGCCCCCTATCATATATGTGAGCTCCCACATATATTTCTTGAAGATCCTTAGGTAAAACTCTTATTCAAAGCTTCCATAGTTGATGTAAGTAGAGTATAGTGAGAGTTTCAAGCATCAAATGACCTTCCATAAGCTTAAAAGCTAAGGATGATGATGCTAAAATGAAACACTCATCTTACTCATGATTATTCTCTTGTGATCTTATTATTTTCTTGCTAGAAATGGTTATATTTTGTAGATCTAACTTTTATGTAATTTTGATTATATTTATGTTTAGATCTATGAGTTTATAGCTTACTACCATGGATTTCTGTTATATTTATGTTCATAGTAGGTGTAGATCTTGGTTTTGAACTTAAACAAAAATGATGAATTTCGTATCTAGGCAAGACTCATATTTAAAAAACCACTTTCTAAGTGTCAAAATGGAAGTTCTAATTGAAATAATGAAGGCTTAGTGGGTATATATCATCAAGACTTCATTTTATATAATTCAAAGGTGGTTTTCAAAACAAAAATTCTATTTTCGGATCTAGACCAAGGCACAATGTAAAAACATGTTTTCCAATTCAAAAATGAATATTTTATTCAAGATATGGAAGGTTCTTAAGATATGATATGTAAAGGATGAATTTTCATAAGTTTAGATGGATTTTATCAAAAAAATGTCCAAAAACAAATTTTGTAAATTCGGATCTAAACCAAGACCAATTTTGGAAACCTATTTTTCAACACTAGAATGAAGGGTTTGTTTAAAATATGAAAGGCTTATGGAATAGGTATCAATAAGAGATGTTTTTGATAAGTAAATGGTAGATCTACTAATTGAGATTCTCAAAATAGGAAGAGATTACAAAATATAAAATTTGAGTTTTCCTAACCTTATGAAATTCGTATCTAAGAAATGATGATGTGAAACCCCTATTTTTCAAACTCAAATGAAAGTTTTACTAAAGGAATGAAGTCCTTAATGGCTAAGTATGGTTGAGCCTTAAGTTTCTAAGTATCAAATGAGTTTGCTTACAGGAATCACCACAAGAATAATTTTTATAAAATGGATTTTGGTATGAAGCATATTTAAAAACATGTTTACAAAGTGTAAAATGGGAATTCTTATTGAAGAATAAATACCTTAAGGAATATACATAATGAGGACTTAATTTTAACAAGAATAAATAAATTTTATCAAGGAATTTTTCTAAAAACAAGTGGGAATTTTCAAGAATACAAGACTAGCTTTTCTAAGTTGATTTTTCATAAAGTCTTACAAGGAAAAAGTTTTCTAAAAAAAAATTCTTTTATTAAATATCATCAAGGACATGTACATATATATCTCATGACATATCATTTATGATAGTAACTTGTTCATATTGCATGTATACTTGCCTTAGATAGTAGAAATTTCATAAACTCTCACAAAATCAATTTTCTAATTTGGTTTTTGCTACTGATCTGAGCTGATCTGATCTTTTCAAAGCTTAAAAGTTTTCAAAACCTAAATATGATATTAGAATTAGATAGATCTTTCGAAGTAGATAGAAATTGGTATATAATTTGCTAAATTCCTTGTTAAAATAACCAAGTTATGGCTGTTTTAATTTGAAATTTCTGCTTAGGACAATAATTACGAACTTGATAGTTTGTATGAGATAGAATGGATTAGTTTTAATTTGAAATACTCATTTGGGTATTTCTTTCATGAGGTGACTTTGCTTTCGAGGATTCATTACAACCGGATTACTACTACTAGAGGACCGGTGTTCCAATGGCTGAGTGAGTATTTCTTCTCGATTCCATTTATTTATATGATTGTAATGATAGTTGCATTACATTTTAGGCAAAGATAAATGGATATGCAGGGTGGGGATAAATGGGAATTATGTATGTTTGCTGATGATATGAGAAATTGAAAATAAGAATATCGAGGGCGGGTGATTAACTAATGGTTGATAGATGAATTAGATTGATTGTCTGCAATTATTGATTGATCGCCTAATGAATTGGCATAATTGACTATTCGAAATTGATAAGTAATATGGAATCATTCATATCACAAATGGGGATGGAGCATTAGCATTGGTTGGTTGCTCGTGATCCTAAAACGGAGTAAAAGTTGGTTAATCATGATCCATAAACAAAATAATGAGTTGGTTAATCATGATCCACAAATGAAATTATAAGTTGGTTGACCGTGATCCAAAAACGGCATAATTTAGTAGTACCGCAGTATTCATTAATCTGCTAACCCGGAATGGAGGGTGAAATTCCATTCACATATGATTTCCGGCTTGTCATATGTCTGTTGATTTCCATATATTTGATACATATCACTTGTCTGATTAATCACTTGCTTGTATGATGTGTTGTGAATGTAATCTTGGAGATTCTCATTCACTGAGCTAGTGTAGCTTATACCCCAATGTTTGAATGAACAGGTTGACTTAAGAATGCTACCTGGCGACTGAGATGTATTGAGCCAAGAATGACCTCGAGGTTCCGGCAGGATGTAAGAATACTTGAAGATATTAGTTAGGTTTTGTGAATTACTTTGTAATAGTTTTATGCAGTGAAATCTTTTGATGAATTGAAATTGAAGTATAATGAATTGTATTTCCTTTATATTGTTACTCAAGTTGTATCAATTTAAAATGTATCACTCCGATGTATCTCATTCATGTGTTAGATGCCTTGTACATAGTATGGAAGCCTTCGCGTGACTGAGGAGGTCATTCCTAGGCTTTAATATTGTGTACGACGGATTGCTATGTTTAGGATACCCTTCGGGGCATGATAATCATATTATTATCTTTGTATTACATATTCATTGCAAGCACAAACAATATAATATGACTGAGTTACTCACCTGCTCATAATGACTAATCGTAGTAATTAGCTGGAAGGTCTTCTATAATATCAATGTCACATAGATGAATAAAAATATTCATCAATAAAACATAGATTATATAAATAAACTCCTATAAGTGTCTAGTGTCCTATATTGATATTTGACTCGGTTTCTATTACATATTTTGGTCTGTCAATGGTCTTATAATAACAATTATTATTTAACATTTATTTCGATTTTGCTTGTCTTGATCGTGCTTGATATTTATATATATTTATCTGGTATTCAAAAAGTTAATATTTAACAAGCTTATATTTTATAGTTATTATTACTACTTTTGTATTATTCTCTGACTGACCTATTATAGTAACTCATATTTGTTTACTATTTTTTAGTATCGTCATGTTTCTTTGGATCTATTTTATATAATTATTTTGTCATTTTTAGAAGTCACATTATTCATAAATTTAATTTATTTCGATTTTTTTAGAAGTCACATTATTCATAAATTTAGCTTATTTCGATTTCCATTCTTTTCTATTTATCTATATAAAACAAATATTTGATAATTATAGTTGCTAATAATACTTATTATTTCCTTATAGTTTTTAAGGTTTCAAAAGTTATCAAATATTAAACATATTATTATAATAAATATTTGTTTTTATTTATTTTCTTAGTAAATTTTGTTTTGATATATATATATATATATATATATTATGTTTGTATAAAACAGTTTTCAAGCAAAGGAGTTAAGTGTATACGCTAGCTCCAACGCTGTCGGTGTTTATATCAAGATGCCGGCGTTCTTAGGTTTTACATTTTATTTTGTATTAGGTTTCACTGGCTTATAGGCCGCCAGCTTTACCTCATACGCTGGCTTCTATGCTGTCGACGTATAATTCCAGTTAATCGACGTTCGGTTATTTTACGTAAAAATAAATTTTACGTAGCTTATGTTCCAGACTACATTGTCATTTACGCCGCCGACCTGTCCTGATAAGCCGCTGGCATTGGAGTATAATCTGCCTGCGTTAGGCCGGTGCTAGTACTGTTCATCGTCTTCTCCGACGAACTAGTTTATATTTCGTCATTTTTCCATGTTAGAATCATTCCTAAGTGTTTCTATGTGATGTATATCTATATATATCAACTCATAATGCATCAACATGTATGTGATCTTAAATTTTCAAATTTGGAAAAGTGCAACTAGGCTTTAGGATAATTTACCTTGTTGGATCCGATTTGTGAGTTGTTGAAGCTTGGATTTGTATTAGTTTGGATCTTAGGGATGTCAGAACAAGTTTTAGATTATTACTTTAACAATGAACTAATTTAAACTAAATTAACTTACCTTGGAAACCTTGCTTTAGTGTTTTAATAGAGGTGTGTTTCTTGATCGAGTTGTAGGTGTTTATTACGAGTTAGGGTCGGTTTTAGAATTGTTTAGTTGTGGTTTTGGTGATGGTTTGAACTGGAAATTTGGTTGATTAATGAGCTTGTTTGCTTGTCCATTATTATGCATAAATAAATAAATATATGTATATATAGAAGGAAGGAAGGAGAAGAGGATGAGGCGACTTCGGGTGCAAATTTTCCACCGGGAGTTGCTTCTTCAATTTGCCAGTTTTGCTTCATTAATTGTGTGTTGAGTTGGCTACATTTGGTTGGTCATTGTGTGTATCTTGTTGACTTTAAAAAGTCACAAATGTATGCAAATTGTATAATGTTTCGACTATGATATATCCTATGCAATTTGCACCGTAAATTTGTATGCAATTTGGACAGATTATGTACCGTATGTATGTATATTATATATAAATATTAATATAATATTAGTTAGTTGATAATTATCTTAGTTTTAGGGTAGTTTATTAAGCTAATCGGGTAGAAATATATCATTTATTTTGAGAGTTTTCATTTGTGGTTTGCGTTCATAGAGTTTTCATTAAGGAGAAAGAACGTGAAAATGAAAATGAAAAAAAAAATATAAGGAAGTTAGGATAGATAGAAATACAAAAACAAAGAGAAGATGATGAATTTATAACCAACAACAATGTAAGGAGTGGGGAAAAATATGAACTTGTGAAAAAGTCAATTTTGTGGGTCCAAGTGACACGTATGATAAATACTGATTCGATAATATTTTTGGATAAAAATTTACATATTAAATATTCTGAATATTATGGTATACATAGAATCTTTAGTTTAAGACTTTTAGTTTACAACTTTTATACTTACTATCGTAAATTATATTTTATCTATTTAAAAGTTTTATTTTAAGATTCGAAACCATAGACCAGACCAATACTACTTATAGTTTCAATCTAGAGTCTCGGTTGGGTTCAAAATCAACTATCTATTTTATATTTTATATTTCTATCTGTTTTTTTATTTATTTATATTGAAAATCTCGGGGTTTACAGCCAATATGATTCATATCATGGTTAGTTAAGGTTTTTAATATTGTTTTTCTATGATATGCAAAATAAGTCTAAAATATTACTTATAAATGCAAATCAAAATTTAATTTCTCTTTTTTTTTTCTTTTGTTTTTCAAGAAGACAACTTTGTGAATGAAAAAAAAAAAAACACTGTGATTAGTGTGATTTGGCTTCATAAGTGTCCAAATAATTTTTTTTCCTTTCTTTTTCTTTTTTCTTTTTATTTTTTTGCCATTGTGTGTGCAACGTGTTTAGACGGTTAACTTCTCTTTTGTTATATATCACCAACACTTTTTCATAGATAATTAATTTCCATTTTAATTTCATTCATTCATATAAGACTTATCATGGTTAGATACAAAGAATAAAATTCTTTTTTTCTATGCCAAATGAAGATGTTTAGACTTTAATACCAAACAATATCAATTGTTAGAAATAGTCTCTATAGAGAGTGACTTTGGTAATTAGGCTTCTAGTCCAATTTAATGAGACTGGTTGGTCTTCTAGGCTAGTGATAGGGCTTAGAAGACCGAGTCTAATAAGGGATACTGTAGAGAAACTTGGCTTAGTAGGCTCGAAATAAGAGTCATCGGATCAGTTTATTCCGCTCTCGACCTTATTCGGATTTCTTGTGCTCAAAAATAGACTCCAAAAAATATCTTTGTGGATTAATTTAGGCTTTATTTGATTAAAATAGGGCTTATATGGACTAAAATAAGCTTTCATGATTTTTATATTAAAAATGGGCTTCTATTATATAATAAAAGTCATCAAGCCCATTTCTAGTCCAGCCTACTGCTATAAGAAAAGAAGGTTTTAATATGAGCCATCAGATCATCATAAAATGATCTAATAATCACCAGCAACATTTGATCTCGACCATTCATTTGAATGTTATCCAATGCCTGGTATCAATCTTCACATCTATAAATAAAAGGTTTCTCCCCTCATTTGAGGGTGATTCTGCATATTGCTAAGATTAAGAGCAATGTAGAAACTTTGCTGAAACATCTTCAAGAATGATCAAAACACCTATTTTACAAAGAGTGAGTCAAGAACGATAGAGTCTATTTGATTTGATTTTTTGTCACACTTGTGCATTTGAGAAACCGAGTTTGCCTGTTTCTCCTCCCACACCTCTTTCTACAACATCTATACACGTGTCATCAATTCAAGACTTCTCCTAGGTCGACCTGCATGCTTGGTGCACATGATCAGTCAACTACAATAACCCTACCATATAGTCTATCTACCAATAAATTCTATCATATTGACTTTTTTCTTTTAATTTTAACTTAGTGCTACTGCTTTTATAATTTTCTACCAATGCAAGAGTGCAATTTAATTTACTTGATTTTTTTTCATTGAATAATTTATTAGAATGTAAAGATGTGTTCTTTCTCTTACAAATTCTTTTACTATATTTTAAAGGATGAATATTTGTTGTCCTTATTTTGCTATCTCAATGCTCATGTGGCAATTTTAATGAGCAATATTTATATTAAGCTATATAATTTTTACGTGTCATATTATAATTGGTGGGAACATAATGGAGACACCAATTTTGGGAGAGCAATCATTAATCTGTTTTTGGATAATGCAATATTTATGAATTATGATCGCAATTATACAAATTTTTTACAAATTTATAAAATCAATTAATTTTCTCTAATAAAAATAGAGAGAGAGAGCGAGAAGAAGATAGAATGATAGGTAATTAGGTGTTTTCCATGGGCCTCATTTCATGTATACAGTCACTTTCTAAAATGGCTTTAAGTTTTTATTTTAATTTTTAGTATAAAAAGCATATACATAGAAAGATTGATGTTATATTAGAATATTTTATGGGTCTATGAAATCATAATTCAAGTCCTTTGAATGTACTTTTTACTTGTTTATTTTGTAGTTGATGGTCTTTATTGCACCTTTAAACCTTAAATCATGAGATATGAGTAGCAATGGATATGCCATTATACTTTACTAATTATGAGATCAATAATTACAATAATTGTAATTATGATGGTGAAAAAAATAATTTCAAGGAGTAAAATAGAAAAAAATTATATATTATAATATCACATATCATATTCTAATACAAATGGTTTTTATAACATTTTAATGTATATATAGTATCAATATATTTGTATATAATTTCGAAAATTTTATGTTAACTACATTTCTCATAGTACTTTTTTTTCATTATAATATCTGTTTTTTTTCCTTCTTTTATTAACATATTAACTCTATTCTATTTTTTTAATTATAATACTATTTATTGTAAACTTTTTAATAACAACGTATAACGTGGGCAAGTATCTAGTTTATTATTATTTGCAGATGTTTTTGAAACATAGTAATTATACTTATATTTTCATATCATTTGGTTTTGATGATTTGAACTGTGGAACTTTAGAAGCTTTCAACTATCCCAATTTCATGTTGATGGTTAGGAATGTATAAAAAAACCGATAAAACGGAAAAATTAACCTAAAATCGAAAATCCAATCGAAAAATATGGTTAACTAGTGTTGGTTTCGGTTTAGGATTACGGATTTTATATATTTTAGTTTTGATTTTGGTTTATAACCATAAAAAAAAAAAACCGACGGTTAACGGTTAACCATTTTCAATATTTATGAATATATTATATGTATAATTTATATATACATATCATTATTTTTTAAAAAAATGTATACATATGATTTACATATACATATAATTTACATATGTTAATGTTTATTGGATTTCGATTAAAATATTATTGTCCTATATTTGATGAGAGTTAATGTAGTAATTGATTTGGTTTGATTTTTGTTGATGATGATACATCCAAATGTTTGTTTTTCACATTTCTTTAATTTGATTTTCTTTTTATTTTTAAGGTCTGATCATATATATATAATAATTTAAAGAAAAACTCTATGATAAAAGCTAAAATATAAGGTTTGTTGAAATTATCAATTTGATTTATTGAAACCATTAAGTTAAATAATTAAAAACCGAAAATCAAAAAAATTAACTGAACAAAACGGTTAACCATTAAAGTAGTTAACCGTTTATAATGGATCAATTAAGAATCAAAATATTAAAAATTAATTATTATGATTAGATTAAAAAGATAAAATTATGAATCGATTAATTGATCTGTAACACCATCACACATGGTAAATTTTTGTTCTAGAGATTTTGAGAGGATGTTTGGCCATTGGTGCAAAAGTGCAACTTAATAAATATATGATTTGGATTTCGTCCTTTTACTTGCCCTTTGAAAAAAAAAAAAAAAAAAAAAAAAAAAAAAAAAAAAAGGGCTTCAAATCAAACGAGCCAAAAGGTCACTCACAGTCACGGGTTTGCGAGATATGTCACGCCGTACCACCAATGCAGAAAGACGGTGGCTTCAAATCTTATTCTGACACAAATATTATATCATATTCAAATGTGGTAGCTGTTTTTTTTTTATTTTTTTAATCCGACGAAATGTGGAACTTGTTATTACTTTTCAATTGTTTTAAATATATTAAAAAAAAAAAAAAACAAAAGAACAAGGAAAATTTATATCATTTCTTTTTACCTATAATGAAATTGAAGGTGTTCAGTTTGATAGTGAAATAACGTTATTATAATCATGCTGCTAAGCTAAGATTATGTAATTAAAAAGAAAACAACAGTTTCCTAAAATGGCAAGCGATAAAACTTAAATTATGTAAATAAAGGGAAAAAATAAATAAATGAAGAATTACAGCAATTCGAGTGTTATATATATAGAGAGAGAGAGAGAGAACAATTGTAGCTTGTATCAGATAAAAAAGTGCGAAAGTTTTTCTTCGGTTAAGTGTATATTTTTATGTATCAACCTTGGACAGGGGCACATGACAATAATGAAATAGCACGTTGCAACTTGTGAGACATCATTGGACTCCAAACTCGGGCACGTTGATGGATTCTAGCGAGTAAAACAAGGAATCACGGATGTGCTTCGAAGTTTGCATAAATCAGGCCAACCAAATACATACAGTACTCTATAATTTCGTGTATCATTTTCATTCTATCTAAACATAGAATTAATGCTTTAATATACCTTATTACTCATCATATCTTGCTAAGGAACAGTCACGGGTTGCTTAATTCGATCGGCTATAAAATGTCACCAGAACTAGCAAGCAAGGTCATCAAATCAACTAGGTAGGTGGAGAACTAGAACTAGAACCTAGAACCTAGTATCTTAGGAACCCTTGTACAATGGGTTCTAGGCCAATGGCGATGCTGTTTATTTTTATGATCCTTATGTTGTTGTCATTGCCACCATTGTATGCTTGTGGCTACTGTCCACCACCTCAACCGCCTCACCATGGTCCAACTGTTCCTCGACGTCCTCATCCTTCACCATCAACTCCAAAACATCCACCTCATCATGGTGGTGACCACCATGGCGGTAAAGGTGGAAACAAAGGTGGAGGTAGTCGTGGTGGCAGTGGCGGTGGCGGAGGGGGACATGGAGGAGGTGGTGGAAGCAAAGGCGGACATCCAATTGGCCCACCAAGGACTCCTCCTATAGTGAACCCCCCACCAAGTGGTGGTCGTGGAGGCGGTGGCGGTGGCGGCGGCGGTGTGCTACCTCCCATCACAAAGCCTCCTGTCACAAACCCTCCTATAACTGTTCCTCCCATAACAATTCCTCCCGTTACCCCATCACCGCCTTCCTCTACCTATCCTCCGTATGGTGGTGGATCACCGGGAGGAGGAGGTGGAGGTAGTGTTCCAGGTCTTGCCCCTCCCCCAGCAACTCCAAAAACATGTCCAATTGATGCACTGAAGCTTGGGCTTTGTGTTGATGTTTTAGGTGGGCTGATCCATATCGGGCAGGGAGATCCTGTCCAAAACACATGCTGCCCTGTGCTTGGAGGCCTGCTAGAGTTGGAAGCAGCAGTTTGTCTATGCACAGCTATTAGGCTTAAGCTGCTCAACCTCAACATAATCATTCCAATTGCACTTCAAGCCTTAATCACTTGTGGAAAGACCCCTCCTCCTGGTTTTGTGTGTCCCCCAATCCAATAAATGGTTAAGCTTACTGCATTCTTTGCTTGAACCAAGCAACCATTGAGCATCAGTTGTTTATTGTGAACTTTGTAGGTTTTGTTTCAACTCTAATTAACCAAATGGGTAACTATTGTATTGTTTAGAGAATGTTGGTTTCCCAAGAGACTATTCAGAGGGTGTCTTTGTTTTAATGCCATTCTTCTAACTTTTTCTGTTTTCATTTCCAAGGTCTAATGCTAGGATTATTGCTTGCTCCTATTGCTAGTAAATGCATAAGCTAATCAATTAATTTTTCTTCATATTACATGCCCATTTCACCTGCTTTTATCATTCATTAATCTTGATTTTCCCTTTAGCTGTATCATTGATTCGCAATGTGCTCTATAAATGTTAACATGCATGCTTTACCTGCTGTGGCTATGATGAGTTTTCTGATTCCATTGAGCAGTCAGGTCGTTTAAAACTTAGTATAGCGCGGAGTGATTCATTAAAATAAAAGATAAATGACGAAATTGCACATTTATGTGGAGATATACTTTGAGCTAAATTGAAGGGGGGAAAGTTAATTAAATGGCTGCAAAATTGAGGAAAAGATTACACAACCCTTCTCACTAGGTGACCATGGAAAGCTACCATTCACCGCATATATTTATATGTATAATTTTCTGTTTAGGATTCCTATTAAAATGAATTATTGAAATAAATTCTAATTAAAATTAATTATTGAAATACGGTATCAAAATCACAACTCTAAAACAAGATATATATTATACATATCATGTATTTACAACACGATTTTCGATAATATTAAAATTCAAAAAGCGAATTATTAAAACAATGATCTCACAATGACAAAGGTTAGGCATTATGCATTTATTATTGATTTCACATCAGATTTATGACAGATGCATGTTGTTTCAGGCAAACTTTATCTGAAATATTTTGTGCAAATTGCAATGGAACTCACGATGCATATGCATTCATTAGCATTGCATTTTTTTTCATGCGATACTGCAACGATATCCTAATTCTATATCGAGATTCTTTCGCGCAATTTGCTTAAAATTTACACACATCCCGTTTAGGATTTTTATAATTGTTTTCATATGATCAACATTTTAGTAATTTTTTTTATAGGTACCATCTCTCTCTCTCTTTGTGCACATATATACATGTATTTCTTTTATTCTATATCTGATTTCCTGCAATTTTTTTATTATTCCAAAATAGATTATTAGTTATAATTATTTGGTGGTTTTTTGGAGATTTTAGTGTGGATTTTAAAAATATCGGAAAATAGGTAAACTCCAAAACATATTATAGAAATAGGATACTAGAGACATTCTTATAAACAACACCTTCTTTAGAAAAGTCATTTTCTTTAAAGGTGTTGATTATAACAACGCATTTAGTACAAACATAATAAAAAAAAAAAAAGAAAACCTGAGTGTAATTTTTTTTTTTCAAACCAATATAATCAAAACAAATAATAAACCTAGATTTAATTTTAAAATTTCTAAAGTGAACACAATTTCAGCTAATATTTTTTACGTCATGGGTAAATAAAAATAAGATGAAGCATGACGTTTAAAAACTTTGGTTACAAAATTAAGAAAAAAAAAAGATATATTAAAGTGTTTTTATGTAAACCAATATAATTAAAGCAACTAATAAATTTTGATTTAATCCCAAAATTCCTTAAATTGAACACAAGCTCAACCGATTTTTTTATCATCACATTAAGTAAATTTTAATGACCAAAGAAGAAAAAACCAATTTTTTCACGTCACGTCATCGGGTAAATAAATGTATTAGTGCTTTTACATTTATATATTTATCTAATCCAAATGATTTTACACCGTAGACTTATTAATGTTTTTTAACACTCACTTAATCGTTTTCACTTTTTATCATAGTTCTTCATCGTCTACAGGAAAACTTGCATTATCTCTTTCTTCTTCAGTCCAAAGGCATGGCAGTTACATTTTAAAAAGAGAGAGAGAGAGAGAAAATGTAAAAAACCCAGAGCTTCCAGAACTCATGGTAGGATATGACGTCGTGGAATGTATGAATATCATTGCCCAAAAGTCTCCCACGTTGTTTAGTTGAAGAGATCTTAAGTGTCTCTTTGGAGAAATACGATAAAGGATTGTGTGCCTGCGTTTTTTTTTTTTTTTTTTTGGTAGAAATAGGTATTTTTTTTAATTTTTTTAATAAGTTATTTATCAAAAAATAGATGTAGATAAAAAAAAAATTGACAGTTCTAATGAAAAGATTAAATATCTCAAATATAGATATAAATCAGATATATTTAAATATATTATTTTGGTATTGATGCATATATATAGATACATATGAAAAACAAACTATCTAAACAGATCCAAAATTGAAACAATACGGGAAAGATTAGAATAGCCATTTGCACAAGGATGACCCGCACAGCTCAGGATAACATGTACAAATAGAGAAACGGATCAAATTTCAGAACCTATGTTGAACTTTGCGAATTTTGAAATTAAATTTAAAGTTGTTTTTGTTTTAATTATAATAGGCTACATATAAGCACTTTGCTTTTTTTATTTTTAATTTTATAACAAAAGCTTTTTAAGTTTTTAAATATCATGATTTATCTTACTTTGATATTATAAGGTCAAAAAGATTAGTGGAATTTATGTTTATTTTATAAATTCTAAAATTGAATTTAGATTTATTATTTGTTTTGATTATATTGAATGACATTGTCCTCATTAATCAATATATATATATATATATTTTTTAAGTTTATACTAGACATGCTGTTACAAACAATGTCTTGACGGGAAATAATTTTTTTAAAAGAGGTGTTGTTGCACCTTGAGTACAAATTCAACAGCACCGATACAAACAATACCTTGGTAGCTGTAATATATTTGGGCGTGGACTTATTTCCAAACTTTTTTCCAAAATCACCCAAAAATCATTTTTGGCTGATGTCGATTATTAGTTAAGTAATTTGAAGAGAAGCAATTTGTTCCTCGAGCTTGGAGATAGCGTGTGTTAGGTACGTAGCCTAGATATCTCGAAGATTTTCATGCACAACGGCTTTGCTTTTCAAGAGCAGGATCTCGAACGTTGATAGCTCTCGAAGGAAGGCTTTCGCGAGCTTCTCGCACTCGTCACCCTCGTTGTTCTCCTTCTCTAATTCGAGTACGAATGTCATGAATTTCGTCTGGAGCTTCTTCAGCAGTGGTTCCCCTCTAGTTGTGGTGGTTTGAGTTAAAAAGGCGGCATCTTCTTGAGCGAATGGGCGAAGTGAATGCTCCCGAACATACATTGAGAAAAGGAAAAAAAAAAAAAAAAGAGAAAAGAACTAAGTGAAACACGTTCAGTGAATGCATTTTTTTTTTTTTTTTGTTTTGTATGGATTTACCTCTAATTTTGAAAATAAATCTCAAAATATCCACTTTAGAAAAGATATTCCGAATATACCCAAACAAAAACACATTCAAAATATGAGTACGTATTTAGAGTGTGATGTTGGCTCGGGATAAAGGTGGGAAATCGAATGCATATGGGGAATGTGGTCAAATAATTGTTCGAACGCATGCCCTATATGTGTCTGCTTCCCCTCTCCCTTCCCCTCACTCCCACGGTTGTTGCTGCATCTGATTTTGGACGCATTGTGTGTGTGTTCGATTGGCACACATGCCTTATATGCGCCTGCTTCCCCTCTTCCCTCCACTCGTTTGGTCGCTGGCGGTTGTGATTTCGGACACATTGTGCATGTGCGTTCGGTTGGCACGCACTCTTCATATGCACTAGTCTTGGACACATTTAGTACATGCATTCGAGGAAAGTAATTTTTTTTTTTAAAGCACCTTGCAGTGCTATGCAATCCCAAATAAATAACAATAAAAAATCAAGTGCACCATACTTCGTATCTCAGTAATGAAACTTTAAAATCACTCTAACCTAGATAATATTTATCAAAGTCTTACTTTGAAGCAACAATTCCCATCAAAATCCAATATAACGCTATGCAACCATGAGTGTAATGATAGAAGTACAAGGACTTTCAATCAAAATGGTAGTAATCATGCAAACACATTGTAGTAAATGGGTATGTAAATACAAATTTGTTAAGTGAGAAACTGTAATGAAGATAATTATAATAAGAAGTCCAATCTGGCTAATTTTTCTTCAGTCGCCTAGTGAATGTTTTTCCAAATCTTCTAAACACAAACTCTTTGTCCTTGCTTTTATGTTGTCGATCACCCCTTTGCTCACTTGCTTCACCAGAAGCTTCTTCAAAATCTCTAGGGGCCACTGGATTGTAGCGTGAAGTGGATAACTGCTGGGTCAACTGTGTTACCACTTTCTCTTCCCCTTCTCCTAGACCAGGCTCATTTGATATATGGATACCATGCTCTCTACGTGGTGCTAGAGGAGTAGTAACTGATTCATATAGATCATGGCTGAACGATGAAGTGACAAATGTAGTAGGATCATACATTGAACCACTTATGACATCACTTGAGTATAAGCTACCACCCAGGTATGAGATATCACCCAGAAATGAGCTGCCACTCGGGTGTGATATATCACCTAAGTATGTGCTAACACCGGGAAATGTACTCTCACCTGGAAATGTGCTACCAGTAGGGACATCATGAAATGATGTATGCACAAGGTATTGTTGATGGGTTGGCATGGAGGATGTGCTTCGATGTTTTCGACGAGCTATCTGTTTGTCGGCGCCGTGGACAATGTGGTTCAACATTTGCCTCAGCTCCTTCATCTACATAAGGTGCCTCAGCTTCCTCTCCCTCATGTCTACTCACTGGTGGATATAGCCTGATTTCATTCTCCTCCTCCACAGTTCTCATTGACTCGTATGCAAGGTTAGGTATGCAATGCAAACTATTTGATTGACTGATCTTTCCCAGTGTGCATATCTACAAAATAGCAAAAGTAATTTTAGAGAATGTGCTTTAGAATTATACTGAAATTAATGTTCGAGATCTCACCATATATCTTATCAAGGCATTGATATGGGAGATGCATCTACGAGTGATACACCAATACCAATTCAAATATTCCACATCCACTCCGGATCCTCTTCAATCACAGCAAGGTTCGCATAGCGATCTTGCCACAGAGCAACATAACATGTGAAGCTACTGCCAATTTGCATCTGACTTTCCACGTAGGTCAATGTCATGGAGCGTTTCATCTGTGTTAACATCAGTCGGGATGTGCTAAAGGCCTCCAAACTGTCGTGCCACTCAATGATGGCAAAGCAACTAAGCGGCACATGGGCTATCCATATTTGTCGCCTTGGAGAAAAAAATGGAGGAAGTGTCGCCAACGAGCTCTCAGGGTACGATTCCCAATCCACCTGCATATAAGTGTATGAAGAGTTAGGAACAAATGTAAAACGTATTTAATGAAATGATACATGTGTTGTAATACCTAATGAGGCTAAAGCCAATCGAAGGCCTATCGATATGCGGTGACCACATGTGTAGGATGGTGTGTGGTCATCCTGCGCATATGCCATCTACATGCCAATGGCTAGTCAACAAGTATCATCATATCGTACCTACTACAAGGAGCACATTAGGGGAAACTATCACATCCCCACACTTGTAGCAGTATGGATGCACCTACTAACTCCTGGGCATTCGATGTAGTTGCACAACATAGTTGCCTGTACAACTAAGCCAAACATGCAGCCTCCCACGCATATTGCCCTGCAGTATTCAAATCTCTTAACACACTGAGGAACATGGAGTGGACAAGGTTCCCTGATTTGTCAACAAAAAGGAAACCCCGAATCAACTGAAGTATATATGCCTAAGTGTGCTTAATAAGTTCTTCCTCATCTGCATTTTCAAGTATTTCATCAAACTGTTGGGCAATCCAATTAAGGTTAATTCGCTCTCCCCTTAAGTTTGTGTTCCCTGGTATAACTCCCAATAGGTTTTGACATAGCATTGGAATATTTAGATTGCTGCTACCTATCAATGGCAGTCCGTCCACACGTAAGTCAAATTGGACCTCCACATCCTATAAAGTTATTGTCATCTCCCCTGTCAGCGTGTGGAACGTATGTCTCTCTAGTCTCCAACACTCTACAAGTATTGTAAGGAAGTGCCAGTCAAAATGTATGAATGGCAGACAACTAGCTCCATAGAATCCAACCTAATGTAGATATGGCACTATTTGAGGATTAGTACGCGCAAGAGTCATCTCTCGGCGCTTGACAGTCAATGTCTGAGAGGGAATCATAAGGTCACCATTTGCCTGCAAATGCCATCAATGTAACTATTACTGTATTATATAAAAATACATTCATTGAATGAATATAAAAGGCTAATACATTCGGTGTTTAGGTGAGGAGTAGATGGTGTTTATTTGGATATAAGGGGCTAACTTTGGACGCATTCAATGAATGTGTCCGTTGTGAGCACTAGGCGAGCGAAAACGAGCGGGTGAGCAAGTGAGCCCGCGGGAGCGGAAGGGCAAGTGAGCCCACGCGAGCGGAAGGGCAAGTAAGCCCGCACGGGCGGGCTAGCGTTGGGTGAGTTCTTGGAGAGCGAGGGTGGGCAGGCAAGCGAGCGAGCGAGCCGTAGAGAGACCTGGTGAGCGACGAGCGAGCACAAGAGACTTGGCGGTAAGCGGCAGAGATAGCGAGAGGGAGTCTGATATAGGGCAACCAAACGCATGTGGGGAATGCATTTGTCAGGACACCTCGAACGCATATACGGCATGCATTTGAACATGTTTGAAAAATTTTCGACCACATTCCCTATATGCGTTCGATTTTATCTCCACACTTCAGTCCAACATTCGTACTCACAGTTTGAACGTACACTTGAATGCATTTTTGTTTGGGTATATTTGGAATATTTTTTCAAAAGTGGGTATTTTGGGATTTATTTTCAAAAATATAGGTACATCCGTACAAAACCCCATTTTTTTCCCCATAATTTAAACGCATTCAATGAATACGTTTTTATTAAGGATATTTATTTAGGTTTTGTACGGATTTACTCTAGCTTTTAAAATTAAATCCCAAAATACTTTGTTTTGTAAATATAATCTATAAATACCCAAACGAAAATACATTCGAGAAATGTGTATACAATTTTTTCCTAGTAGCACACTCAGAGGGTGTGTTCGGACATCTGGCCCGTGAAAATAACGCGAACGCATTCAATGAATACATTTGAATTTTTTTATCCAAAATTATCAAACGCATTTAGTTCTTTTTTTTTTTAATTCACGAACACATTCACTAAATGCGTCCGAATCTCCTTCATATTTCTACCCAAAACTTCCAAAGTTTCCAATCTTCATATACCATGGCAATTTCTTATTCATCGTTTCCTATGTAATCCCATATTGATTTTCCTCAGCTGCATATCTTGAGATATGGATTCGTCCATGGGAAAGAGAGATACATTATAACATAATATATTATATAACCGCATCAACCTTTTACACCTTTGAGGCAGCAGTACCTAAATCTATAAATATATATATATATACATGCGTATGGAAAAACATAGTAAGCAACAGCCAAATCTAAACTCAACAACATACAAATAAAAAGATATATATTTTATCTACGATATTACTACCTATCGGAACAAAAGTTCCATACCTAGGCAATCCTAAATCCAAAATCTTCGAACCTAGTGAGAGCGATTTTGCTTTTAGGTCACGAGAGAGAAGTGAGTGAGCAATGGGAACTTTGGAAAGTTTCAGACAGAAATATTAGGGAGATACAGACACATTAAATGTGTCTGTGAGCTGGGACAAAAAAAACAGACGCGTTCAACTAATGCGTTCGATAATTTTGCATAAAAAAAATTAAATGCATTCAGAGCGCACTCTCTGATTGTCCTGCTATTCTAAAATTTCATATGTATTCCTCAAATATGTTTTTGTTTGGATATTTACGGATTATGTTTAAAAACAAAGTATGTTTGGATTTAGGTTTAAAACGGGGTAAATCCGTACAAAGCCCATGTTTCTTTCATATACTATTTTTAGGTTTATTATCCATATTTCCAGGGAAAAGGAACAAAATATTATTATTTTTAAAATAAATTACGAAAATGCCATCGGGAAGAAATTATTCCCGATTTTAGGCAAAGAGACGAGGTCTCATTCTGAGAAGGACCTCATCTCTCGAAAAGACAAGGTTGCAGCACATGTGACTTCCTCTCTTCAAGAGACGAGGTCATCGCAATTTAAACAGTGCCATCTTCTTATTCCCCATTTCCCATTTCCCTTTCGCCGGAACCCTAAACCCTAAATTGCGAGATTTTTTCCGATTGTTGCGGCCGCAATCCTCAAATCGACCCCTAGTTGTTCCTCATTTAGCTGATTTAATTGCTTCCAAGTTGATTATATTATAATTTCGTGGGTAGAGGATTAAAAGCGAGAGATTTTGTCGAAACCACCGATGGCGAACGTTGAGTTGATTTCCGCGTATTTTAATATTTTTTTTAAATCATCATGCTACATTGTTGAATGTTGAATGTAAGTGTGTAAATATTATTTTGCTGATTCCGACGCCGACTTTTTTTTTTTCCTCTTGTATGTTTTATAGATATATGTAAAATATTTGCATTAAAAAAATCATGTCCTAAGTAGTTGTTGTTGAATAATTTTTGGAATTTTAGTGTGGAAAAACAAATAAAAAATAATTTCTATTGTCGTTAACGGGTGTATTCAGTACTTTAGCTTTGGTATGGCGCTTAGATATGGCATGGAAATTTGCGATGAAAAAATCTAATATTTGTAAGAAAGCAGTAGATTAGAAAATTAAATTTGAACTTTGAAAGTGGAGTTGCAGCTTAGGAATTATGTTAAATATTACGAGGAATGCAATTCATAAGTGTATTTTGTGAATTTGATGCAAAGCTAATTTTGATGAGATGGCAGGATTTGTGAGGAAATGGATAAGACGAAGTTCATACTGTACGCTCATGGTAATATTGTGTTAAGGGGATGATGGTTTTGGTTATGATAAGTGGCCTGTTGCTATGGTCAGTATTAGTAGAATTCAACATATGAGCAATAGTGAAGATTATTTACAATAGACTAAAGGTAAATAGGTGTACACATCGGGTGAGCTATATCATAGGGTAGCTATTGGAGATAGGACGCTACATTATATTATTCCAGTGACCAATGATGATGCGGCATAAGAGACGTTGGTGTACACAAAAGGCTCATGTTATTTATGTGCAGATATTGGAAACTGAATTGTCACAGGCACTGCAAGGAAATGGGCATTGATAAAATATTGGGAGCCAAGGGTTGGTAGACTCAAACTCTACTCCAGTTCAGACAATAGGCAGTGCACAAGTGGAAATAGGTCACTTTGAATTTTTGGACCTACATCGGTATGGTGATGATATGGATGCTGTGCAAGACTCATCGGCAAGTGGATCCAGTGACAACTATGATGATGAAAATGTTAATGTTGAAGTACTTCGACAACAATATGCCTTGCCCAGGTACAATGAAGAGGAAATAACTGGGATCGTTTCATTGCTCCTACTGATGTTGATGCAGTAGGGAGCTCAGCGCCAGTTCCGTTTTTCAATGCTGAAGTTGGTAGTGCTTATGCATCATATGATGATGAGCAGGAAATGAGTGCTGGTAGGGGTGTTCACGTTCGGTTAACCGATCCGTGGCCCTATTTTTTTATCCTAACCGTAATAATCGGATTTTCAATATCCTAATCCTAAAACCGATCCATTATAAACGGTTTAACCGCCTTAACAGTTAACCGTTTCTTTAGGTTAATTTTTCGGTTTTCGGTTTTTAACCGTTTAGCATAATGGTTTATACAAATTTTGTAGTTAATCATATTTTTCAATATGTCCGTAAAAAAATTAGAGTGTTTTTTTGTATAATTATATTAAAAACTATAAATTAAGAATATAGATATGTAAAATAGTTGTTAATATATATAGGTTCCATTAATATAATCATCATAATACTTTTTACTTATATGTTCTTATCAACCTTGATCAATTGAGCTCAACACAAAATCTCAATCAAACACCACTATTCTAATTTTCAAACATATATGCATTTGTTTTTTCTTATATGAATCATTCATTTTAACATAATTCATATTGGTAATACTATAAAAATAATCATATGGGTATATTATAAATTATATATTTATAATTACGGATCGGTTAACCGAATCCATCGGTTTCTAGAATCTAAAAACCGAAACGAAACCGAAAACCGAAAAAATTAAAAATGCTAATCCTAAATCGAAACCGATGGATCGGTTAACCCTTTTTTTCGGATTAATTTTTCGGTTTCGGTTCGGTTATCCTAAACATTCGGTTTTTTTGCACACCCCTAAGTGCTGGGAAATTGGAGCTTCAGTGATGAATTTAAGGTCAGATGCGTTTTGAGACCAAATATCACCTCATACGGGCAGTTAAATGTGGCACATAACGAACCATTATAATTTCAAGGTAGTGGATTTAGACCCAAGAGCATGGGCAGTGAAATGTAATGATATCCATAACAGGTTGTAAGTGGAGACTCATAGGCAGTTATAAGAAACATGGTGGGTGATTTCACATCACTGAATATGAATGACCTCACACCTGCTTGGATGAAATCACTGGACAGGATCACTCTCAGTTGGACTCCACCAGCTTGTCCAAGGCCATAATATTGGAGATCCACAATTCTCCAGATGTGAGGGCGAAGGATCTTCAAACGAATATATTAAAGCAGTTCGGGTATAATGTTCATACCAAGAGAATTCGTGAGGCAAAAAGAAAGGCCATTGAGCAGATGTATGGAAGTTGGGAGGCGTTTTATGTGGAGCTCCCGCATCTACTTAATGTAATTACCGAGGCAAATCCAGGAACAAAGGTTAAGTGGCAAACTCAAGATTCAAATACCACCGGCCATGTATTCCTAGATAAGCTTTTTTGGGCATTTGGTCCTTGCATTGAGGCGTTCCACTACTGCGTATGTATTGTAATCATTATTAAATTTTGTTTTAACTGATTGATATTCACCGACTAAGTTATATACGTTAAATCATTCTAGACATGTGATCACAGTTGATGGTACCTTCCTGTATGGCAAGTACAAGTACAAATTGCTTATTGTAGTGGCAGTAGATGGGGGAAATTATATAGTCCCATTGGCGTATGCTCTTGTTGATGAGGAGAAGGCGGAAACGTGGCTTGGTTCCTTGCAAAAGTATTGGAACACGTCATCAAAGACCGATCCAACATTTGCTTGATATCGGCAGGCATGTCAGTATCAAGAGTGCGGTCGAAGGTGAGAATGCGGTGTGGCCTAAGGGGTGGCCTTGGCGCTGGTGTATCCGGCATGTTGCCAGCAACTTTAATTCAAAGGCCAAAAGCAAGTAGTGTAAGGAAATAATAAAAAGAGTTGCCTATCAAGCCCAGAGTCGAAAGTTCCATTGATACTTTAATGCAGCACTTCAAAGCAATCCTCAGACAACACGATATTTTCGCGAGTTGCCTCCATGCATGTGGACTTTATCTTACGATGAAGGTGTTAGATTTGGCCAAGGCACAACAAACATGGCAGAGAGTTACAATTCAGTTATAAAAGATGCTAGGTGCTTACCTGTGGCAGCATTGGTGAAGAAAACCTTCTACAATTGTAACTCCATATTTAATAAGGAAAGGCGTGAAGCCAGTGATGCCATGAGTATGGGTAAGTTGCTCACAAAATACGCTGCAAAGAAGTTTAAGAGATGGAACAACATATCCAGTTCCCATGGAGTTACATGTTCGACTATCAAGAACGGATATATGCGGTTATAACTGCACCACGTCCAACAATGTATGGTTAGAAGGGGGACCATATCAAAAAGTGGAGTTAAGATCATGTAGATGTACGTGTAACAAGTAGCAGACATACAGAATTCCATGCTCACATGCGATGGCAATGATGGGCACAATGCATATGGATTGTGTTGCCTACGTAGGACAGTGGTACAAGTAGGACCACCAACTAAGAGAGTATGGTCGTTCCTTCATTCCTGCAGCCGATAAGGCAAATTAGACTCATTTGGACTTAGCAAAGTGGCACCCTAATCCAGAACTTATTAGAAAAAGGGGTCGGCCTAGGGAGAAACGATTCCGGAATGAGATAGACATTCAAGAGGGCCCCCAAAGTTATCCATGAAATTGTTGTGGGCAGCAGGGCCATAACATAAGGAGTTTTCCAAATGCGGGATCGGCGGGTAAACTAGTTATGGGGCAGTCGAGTTGTAGTGGTAATTCTTTATTCTCATATGTTTTTATTACTGCACTAATGAGTCATGATTTAACGTATGTTTGTTATGCTTGTTTTTAATCAACATATGTCGACTATAACAACATCTCTTTATTTTTCCTTCACAGATGGATCCAGGACTAATTGATAGCTCATTACTCACCCAGCAGCCTGTACACAGGTTGATTCTAGCCTGGGATGGGCATGTCAGTTTATTTATGTATTTCAGTGATTGCAGATTTGATGGTTAAAGTGATATTGGTTTTTAATAAATGTGTTAACTTTACTATAGGAGCATGAGGTATTGCATTGTCGGCGTAGAGAGGCGAGGCTCAGGCGACCAGCTGGCATACCTACAGAGGTTGACGAGCGACTGGTGCCATTCCTGTCTCAGGCAGGGTTCATAGGGGCAGCCTAGATACTTTTCATTCAGCTGGATTGGCATTTCCTTTCAGCTTTGGTCGAGAGGTGGTGACCAGAGACGCATACATTCTACATGACCATGGGAGAGTGGTCTATGACCTTACAGGATGTGTTGCCCTTACAGGCCTCCCCATAGATGGATTGGCAGTTACGGGCATAGTTTAGGCTGGATTGGCCTGATTTATGCGAGGAGTTGCTAGGACTTCGGCCTGAGCCCGACGTAGACATGGATGGTGGTCGCCTGAAGATGTCGTAGTTGGATAGGCACTTCACCAACCTACCTGATTTCGCTGATGATATGATGATCAGACGCCACGCTAGGGCGTACATTTTGCTGCTGCTTGGGGTATTTATTGTCGCGGACAAGTCCTCCAATTACGTCCATCTTATGTATCTCCAGCTGCTTCGAGACTTTGAGAGGGTCGGGCAGCATGCGTGGGGAGCAGCCTGTTTGGCTTGGCTATACAGGCAACTATGCTTGGCTTCCCACGTCGACAGGGGGACATAGCAGGACCATTAGTTGTCCTCCATATATGGGCATTGGAGCACTTCCCCCATATTGCCCCAGTACGTCGACTGCACACATCAGTTACCGCGGGCCGCCCAATCATCAGCCATTGGCGTGCGACTTTTGACGTGACCCGTGTATCCATCCATCTGCTGATTGAGTACCGCGCTTCTTTTAATCGACAGATGGTGCATCAGGTATGATATCCGTTCTCTCCTATATCTCAATTGATTTTCAATGTCTTGTACTCTTAAATTGCTATAGTACGATCGTTTATTTATGTAATAGTTTACTTTTCCTAGTGCATCAGGTGGTGTGGGACACCTATAGTTCCATCTTACTCTCCTTGCCTCCATACTGCCTAGCAGGTAGCGATGTTTGGCGTGCACGGGTCCCACTGCTTTGCTTCTACCTAGTCGAGCACTACTATCCTGACATAGTGCTTAGACAGTTTGGTGGCTTCTAGGGGATCCCAGCCCCCCCTACGGACATGAGACCCCTCCATGAGATTGACATGAGAGGACGTTCCAAGTGGAACTAGCAGGTCGAGCACGCCAAGTGGATAGCTGAGTGGGATGCTCGGCGTGATTGTGTAGTTGAGCTGCCAGATTTGCCTGCTGGGACATCTGATGATTACTTCCAGTGGTATCATGCGATCACCCGACGCTGGATCGGTCGCACGAGAGCTATCATACAATACATGGTAAGATCATTGTCTAAGTAAGCTTTATATGGACTTGTACTAATTTGGCAGCTATTCACCGATATACTTTTTTGCTATTACTCGCATGCTGATTTCATTTATAGCATCCCAAACATGCCCCCAGAGCTTACTCCATCCACTACACGAGATGTCTATCGTGTGTGGAAAAGTTTATGGGGTTGAATTTTAATGATCCAGTGCCACCAACTCCACCATTAACAGCAGCTCAGGGTGACCCACAGTCTCATACCATATAGAGACGACATCCTCCTAAAGAGAAGCATGGGTGGGGATGGGGCCAGGGTCGGGAGGAGCTCGAGCACCAGGTATACAGATCAGAGATGAGCCTAAGCCGTCCGATCTACCTTCACTTGATGAGCCCGGTCCTTCCCAACTCATTCATGACGAGGCTGCCCGTCATCGACATCTTACATATGGGGACACCCCTATGCCAGACCCATCATACACTGAGTTCCATACCTCCCTGCTCCACAGAAGAGGACCATCCCATCACATGATATGGGAAGAGGCCTCACACAGTCGAGCCAGACCTTGTCCCATTCCATCATACAGTGCTGCTACTGGAATGAGATGCTACATTTACAGAGATTGTTCCATCTACACAGCATTCTCCATCTGCGTACCCCTGTTACCCAGGACGTACGTGACTCGGATAGAAACCGAGGACGAGGGATCGGACACACAGCACAGCAGTAGATGATAGATTTTTTTTTTTATTTGATTGTTGTATATAGCTTCTTACTTTTTGTATTATTCTTGTATGTAGATTGTACTCCTTTTCTCTTGTACATTTAAGAGAACAATCAATCAGCATTTCATTTATTTGTGTTACGAGTCTACAAATTCCCATATTTTGATTGTACTGTGCTAAAAAGTATCACAATACTGTTGTGATTGAATATTGGGATTGGGATAGAATGTGTGTTTAGTCGGCGATTGTATTATAACTGTTTGTATTTGCATTGGGTTTGGGAATACTACAGTTTCTTTGTCCTTTACCCACGTGGAGCATTTAATGGCTTGTATAACTGTTTATATTTCTACTTAATAGTTTTATATGTAATTTTTTGGGTTTCTCAAGTAATAAAATATGTTTGTGGAGGTGGAGCCTGAACTCGTCTCTTGAGAACAAGTCACATGTGTACAATCTCGTCTCTTCGAAAACGAGGTCCTTCTCAAATGAGACCTTGTCACTTGAAGAGACGAGATCAGGCATTTATACCTCGTCTTGAAGAGACTGGCCATGTTGCCTAAAATCGAAAATAAATTTCTTCCCGATGACATTTTCATAATTATTTTAAAAAAATAATATTTCCTTTTCCCCGTATTTCCTATAAACCCCCGGTAACATTTGAAAGTTTTTCACTAACACCAAGTTTCGAACGAAATCACACAATCCAAAGGAGTCACTAGCTCAAAAATAAAGAGAATAAATTTACTTGTTTCCAGCAAAAATAAAACATAAAAATTCACTGCTTTTGTTTGATTTATGTTGTCTTGTTTGCAAGTGCTCACGGTGCTCAAAAATAATTCACGAACAAATGAGCACATAAGAATTTTCTCTCTTTTAACCCTTAACCTGACCCTGAGACATCTGATACCATTTCCTTGGATGCAATTTGCCACAAATATTCTCCAATTTTTATCCACTCAACCGATCATTAACCATATCTCCGCAACAGCCAAGATGGAAATATTATAACATTATAATACATATCTCTATCTCGGAGTATATAATAAAATATTGAAAATTACATTTTTTTTTTTCTCATTAAGGATACAGGAAATCCTCCATTAATGAAATCAAAATGAATCTGACATTTTCATGCATGATCAAACTCAAAAGGTTGAATGTTAATCACAGCAAAATCAGCAGTTTTTTTATTCGTATTCAGAAATTACATGTTTGAAACAAAGCAATGATATGGCAGCACTATCCATCTTAATATATTGTCCAACATCTACTATCATCTCTACTCCCCTTCAACTTGTTAGAGCCTATTTGATTCTCCATGAGGACCATGATGCTATTTGTGGTCTCTTTCCAAGGTAACAGGTCTGTAATCCAGACAATCACATGAAGTTAATTGAGTCGAGCTGGTCTTGCAAAATATACATTCTTACCATTTATTGGGCAACATGTGTTCAGGGCTAAACTTTTTCCTGATATTCTATACCATAGCACATCCCAGGGAATCTGCTTCTCAAAGCTTGCACTCGTATACCCATCAAACACTTCTCTTACTGAAGAAAACACAAGATGTTCATTTGGATGTCGTTACCGGAGAATTCCTCTGCTACTCTTCATCGCCACTGCTCTCTATAAGAACTAGTTGCTTTTTAGTCTTCGTTCTTTTTGGTGCTCTAGAGTTGCGCTTTCACTTACAGAGTTATTGCTATCAAGCTCATCAGAGTCCGCATACTTCTCAATCTCTTCAAGAATCCTAATCCCATATTTTTTTGTCTTCAGCTTTCCAATAATGTTTTCCAGCTGCAAGGAAAATAAATAAATAAAAAATTATGGGAAAATGAGATCCATTGAAATAAAAATGTTCAAAAAGATGAAATCTTCGTTTAAAGCTCTAGGTTGTTCCACTTTGAAATCTTCACACTAAAGATTATCACATAGCAAATTGAGAACTACAAATATCCTCTCAATGAATTGAGTAAATTTGCATATATTAAACGCTCCTATGTTTTGGCTTAAGGGAGAACTAATCCTACTTTGCACCAGTAATCATAGCAAATGCATGCTTATCCAAAACAGAATGATCAAATTAGGTCAGTCACGAAGATATGAACAGCTCTATCCATTGGAACATTCATCTTCACAATTCATGGTAAATACTATCACAAGTAATAATAGTATAGAACACCAAATCTGTTTCATTGACATGTACATCTCACTTAAAGAGATCGCCATCACAAAAACTTGCCTCTTCCACTGAACTAGGTTTCTTGGAACTGATCATGCTGATCTGTTGACTTGACAAGACGGAATGGGGCAGTATTCCTCCATTAGTTGAAGCAAGTTCCTTGCGCAACTTGTCAAGTTTCAAATCTAGACCACATGCCATGGCTCTACGTTTTGTGGATTTAACATCGCCATTCATAGCTTTCTTCTTGCCCACAATCTCAAGGTTAACAATTCTCTTACCTATCACAAGATGTATATTACAATGTCAAGTATAGCATAAGCAAAAAGAAAAATATGAACAGCAATCATATCACCCCGCATATTGTTGTCAAAAGTAATTTGAGATGCTACCAGAACACTATTAATAGATAATGGGTTAGTACCACAATAAATTATTTAAATGCATAAAGTTTGAATTTGTGTGGGTTTTGTAATCATTACTTGACATTCCCTCTCACTTGTAAGTTATGACTTTGATTAAAACCTATCAAGTAGACAATTTATTTATGTGAGGTGAAACGATTGTGACATCAACTCTGATATTATGTTAACGGTAGCACCACAACCAAGTTCAAATCGTCATTGGTCAATTAGCCTAGTCAAAGGGCAAGTGGGTGGAGGGTTTTTGTTTGATCTTCTTGGTTGTCTTTGTCCATGATGAAGAATTGCTTCCATATTTCTATTTTATGTCTTCTATTTCATCTTTAGTTATCTCTGGCATTGAGTCTTTTATTTCTTTTAATGTTCTTATTATATTTTATATCTGTTATTTTAGTCAAGTCACCAGTTTTGTCGAACATCATCATTAGGATTTTGTTTGGTGTAAATATAGGCTATGTATCATCAACAGAAGCTTTCAGAGTCCAGTTTTCCAGTATTACAATATTAAGACCTTTGTGGTTGGGATTTTTTTTTTTAGTGTTATTATTATCCTTATTCTATTGTGCTCTTATTGATATATATTTTAGATTGTGGTGAGTAATTAATTAAATCTACAATTCTTTCAACACCAGGATAACAATTCGTGGAATCTATTGAATTATTTGATTCACAAGCCAATTCATTCTTAATATCAGTGGAATCTATTGACTATCAATCATGTCCATATCCCCTATTTTTAGTTTTATCTACATAAATCTAAAAATCTCATTTATTTTGTAAATGCTCTTGCGCATGAATCAACGTGGCTCCCCTCTTAAAATGTAATTGATTCTGTGCTATGAGTGTGAAAGTGAAGGGAGAACCAAAGAATAAACAAAAGTTACCCCTCTACCTACAAAACGGTGCTTTTGGATCAGCTGCAGATCCGCAAATTCAATGGTCTTTCACTAGAATCATTTCCAAAGTAGCCATGTAATTACCTTGCAGCACATGCTTTGCCAGTGGTCCAATTGTGACATAAGCGTTTGTGGCATAGGCTGTATGCTGAAATTCCTCTTTCTAGACAAAACAAATAGTGTTAAGACCCTATAATATTAGAAAAGAATAAAGAAGCATTGCATCTCAAAGCACACAAAATTTACACAATCACACAGCTCTCAGACTTACTGAGATAACCATATGGTCTTTGATTATTAATGCACAAAGTAATTCTTCTAATATCACAGAATGACAATGCTACAAGTACTTTTACTATTTTCTAGAGTCTACAGAATTGTATAATCGTATAAAACCGTACAAAACTGATAAAATCATAAATGCATAGAATCGTACACTTGAACTAATAATTTCCTTAATTTTGCACCTAAACAGTTCTGTCTATTTTAATTAAAAATAATATAAAATCATAAACTTGTGAAATTATATTTGACTTGATTTGACAACTATGCTTTCAAGTATTTGTGATCATTGATGTCGTTATTGCTCTCAGAACCTTTATATAGTGCAGAAATTGTGCATGCATAATGTGTTCTGTCATGCTCATAGAAACAAAAGCACAAATATGATATTCCCATCCACAACAGGAACACAAGCACAGGAAACAAAGCTCTGAGTGTCTTGAAGCATTTGCGATGGGTTCACCTTATGTCATTATTGCTTTTGATAGTATAATACAGACCTCTATACAGCAGAAAATAGGATATGGTGTTGTGCCATGTTCATAATAACAACAATTTTGGTTTTCCAGTGGATAATGTATGGGATTCAATTGTAGCTGAAAATTTTCTGTCCCAACTAAGATTCTAGGACTTTTATCCCTGATAGTGTATTGCATAAAAAGCGCCAGACTACCACATTTAAATGGGTTCAGAATTCTTACAAATATAAGATCCAATATGAGCTGCACCACAAGTTGCTCCAAGTCCTCCTTCCTGAAGTCAAAACCTGAAGACAAAAATAATCAAAGAAAATATTAATTCTGAATAACCATATACAGATAATATATAACTCAGAAGGATAAACTGCCAATGAAAATGTTTTTGATAAGTAACAAACACATATGAAAGCGTCGTATTCTAAAACCACAAAGAGCTGGATTGACATCCAACTTTCTCATTCTCTTTTTTCCATGGTCTTTCTCTTCACCATAATCTAAGAAGGCTCATCATCCTATGAAGAATCTGACTTCTCGTTATGAACAGATTAGGAAACCATATACACAAGCGATGTCATCACAAACGAGAAGCACAAGATCATTTCTCAAAACACTGGGTCTTCAACCAAATAGATTCCATATATGGATCCCTACTAGAAGGGAAGAGAAAGGGTGGATGGGAGTGGGGGATGTTTTAGGGGCGCAGCGGAGTCTTCAATAGTCAAAGAGAACACACAGACCAATTTCACTTTACCTTTGCCTAGGGTTTTAGGAGCATGCTCTTTTTCCAAAGGGGTATGCAAATGTCCACAAATCTCAATGCCTTTAACCTTACTTCTTGTAGCTTACTTTGCAGAACTGAAGGTCCATTGGACTCAAACCTTGAAAGTAACTATTTTGTCAACCATTATGTCATTAATCTCACCCTCCAAAACTTTAGCATCAATCTCATCCTCCACTTCTACAGGAAAGGCCAGACACTTCTTGTCATTATGGTAAAAACAATCACACTCAAAGCAATGAGGAAGCCATTAATAGTCAATTGTTGCAATAGTGATCAAGCCATCAACCCTTTCCATTTCAAAAAATTGAGGAAAGCCTGAAGAAACCTCCTCCTTTACTGAATCATAAACAAAATTGTCATTCTTAGAAGTCAAAATGTTTGTTTGATGAGGTCAGCATAAGACATTAGCCACACAGCACAAGACTTCTTATGTAGAGAGTCC
Source organism: Combretum micranthum (assembly GCA_024138025.1). Classification (NCBI taxonomy): domain Eukaryota; kingdom Viridiplantae; phylum Streptophyta; class Magnoliopsida; order Myrtales; family Combretaceae; genus Combretum; species Combretum micranthum. Next base: position 385,758 of record JAMXBD010000487.1, on the reverse strand, counting down.
ATGGGAATTCTCCATGACTTAACCCAAACAAGCATCTTCTTTGGTTGGACTTTGAAAAGAGACATCCTACATTTCACCTTTCAAGGAACAGAAGTTGGTTCACAATGAACCAACACTATCTTACATAATTAATAAAAGAATCTTCATCCGAAAATTTGAAGATAAATCCTGTAAGTTCCTCACTAGCCTACAGAGAATGGGCTGCACTGCAAAGAAAGTGAGACACGAACCAAGAAAATTATCCACCAAAGTGTTATGCGAAAGCTTACCTACTGCTAAAATTGACTTTAGAGCGATGACTCATAAATGGTCACCAATATATGAAAGAAAATACTTAAGAGAAACATCTTTTTGTGGTATTGGATGAGAAGAAGAATTAGAACCCTTTTGCATAAGAGGAAGCAGTCTTGGGGATGAGTTGTCTTTTGTCATTTTTTTGAAAAATTAGCATCATGGTGGTTTAGTATTTTCACAAAAAAACAAATAAATAACAATAAAGAAATAAAAGGAGAAAACCACACTGGGTGAGCAAGAGTAGCTCTGCAAGTCGAACATACAACAGCACGAGGCTCTCTACACATCATTATGTCCTGGCCCACCCTTTGACTAGGGGTGAGAGTTCACCTCTCTATTGGTTTTTATCCATGGTTAGTTATTGGGTACAACAGTCAGTGAAGGGGGTAGTTTTGAAGCTATGGAAAGGAGAAAATTGTATGATTACCAATCATTCAATAAAATTACTTGAATACTACTATATAAAATTAATTATCAAAATACCGATGCAAAATCACATATTTAACAGGCGATTCACAAATTTGCGCGCGAATCCCATCTTAACAAATATGAAACACCTATTAAAGATACAATTCATATACAAAATAAGTGAATCACATGTTCAAAGGACGTTTCATGTTTATTATCAAAATACGCAAAATCCATGATGGCGATTCACAAATTTGCACGAATTCCATCTTAACAAATATGAAACACCTGTTAAAGATACAATTCACATACAAAATAAGTGAATCACCCTTTTAAAATGCGATTCATCTTAAAAAAACATGAAACGTCTTTGAACATGTGATTTAGTACTGTATGACTTTTAGTTGAATTGCATCTTCAAAGAGCGTATTTTATATGTAAATTTGCGAAACGCTTGTTTAATATGCGATTTTGCATCAGTATTTGTGTAATTATTTTTGTATAATTTGTATTTGTGTAACTTTTTCTATAAAGTTGGTAAAACATGTTTCACCCCGTGGAAAGCATTTCATGTTTTTTGGTTTCAGGGCTGGTAAAGGAAAGGTGGATTAAAGGTTTTAAGGACAATGGTGTGTTAAGAAATGTAAATTAGTCTATAATATCTTCTATTTTGTATGGTACAATTAATCTTTTAGAGAGATTTTGTTTCCTAGAATAGATCTACTAATCTTGTATATATTAACAACCTTGCATATGAATGAAATATCAGAAAATCATTTTACAATACTCTACTTACACGGTGGACATAAAACAAGGCCTTGGGAGCAAACACCAAGGAGAGTGAAGGATCTCTAACCGCAACATGAGCACAGCATTTAACAATGAAACTTAAACTTTAACATGGCCTTAAAAAAAACTAAAACTCATGAAAGCTAAAGGCAAGAGAAGGTGTTTAAACAGTTTAGAATTTTAACCTAAAGGAAGTGGCCCCTTGGGGTAGGATGTCCAGAGAGAAGACAAAGGATTTTCCCCTTCTTTTTTTTTTTTAATATATTTTTTGTGGTTATTGGGCATGGCCATAATATGATCGGCTATCTTCAGGCACATAAACAAGGCAGAGGATTTCTCTCTCTAGACAGGTAGAAATTATGAAAAAGGTAATTCTTGGTCTTTCAATGTACTCATAATTTTATTTAGCCAATGCATGTGAAACTCATCCTAAAATTTACATCTAATTTCCTATCTCATTCTCTAAATATTTCATTTTTCAGTTAAAAAATTTTTCGTTCAAGTCCAGCTAAACTCATGACTTGTGCAAGGTCAAGAGTAAACTCAACTGCAGAAAGTAAATCAAAACTCAGTATTTCAAGTGCATAACTCTCAAGGAACCACATCAATCTATGCACACATTAGCACAAAGATATGCAGGATATCTGAACAGGAAGTAAATATTCTACTTTCTGAAACTTCAGAGATAAAGAAAGCTTATGTGTGAACCTAGTTCCTTCTGCTTTGTCTTCAGTTTATCCACCAACTGCAGCATTGTTACTCTCTGCTCCTCTCTTGTACATCGTGCAGCAATGAAACCATTAGCCTTGCAAGCTCTGATATAAGTCAACACTAATTAGTCAATCTTAAATATGATTGAATATGTTCTACAAAAAGGAGCTCACAACCACAATATCCAAATCAGACGCTAGTTAGTGGATGAACTGAAAGGCAACCTTGGAGAAACAAGAAATCATAAGTAGCAACATCTCAGAAGTTCATAAAGCTCTTAAAAAATAAATAAATTAATTAACAATAAATTGAAGGGAGGGAAAAAAAAAAAAAAATGAAGGAGAAGAAGAAGTTTGAAAAGATAGAAACATACCTGCTTACCAAAAATTTGCTAAGATACATTGGTTTGATGTAGAATTTAGGGTGATCTGAGTAGATAAAAAGACACCTATATAATTCTTAACAAGATTTGGATGCAACTAACTAGGCTATAAATATAAATGACACATATCTTGCCATGCACACCAAGCATGTTAGCCCTTTCATTTTACATACCGTTAATTGCAACAAACATTGACCCTGATCCAAAGTATCTTTTAGTGCAGCGGTACCACATTCCATTAAAATGAACCATTGTGCACAAGCACTTCAGGAAACAATAACACATGAAAGTATAACAACAAAGTTCATTTTTACCCCTAATATTTAGTACAGATCTCCACAATAAATGTAAGAACCAGTATTAAACATGGAACTAAAATTCTAGATTATTCATTCAGTGGAACTTCTGTAAGGCCCTCTAGATGTCACTAAGAGTAGATTTCTAATTTCTTAGGAATCCCCTTCCACTTTTTGATAATGAAAAGATGCTCCACAATGAACCATATTCCTTAAAATACATGGGACCCCATTTCTCTCCTGACCAATTATCAGGCTTCTATGGCCTAGACGCACCTTAATTCTCTCTCTATCTCTCCATCCTTCCTCTCTGCCCCACAAATCTTCTTTACGTGTGCCTCCTTCAGCCTCTTATAATTGCAATAATCATCTCAAGTCAGCCACACAAAATACAACAATGGATTCAGTAACCACATTACAAAGATTGGAAGCATATTAAGGCCTCAATACAATAGTGGGCATAAACAAAATTACCAAAAGGTTAAAGAAATGTACCAGATACATCAACCTCCTCAACCTCATTCGGGCATGCACAGTTGTCACATGTTCCTGAGACCATAGTGAAAAGTAATCTACTTATTCAAAAATTCAGGTGCAGCCATTCAGAAGAAAACATCCATAATAAATTTGATACCATTACAATCTTGCAATGCCTCAGCAAAATGTCTAAAGAAGGCACTTCGACGACATTGTCTTTTGTTCTGCAATACAGATGAAACAGTTTAAGAGTAGACATTTGCTGCACAGTTATCCATTGCTCATGGGATTAATAACTACATTGTCTACTACAATTTTTTTTTTTTTTCTGTACTTCTCCAACAGTTTTAGCAAAGCACATAAAGCAAGGAAACTGTTACTGTGCAAATCATTTCACAAACTACTCTAGCTTGGTTTGATGTTTATATTTTTTTCAATTAACTGCACTCTAATCAAGCTTGATCTTTAAGTTGCTGGGAACTTCTGGTATATATCTCAAAAAATTTTATTCATGGCCGCTCATGTAGACATAGATGGGTGCATATACAAAATAATGAAATGCGCCTCAATCTTCTAGGAGACATAGTATCTTCTCCATAGAATCCAGGATCATAATAGAAGATATACTAGTTGATTGTAAAATATATTTTCTTTTTATTTTAAAGAGAGTAATTAACGATGTGTTAGATGAGTGTTGGTACACCAACCATGGACACATTGTCTATAATATTTGATGCTTCTTGTAATCTATTAATTAACAAATATACAATTCTTTCTCATATTTCTAGTACAATTTTCTTTTTTCCTATTTTAACATAATATCAGAGCACCTATTTCTGGATTTCTTCCTCTAAGAGGAGTCTTCATTGTTGTTATCCCTCTTTAACATTCTTATTATAACTATTTGGGCAGCCTTAATTGCACCTTTAATTATTACAACTTTACATCTGTCTAATTATTCCATTTTAGTTTTTTTCCAACTGATCATCATGCCCACTTTGATAACTACCAATATTGATAGTACAAGACTTCAAGCCAACTTAACCAAGCAAACTAATTGATGAAGCCATAAAGACAAAGGGATTCAATAGTAAAGAGTGAAAAATTAAAAAAGTTGCTAAGATCTCCTTCAGATGCCTTTTCAAACAAGTTCATTAACTCTCTCAGTAAATTATTAATCTCTTATGATGTGCACTCCTCAGATAAGTTTGTTAGTTCTTGGGTTCTTGATTCTAGGGTCACAAACAACATGACCCATTCCTCATAACTTTTTCGTTCGTGTACTTCATAACCTAGAAATAGGAAAATTTTAGTAGCAAATGGTGCCCTGGTTACTGTTGTTAAATTAGAAGATATTAGTATTATCCATTCAATTTTTTATAAAGATGCTCTTCATGTGCCACAATTATCGCTAACTTTATCTCTATTCAAAAGCTTACGAATAACCTTAATTGTTGTGCTGTTTTTTTAATGTCTAGGGAGGAAATTTTGGACTTGCTAAGGAAAGGAATGACTTTTATTACTTTGAACCGTTTCAGAATACCCTTAGTAATGTTTCTGTGTTATTTCTCAATCATTCTTCTAATAAAGATGCAATTTGGCTACATCATCCACTTAGGTCATCCATCTTTTAGAGTCTTGAAAGTTATATTTCCTCACTTGTTTGAAGGATTAGATATCTCTGAGTTGCATTTTGATATTGTGAATTGGCAAAACAAATCCATGTGTCATTTCCTATTAGTAATAAAGAAGTTATCATCCTTTCCATTTGATACATAATGACGTACCATACCTGATGTTTCTAAAGCTTGTTGGATTGCACCTTTGATTGATGATTGCACTTAGGTTATGTAGTTTTTCCTTCTTAAAAAAAAACCAGATGATATCATTATTATACCCAATCTTCACTCAATGATTCAAAACCAATTTGGAGTTAAACAAAAAGGTTTTAGATGGATAATGCTAGGGACAACTTCAACCAAATTTTGTCACCATGCTTTCAATCACATGGCATTATCCATGAGTCATCATATCTTAATACAACTCAATAAAATGGGCAGCTAAAAGAAAAATTACACTTAATTGACACAAGCTTTATTGTTTCAAGGAAATATCCCCAAGTCTTATTCGAAAGAGACTGTGTTTACTACCACACACCGGATAAATAGGCTTCCTTCACAAGTGTTGGAAGACGAGTCCAATGAAGATTCTTACTAGTTCCTATCCTCAGTTTAAATTTTCAAATAGCCGCACAATAGTATTTGGATGCACTATCTTTGTTCATGTGCATTATCATTAAAGAGAGAAATTAGATCCCGAGCAATCAAATGTGTCTTCATTGGTTACTCATCAACTCAAAAAGAATACAAATGCAACAACCCTTCATTCAGAAAATTTTACATATCTTCAGATGTCACATTTTCTAAAAATACACCTTTCTTCTCCAAGACCTCTTGATAAGCATCAAAGGCCCATATTTTTTGTGCTTATTTGGACATGTTTGTGATGTCTTTCTCAGGATTTATTGAAGAAAATGACACTTATTTTGTGAAATATTCACTTAAGCCTTAAAACTTATTTGGAAAATATTATGAGATTTAAGAGAAATAAATGCAAATAAAGCAAGTTTAGGTTTAATTGTGCAACAAAGAAGGCTTTTATTTTTCAGCCCCTTCAGCATGGCCATGCAGGAGGCCCCATAGCCTTGGGTTTACAAGAAGACTATAAATACCCATCTTACTTTCCTTTTACAAGTACAAAAATAGACAGAAAAATAGGAGACAAAGAGAGGCGGAAGAGAAGACAAATTGTAAAAAACATACAAAGAAATATTCCTTTTTAGAGAGAGAGTTTACTTCACAGGTTTTTAGGTTTTCACAGCAGCTTTTGTACTTCATTACTTCAATTCATCAAGGATATCGGTTTTTATTGCTCTATCTTATTATGAGTTTTAATTACTTCTCTGAATCATTGATTTGTATTATTATAGCCATGGAGGAGGAGTTGATTTTGCTTGAGTTTGTAGATCCTTGGGTCAATTTCATGTAACTCTATTGTGTTTGTTTTGAATCCGTGTTGATTTATTGAAATCCAATAGCTTAAGCTTTATAGATCTTGAATTTGTATAGTACATGACATGGGTTCATGACTGATTTCGTTAAAATAAGCTGAGAGTTCATTTTAATGAATACATGTAGGCTATTGATGAGATTACTCATAATCAACTAGATATAGGAATGGTGAAATCTTCTGTCATTGATTGATTACATGAGTTATGTTGTTAATCAAATGATTCTTATTCTTTATACAAATCTAAATTGTTGATAGTTAGGGAGATTGTGTTTTCAATGCATCATTATCACAAGAGCATTTCAATGAAGTAGATAATATGCATGATTTTGAACATGAATGTGACATGATGGTGGAGGATGTTAATGATGTGACTGGTGAAATAACAATTTTTGAACATCCTGTGCATGAAACATCTATTAAGCAAGGTAAATTTTGAGAGGAGAGTTCATTTGAGACAAATAATTAGGAAATTCAATTCACCACAAAAGAAATGGAGGATGGAGAGGTTTAACAAAAGATGGAAAATGCAGATATTGACTCTCTCCATTTATTTAAATGTCTAAGTGTTTAGGATATGTTGAATTTCCAGAGTTGTGCCTTGAACCCATAGGATACATCATCAAGTATAAAATGGCACCAATCTCCCAATACTCGTTTCATAAAAAATTTCAGATATCAAAGGGAATTAAGTTTAAAAAAAATAGAACAAGGATAAGAACGAAATTCCCTTTGATGACTATCAAACCATGTTTTTGCGATACTTTTGTTTGGGATCCTGGTGGATGATTATTTGTTTTGTTTTGTTTTAATAAGTCAAGCTATTAACATTAAATAAAATGATTCATGGGAGGCAACCCATGTCTAAGCTTGGTAAGTTGAGTTTTTTTTGTTTTCTTTTTGTTTTTACTGTCCTGAGTCAATTTTTGTCAAAAAAGTGCACGCATTAGGTATTTTCACATAATTTTAGAGAGGTGAAAATTCATTTTTAAGTGTGGGGAAAATCACAATTCGGTATGATTTAATCCTTAAAAGAAAGTGCAATAAGTTTTAATCCAATTTCTAAGAGATTTATGCATATTACATGATGGAAACTTCCACATTTTTCTGCTGCAAATTCGTTATTATTTTGCTGCATATTACATTTTCTCTTCTGTTCTCGACACTGGCCATCTAGCAAGCCTATGCAGACAAAGGGGTAGAAGCTTGCATACATGTCGAGTGCTTGAAGGGTGCTGTCGTGCCCAGGAAGAAGCTCACGAAGACAATCAAGCGCTCGAAGAAAGTCGTCACACCCATTTGTGCAACCTACCGCGCCATTCATTGGGCCTAGCGATCGGCTAAATACCCAATTTGATCCCCACCAATCCTAAGCATGGCCCGGCAGACGCCAGTGCTAGCTGTCGAGCGCTCGATAGAGCGCACATCTTATCCCGATTCCGCCCCGACCCCACCCGGGCAGGCGCTCGTGCATCAAGTCGAGCTGGCCATCGCGGCTAGCGATCATCCCAATGACACACATTCTGATTCCACCTTGTCCCAAGATTGGCCAGGCAGGGCATGCTAAAAAAGGAAAAAAATCGAAGAAGAGAAATTCAATAGCTTGTATTTTCCCAGCACACACACTCATTTTATCTTACATTCTCACTTGCTCTCATTCATTTTTCAATCATGAACAAACACCCGCACTCCTTTGCATGCCATTTGGACTCAATTGTTAAGACTTAGGATACGCTAACTTCTTGTTAGTTTGTTTTTCTATTGTTTTGCTTTATTGTTTTTGCAGGTTTAAGCTTGTATCTTGTTGGGTTTACAAATAATATTGCTGTTGATCTTTGTAATTACAAGTTCTCTTCTCTTGTCCCGGTTAAGGCACATTCATGTTGATATCTTTTCATAAATCAGGAAAGTTCTTAGTGTCCTTTTCTTGCATTCTTTTCCTATCTTTTTCTTTACTTGTGCTTGATTAGATAGACATTGAAAAACATGTTTTGCTTAAATGTGGGGAAGGGATATAATGGAAAGAAAGAGAATTTTTTGGTTTTATTTGAGCTTTATGATGCATATCATGCACTTATTAATCAAAATTTCCTCATTTATAAGTTTGCAAATGAGTTGTAATGTTAATATTAGAATCTTGAAATTGTATTCAATTTGTTTGGAAAGCTAGCATTTAAAAAATAAAGCATGGTGACTTTGTGTGCCTTACTCACCTATTTTGAACTTGGTATACCTAGTCAAAATTTTAGAATAAAATCTAAGTGAGGCAAATTTATTTGCGGTTTAATGATTAGATCTAAAGTTGTGAAAGAGATCAATGTCCTTAGTTAGTAGTGTATTTGCTTTTAATGATTAGATCTAAATTTACTTGCGTTTCTAAGCTCGTTAGTAGTGTATTTGCTTTTTAACTCTTCTGAGCTTTTCTAACCTCTTGGTGATTCTTCTGAAAAAATGTCAAAAAAAAAAAAAGAATGATTAAAATATAAAAAAAAAGTCAAAGAGCTAAGCCAAAAAGAAGCAGGCCAAAACCCATCCCGAAGAAAAAAAAAATTGGAGGCAAAAACCTCTCCCTTTGAAGGCTAATAATGGAAAAAAGATAAAAGGAGATTTATAAAAAGAGGGAAAAAATCTAGAAGAATGATGGATGTCATATACTTTCACTATAGGTGGTTGTGCTTAGAGAGACTTTCACTATAGGTGGTTGTGCTTAGAGAGATGGCTAAACGGTTTAGATGCTTTCTAATAAGTGATGAGATGTGACCCTACCACTTTTGTTTTGTTTGAATTTGTATACCTTTTGTGATTTAGGAAGTGGTTATTAAATAGTAAGATTAATAGTTTGGCTCATCTGGATTAGTCTAAAAAATTTAACTATTGTATGTCAGGTACATGTACAATATGGAAGGTTTAAGCAGTAGGAACTAATGAATCACTTTGGATTTGATTGAATTAAAGAATGCTATGCTTGATCTGATATGTTCTAAGGAGTATAGTGGATGACAGATTCTTTTGTCTTTATTTTATTTACTTAAGGACAAGCAAACGATTAAGTGTAGGGAAGTTTGATAAGTGTCAAAAGAATTATATTCTTTGTGCTTATTTGAACATATTTGATATGTATTTCTTATGATTTATCGAAGACAAGGATACTTATTTTGTGAAATATTCATTTCAAGCCTTGAAAAGCTCATTTGGAAGATCTTATGATGATTTAAGAGAAATGAATGCAAATAAAGCAAGTTCGGGCCCGAATAGGGATGTTGAAATCTTCTGCTATTGATTGATTGCATGAGTTATGTTGTCGATCAAATGATTCTTGTTTTTTATGCAAATCTAAATTGTTGATAGTTAGGAAGAGATTCCAGCATTCTGACTTAGATTTAGATGCTTTTGATTTTGAGAAACACTCCAGTATAATCTAGTGAATCTGACAATTCAATAATTCAACACAACTTTTGCTGAGAATTTCTTAAGTTACATGAATAGACCTAAGGTAAAGCATGACCTCAGCTCCTTGTGAATTGATATATCTTAATTCTTAAATGCTTATAGTGAAACTTGTTAATACTTATTAGTTTAGGCTTATATTAGTTCTTAGTTAGACAAAACCCATCTATTTTTGTTAGGCTAAGTAATAGGAAAAGAGTGAGTAGAAGTAATCACCAACTTTCCCTTAGAATACGACCTAGATCTTTCAACTATACTAGTCCAATAGATGCGCCTGCCTTATTGAGGCTGTAGTTAGACAAAGATTTAGAAAAGAAAATTCAATTTTAGAACTTGATATCCCAACCACTAACTCTCTTTAAGGGGAGATTTCAATAATGAATGAGGATATCTAAGTCCTTTGCACCACTTGACCTTCCAACTCATGTTATTGAATCCGCTAAACCAACCACATATAAGTCTTCTAATTTTTCCACTAATTCTATCTCATCTGTTGTCCCAATGAAAGTCAGTCATGATTTCTTAAGGTTTCTTAGCCATATTCAAGGAGAGAGGCTAATCCAGAATTAACACAAGTGCAAGAATCCAACTTTTGGGAATGAGATTACAGGTAAGATCTAACTCACCTTTACATACGCAATCAGCTGAAACATCTTCTGACCTACCAAATGACATAGGCCTTCCTATTGTTGTTAGGAAAGGTATCGGAGAATGCACCAAGAGCCTATTATATCCAAAGACCATGTACCACTCAAAACACTTATAACTAGCCTACAAAAAAATCATAGTAAGCTTAAATATCACTTCCATACCCAATACAGTATCTAAGACATTATCAAAAAGAGAGTAAAGAAATGTTATGAAAGAGGAAATGGAAGCTTTGAAGAAGAGCAAGACAAGCTAAGAGGAAAGAACATAGTGGACTGTAAGTAGCTATAAATTTTGATATACAAGACATATGGGACACTTGAGAGATACAGAGCAAGATTAGTAGCACAAGGGTACACTTAACCTATGAGGGTGACTATCAAAAGACCTTTGCTTGAGTAGCAAAAATGAATACTATAAAAATCCTATTATCCGTAGTAGCTCATTTTGATTGGTATAGTATAATGTAAAAAATGCTTTCCTCCATGAAGACTTGGATGAGATTCACATAAACATTCCACTAGGGTATAAAGAGGAAAAATTAGGCAATAAAGCTTGCAGGTTGAAAAAAGCACTATATGGATTGGTGTCCCAGAGTTTGGTTTGGTAGATTCACTAAAAATTATGAAGGCTTCAGGTTACAAACAAAGCCAAGGTAACCACACATTGTTCCTTAAGCACTCAATGTTGATGATATTGTTGTAACATAGAATGATGAGAAGCAGCAGCAGAAGTTAAAACAACAACTGACCAAAGAATTTGAATTGAAAGATCTTGAGAAATTGAAGTATTTCCTTAGTGTAGAGGTGGCTTACTAAGCTCAAGGGATTTTCATATCGCAACAAAAATATGTGCTTGATTTCTTGAATGAAACTGGAATAATAGTGTAAACCAGTTTCTACACCAATAGAACCCAATCAAAAACTTGGAGAAGCTAAAGAAGAGCCAACAATCGAAAGAAAGTTGTTTAAAAAATTAGTCAAAAAAATCATATACCTTGTACATGCCCAACCTAACATAGCATACGCTATGAGTGTGATAAGTCAATTCATGCATGCCCCAAGAAACTCTCATCTGCAAGTAGCTTGCAAGGTTTTGCATTATCTTAAATGAAATTCAAGAGAAGGGATTTTATTCGAGAAAACTAATAGCGTCACACTAGAAATCTATACCGATGCAAATTATGTAGGATCAATAGTGGATAGAAATTCAACTTCAAGCTACCGTACACTTCTTGGGGGAAATATGGTAACATAAAGGGTAAGAAACAAAATGTTGTAACTAGACCAAATACAGAATTAGAATTTAAGGCAACTGCTCGAGGGATTTGTGAGTTGATATGGATGAAAATTATACTTGATGAGTTCAAAATCAAATGGGAGAGACCTATGAAGCTTTATAGTGATAATAAATGAGCAATCGACATTGCTTATTGTCGAAATGTGATGAGTTATAAATACAAAATTATAGATTAGGAAAGTTGTAATTATCTTATGAGAAACTGGTCAAAGGTCAATTGGTCAAAGATCAATATTCCTTGATTGGAGAGATTCAATTAAGATTGATTACTTCTAGTCCAAAGGTGATTTGTTTTTCCTTTTTTGGTCCCTGTTTTGTGCTATAAAAGGTCGTGTGTACTCCTCGTATTTTACGAATAAGAATTATAATTATTTTTTCAATTTTGTCTCATGATATTAGAGCTTTAGGAATTTCCTGGTTTTTTTTCTTTTTCTTTTTTTTTTCCAAGGCAGCTTTCATTGTCACACAAATCTTTTTTATTTTCAGCCTTCATTGCTGATTTTTTTTACTCAACCTTCTTTGCTAATTTTTGCTCTTTCAAAGCCCTCAACGGTTTATTTTCTTTACATTATGTCTGCCTCCGGAATCACTCTTTCTTCCGAAGAAGCCAATTCTATCCAAAAAACTGGCAAGCTACAAAACATTCGGACTTCCAATGGACTCGATGGGAAGAACTACCTCAAATGGTCACAACTTGTCCGCACATACCTCAAGGGCAAAGGGAATTTTCTCATCTTCTTGGAACACCACCAGCAAAGGAGGATCCAAAGTTTGAAGCATGGGATGAAGAGGATTCCATGATAATGTCCTGGTTATTGGATTCCATGGAGCCCGTAATTAGTGACGCTTGCATGTTTTTGGCCTCAGCAAAGGAAATATGAGAATTCATCCGTCACACATATTCAAAGGACGGTGAAGCTACTCAAGTGTATGAGATTAAGGTCAAAACAACAGCTACTAAACAATGTAACAAATCTATCACAGAATATGCGAATATTGCAAAAGTCATGGCAAGAACTCTAACCATTATCGAGTCTTTCAGATGAAATCCCCTGATGATGCAGCCGTCTTAAAGAATTTTATAGAGAAAGATCGTGTTTATGATTTTTTGGCCGGTTTAAATCCTGAATTTGATCAAGTCAAGGTTTAAATACTTGGCAAAGATGACATACCATCTCTGGAAGAAACAATCTCACTGGTTTGAGCAGAAGAAAGCCGAAGGAGTGCCAAGCTGGAGCCCCAAAAGGGATGGTTCAGCCCTGGTAGTAAGACTAGATCACCAGGAGAAAGGAAAAGGTGGATTTTCCAAACAACCAGAAAGAGAGAACCAATGGAAGGAAAACAAGGATAATCTCTAGTGCACCTATTGCAAGAAACCGAGGCATACAAATGAGAAGTATTGGAAACTGAAATGGAAGCCTTCAAGCCGAGAGTAGGGAACCCATGGAGGACAACAAAAGCCCCAAGTATACATGGCAAAGGAGGCAAAACCCGAAGAAAAACCTACTGAAGGAAGGCTCAACAGTCATGAAATCAAGAGGATAAGAAGCTTGTTGGAGCCACTTGAGAAGCCTTCCAGAGCTTGCTCATTAGCTCTTTCAGGTATTCCTTCATTTCCTTTTTGTATGAATGCCTCGAAAAATTTTATCCCAACTCTTGGATAATTGACTCCAGTGCTACAGACCATATGAACACCACATCTCAATTTTTCCATTCCTATAGCCCCTGCCCAAGCAGTAGGAAGATTTTAGTGACAAATGGTATGTTAGTAATAGTTGCTGGTTTTGGAGACATACATATTACACCTACTCTCATCCTCAAAAATGTTCTCCATGTACCTAAATTATCAGCTAGCCTCATCTCCATCCAAAAACTCACCTATGATCTTAAATGTTATGCCACTTTTTTCCCTTCTTATTGTGTTTTTCAAGACTAAGACCTAAGGAGAAGGATTGGACTTGCTAAGGAAAGATGCAGCCTTTATTACATTAAACCATCCCAAAGCAATATTTTAGTGTCTCTCCTCAATTCCTCAAATAAAGATACCATTTGGCTTCATCACTTACGTCTAGATCACCCTTCCTTTAAGGTTTTAAAAGCCATGTTTCCTAATTTGATCTATGGAATAGATGTTTCTGAGTTTCATTGTAATGTTTGTGAGATGGCAAAACACACTTGTGTATCCTTTCCTATTAGCAATAAAAGAAGTACCATCCTTTTCATTTAATTCATAGTGATATTTGAGGTCCTTCCATATACCTAATGTATCTTGAGCTCGTTGGTTTGTGTCCTTCATTGATGATTGCACTCTTACATGGCTCTTTCTTCTTAAACAAAAATCCGATGATAGCCAAGTCATATAAAATTTTCATACAATGATTTAAAACCAACTTGGAGTTAAAATTAAAAGCATTAGAACAGACAATGCCAGAGATTACTTCCATCATATTTTTTCACCCTACTTCCAATCCCAAGGCATTATCCATGATTCATCATGTGTCAACACACCCCAACAAAATGAGGTAGCCAAGAGAAACAATGGGCATTTACTTAACTCCACCCGAGCGCTTCTCTTTTAAGGGAATGTTCCTAAATCTTATTAGGGAGAGGTTGTTCTTACCACCACAATATGATAAATAGACTTCCCTCACAAGTACTAGACAACAAAAGCCCCATAGAAGTCTTCAAAACCTTCTACCCGCATTTCAGAACCTCTAATGGTCTCACACTTAAGGTATTTGGGTGTACTACTTTTGTTCATATCCACAGCCAACATAGAGGCAAGTTAGACCCCCGAGCCATCAAATGTGTTTTTCTTGGTTACTCTTCTACTCAAAAAAGGTATAAGTTTTACCATCCTTCATCAAAAAAATTTTACATATCTGTAGATGTCACTTTTGCAGAAAATATACCTTATTTATCCAAGGCCTCTCTTCAGGGGAGGATACAATGATGGAAGATAGTCCTTGTGATTCCTTTGACCCTCTTGACCTTCCTTCACCTCTCTTTACTATTGATGAGTCCTCAAAGTCATCTCCTGCTCAAACTACTGTCCCATCTCCTGAACCAGCCATTGACACTCATAATCACCCGAAGTCCCCTCTGGTATATTCAAGGAAAAAAAGCTTCTGAACAGACGCAAGTTCAAGAATCTACTTCAAAACAGACACAAGTTCGAAAGTCCTCCTCCTCAAGCTTTGGAGTTTAGGAAGCTTCCAACTCAAACTCTGAAGATGAGATCATGGTAAGACCTGACCCTTCACCAATTGACCCAACAAATGGCTTGGATATTCCCATTGCTCTTAGAAAACGTACCCGAGAATGCACAAAACGACCACTTTACCCACTATCTTACTATGTCTTCCTTAGACGCTTATCCCCATCCTACAAAAAGTTCATCATGAGTCTGAACACCATCGGTATTCCAAATACTATTTCCGAAGCATTGTCAAAAAGAGAATGGCTATGAGGGAGGAGATGAGTGCATTAGAACAAGACTTGGGATATTGTTGACAAACCAAGAGGAAAGAATATCGTGGATTGTAAGTGGATTTTCACGTTGAAGTATAAAGCTAATGGATCTCTAGAAAGAAACAAAGCAAGATTGGTGGTCAAAGGATAAACTCAGACTTATGAAGTTGATTATCAGGAGACTTTCGCTCCAGTTGCGAAAATGAATACTATAAGAATTCCATTGTCCTTGGCTAACAACTTTAATTGGCTACTTCTACAGTATGACATCAAAAATGTTTTCCTTCATGGTGACTTAAAAGAAGAAATATACATCAACATCCCACCCAGTTTTGAGGAAAACACAGGTGACAAGGTGAGGAAATTGAAAAAATCTTTTTATGGGTTAAAACAATCTCCTAGGGCATGGTTTGGGAGATTCACAAAAGTCATGAAGGAGTCTGGGTACAAACAAAGCCAAGGTGACCACACTCTCTTCATTAAACATTCGGCTGCAGGGAGGAGTAACTGCTTTACTAGTCTATGTGGATGACATCATAATAATTGGAAATGATGATTGAATTGAAGCAGAAATTAGTCAAGGAGTTTGAGATCAAAGAACTAGAGAAACTGAAGTATTTCCTTGGTATTGAGGTGGCCTATTCCAAACAAGGCATTTTTATATCTCAACGAAAGTATGCAACTGATTTGTTAATAGAGACAAGGAAGATTGGGTGTAAGCCAGTTTCTAACCCGATGGATCCAAATCATAAGCTTGGAGAAGCTAAAGAAGAAGCGGTTGTTGACAAGAGAATGTACAAACGGTTGGTAGGAAAACTTATATTCCTTGCTCACACCCGGCTTAACGTTACATATTTGGTCAGTGTAATTAGTCAATTCATGTCTGATCCAAAAGAACCTCACCTTCAAGTTGCCTATAAAGTACTGCATTATTCGAAAGAGAACCTAAGAAAAGGGATTTTATTCAAAAAGAATGATACTCTTACTCTAGAAGCGTATACCGATACAGACTATACAAGATCTCTAGTAGATAAAAGATCAACTATGGGGTATTATATCTTTCTTGGAGGCAACCTAGTATCATGGAAGAGCAAGAAGCAAAATGTATAGGCAAGATCATCAGCTAAGTCGGAATTTAGAGCTATCGCTCAAGGATCGTGTGAACTTCTCTGGTTGAAGATTATCTTGAATGATTTGAAAATTAAATGGGAAGGTCTTATGAAGCTCTATTGCGACAACAAGTCAGCAATCAATATTGCTCATAATCCCATACAATACGATAGGACAAAACATATTGAAATTGACAGACATTTCATCAAAGAAAAATTGGCAAAAGGGTTAGTATGTACGTCCTACATTCCATCAGAACATCAATTAGCTGATATTCTAACAAAGGGGCTGAATAGTTCAAGCTTTCATGAACTTTTGTTCAAGCTAGGAATCGAAAACATCTATTCCTCAGCTTGAGGGGGAGTGTCGAGATGTGATGAATTGTAATTACAAAATTATAGATTAGGAAAGTTGTAATTATCTTTGGAGAAATTGGTCAAAGGTCAATATTCCTTGATTAGAGGGATTCAATTAAGACTAATCATTTCCAGTCTTAAGGTGATTTGTTTTTCCTTTTTGGTTCTTGTTTTGTACTATAAAAGACCATGTATACTCCTTGTATTTTACGAATGAGAATTATAATTAGTTTTTCAGTTTTGTCTCACTTATAATCCTATACAACATGATTGGATAAAAAACATCGAAATTGGCGGGCATTTTATTAAAGAAAAGTTAAGAGGAAGGCCAAGTTTGCATATTATATATTCCCTCAAGAGGGTAACTTGCAAATGTTTTAACAAAGGGGTTAAACAATGTAAGCCTCAATGAAATTATTTCCAAGCTGGAAAGACATCTATTCCTCAACTTGAGGGGAGTGTTGAGTTGTAACTTTTTGTAAAATATTTTTTCCTTTTATTTTTTAGAGAGGGTAACTAACAATATGTTAGGTCAGCCTTGGTACACCTACCACGAACACATTATCTATATATATTTGATGTTTTTGTAATCTATTAATTAACAAATAAACAATTCTTTTTCTCATGTTTCTTATACAATTTTCTTCCATCATATCTTAACAATACTTCCAAACTAACAAAGGAAAATACAATACAAGATAATATACTAAATTTCCAATAACCATCAAGCTTAGAAATAGATATCTATTGATCCTAACTTGCTTAAAATAATTTTCAAATGCTATTTAGCTGACAATTAGTTTTAATATCAGCTTCCCAATTTTCAGTTGAAATAAATGCCAACCCTCTTCTCGCCTGAGGCGATTTAAGGGTGTTGCGCCATAAGTGTGCCTTTCACCTTTAACAGTACTCCTGCAAAATAAAGATGGTTATGCCTTTCATTTCAACACCCCCAATAGTATGTGAATTCTTCATTTCTTCCAACTTCTCTCATTATACATGAGAAAAACCCATCACTAACGCAAAATGATAGGGGAAAATAGGGTCTTACTAGCCAATGCTGTGAGAGCTAGGAAAAAAGCCCACAAATTCACTATTTATTTTGATAGAAAATTTGTCTGTAGTAACACATTGCATAATCCATTCTATGAATTAAGGAGGGAAATTCATAGTTGTCTAAACTTGCCCAAGAAAACACTATTGGACATTGTCATAAGCTTTCATGATATCAACCGTAGCAAGTTCCCTTATCAGCACAAGAAGGCATTGTTACTCCCAAGCAGAGCTGACCCCAGCTACAGCCTTGAGGTTCGACCCCGAACCTCAAGGCTGCAGCTGGGTCAGCTCTGCTTGGGAGTAACAATGCCTTCTTGTGCTGATAAGGGAACTTGCTACGGTTGATATCATGAAACCGAACCTCAAGGCTGCAGCTGGGGTCAGCTCTGCTTGGGAGTAAAAATGCCTTCTTGTGCTGATAAAGGAACTCGCTGCGGTGATCTCTCGAAGTCAGTGCTTGTGGAGCTGTGGTCCTAACATCACATCAGCCATACAAGCTATGATGAATTGTGGGGCGTGACATAAAAAAGTGCCTTTTTAGGTCGCTCCATATTTCACTGCAGCTTAGCTCAATTGGTGAGAAGCGTTGCCTTTAAGGCAAACTAAAGCCTTAAGTCCAGGGTTCGATCCCCCAAGGCTGCAACTGGAATCAACTCTGTTTAGGGGTAACAATACCTTCTTGTACTGATAAGAGAACTCGCTGCGGTGATCCTCCGAAGTCAATGCCTATGGGGCTACGGTCCTGGCATCACGTCGGCCAAATAAGCTGCGGTGAATTGTGGTGCAATCTTTATGACAACCTAAAAGAAGTTCTTAGGCCACAAAAATTTTATCAATGATCCTCCGGCCTTGAATGAAAGTTATTAGTTTCTTATCCCACAAATAAGAAAGGAATCTCTCGAGCCTCTCAGCAAAGATCTTTGATATGCATTTATAAGCAATATTGAAGCAGGACATATGCCTAAAATATCATGGATTGCAAGGGTTTTCAGATTTAGGAATCAACAAAATGACTATTATAAATTTCAGCTTGCTTCCCGTAACAAAAAAGTCTTTGATTGTGATACAAATGTCCTTACCTATCCCAAGTGCTTGTAAAAAAATTCATATTGTACCCATCAAGCCCAAGTGACTTATCTCTTGCCATTAAAAAGAAATTCTCTTTATTCTCATCATCCGTAACCACTTTTAAAAGAGATTCCCAAACCATTTGTCTTACCTTTTTTGCAATTAACGTTTCCAGCCAGTCCAAAAGGTGCTTAAGCAGCTTAAGCTCCTCAAAAAGGTACTGGAAATATCCTATAATCACATTTTTAATCTCTTCATTAGACGGAACACACTGGCTTGAACCAATGTTGATGTATATAATAGAGTTTCAATGGTTCCTTAGCTGAATACAACAGTGAAAATAGCTAGTACTGCGATCAGCAAGTTTTTACCAAGTGACTAGGTTTTTGCTTCACAAAAGATCCCTCTGCAGCACTAAGAAGGTAATAATCCTTCAAAAGGAGCTTCTCCAGATCCCAATCAGCATTATCATGGTAGACATGATTCCAATTCTGACATTTCTGCAAACTTGTTTTAGCATTCCAAACCCATTGATGAATATCCAAGAAAGATTCTTTATTCAGTTTCCTCCATTTCTCTTTCAGGAGCTTAAGTTTTGAGGCCACCTGAAACACAGGTGTCCCTTCAACATTTCTATTCCAGACCCCCACACAATGCATAAGAAATCTGGATGTTCAGGCCAGAAATTGAAAATTTTGCAAAAAGGGCTTCTGATTGCTGACCTTCGCATTCAAATAAACAAGGATAGTACAGTGATCTGACTTACCAGGTTTCAAGACCCTCCACCTCTAAAGCCTGGAAAAGGGCGAGCCATGCCTGATTCACCAAGGCTCTATCCAAGTGTCCCAAGGATAAGGTGAATTGACAACAATTGGACCAAGTATAGAGGATACCGGTGGTACAAATATCATCCACTTCTGCAACATAGCAAAAAGAATTTATTCTTCCATACCTTTGGTTAAAATTATGTTTCCACCCCTTCTATCCTCAATTTTGCGGCATTCGTTGAAATAAACTAGAATAATCCAGGGCCCATCCATAGAGAGTCTGAGCCAAAGCAACTCAGCCCACAGCTTTCTTCTATCAACAGCATTATTTGCTCCATATGTGAAAGAGGCAGAGAAAGAAAGATCCTTGTCCAAAAACTTGCACTAGCAGTGAACCACTTGGTCAGCAATCAAAAAAATTATAATATCCCAAAGGGGATTCCATGCAACCCAAAGGCGACTGCTCAGGTTAGTCTGTAAATGCCACTTTAGGAAGATACAGCCACAGATCATCT
Organism: Combretum micranthum; assembly: GCA_024138025.1. Classification (NCBI taxonomy): domain Eukaryota; kingdom Viridiplantae; phylum Streptophyta; class Magnoliopsida; order Myrtales; family Combretaceae; genus Combretum; species Combretum micranthum. Next base: position 365,595 of record JAMXBD010000487.1, on the reverse strand, counting down.
GCACGTGAGGCACTTTTTACTTTAGTTTCAGAGATATCCAAGAGAGATACTTTACTTTCCATGCAAAAACTCACTATTTTTTATTCTTATTTGGGTCATTGAGACCTCTGATATTCCAATAAGCAAAACTCATTGAGAAAAAACTTGATAAGAGACATCAGAACCAATTAGAAGGCTCGAAAGGCCGCCTCCACCGCCTTCAATCATTTCTCCCGGGCTCTTTTTTTCCTAGACCTTCCTTTTTCCAGAGTCACTAGATTGTCCAGGCAAGGGCCTGGGCACCTCCTCTCCAGCTGGCTATAGGAGAGTGGAGTTTCACTAACGCAAGACAGGTTTCCAAACGAAGAAGTGGCACCACCAAAAGCCTTACCATTGCCTGATAGTCAGCCAAAACTGCATATTCATCCAAGGAACTGGGGTTATTAGGCTCAATGGCGATAATTCTAGAAGGACCCTCCAAATGATGAGGAGGAGCAATAAGAGGGCTGTTAGAGATGGAGCATGCTGCAACCACCAACTTTTCTTTCCCTAAATGATGTGGAGCACAATCTTCATTGGACTTCTCATTTACATCCTTCAAAATTACTCCCTCGTTTTGCGGAGTGATTGGAACAACAGGGAGAACATCACAAGGCAGGCTACTAACTACCTGGTTACCAGGTAGATTTACCCCCAGGTCCATAGCTTTTACAATCTCTGCTTTCAATTTGTGTGAGACTGACTGAAATCATTATTTTTCTTAATCATGTATCATATCAGTTAGGCAAAATAGCTTGTTCAATATTTTCTTGGTTTGTTGTATCTAAGAGGAGGATTGTCTATATCTTTAATTACTTCTGTTGCTTGAAAACAAAATCCAAAATATTTGCAAACTTGCAAGAGATTGTAAGAGTATTCCCTGAGAATGTTTCACATATGGATTCCCATCTGTATCACTAGGGCTTGGTTTAAAAGGTTCGGTGATACATTAACTCCATCTTAGAAACAAGCAAAGTTAAGCAGAATATACTCTATTTGTTAAAGTTCGAAGAACTGGTACAAAAGTAATTGTATTTGTGGATGATAGTAAAGCCGTCTGTGATAATATGTTCAAAATTGCTGACTTAAAGAGGAAACTAGAGAAAAAAAAATTTAAAAACTTGAGGAATTGAATTCTTCAAAGGAAATTGAAGTTTAAGAAAGTAAAAATTTAATTTTTATTAATATTTGGAAGTATATCCTAGATATATGGGAGGTTGGGATATAGGCCAATGAGTATCCCTTCAACAAAATTTGGAGCATCAGTACCCCAAATCATGGCGTTCCAGTGGCTAAAGATCAATATTAATGTCTTGTTGGAAAATTGATTTATTTGTGTCTATCATGATGTACCCACTCTATTAGTTTAGTTAGTCAAGCTATACATGCTAGAATCGAACACCATTTAGATGGATTAAATCAAACTCTAAAATATTCATGAAGAAATCCAGGAGAAATCATTTCATTCAAAAGACTCAATCCATAAACCTTGTAGCATTAAATCTGACGGTAAAATAACAAGGTAGTTGTATGAAATTGTAAGGTAACCTTTGTCACATCTGGTAATACGCAATTAGCAGTTGCTAGAAGCAATGTAGAAATTGAAAATAGAGCAACAGCTCAAAGAAGTCGTGAAGTAATTTGGATTCAAAGATTGCTAAAGAATCTACGCTTGAAGTTTATAATACTAGTGATAGTATATGAGCTATAAGCGTTGTGAAGCCAAAATCTGCTACAAACATAGTAAATCTAGTCAAACATGATGGAATGAAAATTGTTAGACTTGACTGTAACTTTACGATCAAATTGAAAAAGGCATTTGACTTCAGCATGTTTTAAGTCGAATTTAAGAAGCTGACATTCTAACAAAATTTCTACCAAATCAATTGTTTTAAGATATCTTAAGTAAACCAGGAATGATTGATATCCACTCCTTGCTTGAGGGGGACGTAAAGTCTAAGATATCTTTGAGTTTGATATGCTTTGTATTTTTTTGGGTTCAGATTTTTTGTTGTTGTTTTTTTTTCCTTAATTTAATATTAAATGTATTTAATGATATAATACAATAACGATTAGTAAAAAGTAATTAAAAGTAGGAAAAAGGGGATAGAAAATGTCGTGCATACCCTAATCACCTTAGCCTATTAGTCCAAGGTCAAATAGAAGGAATATTTAACATATTAAACAAAGTCCCCTTTGGTATATATATTGCCTTTTTCTAAATGATTGAGCCTCACCGAGCTTCTTTGAACCAAACTTGAGCTCACAAGTTAATGATAGATTGGGCAAGAGCTTTGAATGCTTGAGTCTGATTCAAGTTCAATACTATGCCAACTCGATTCAATTCAGTCCATTTACAACCATGGCCTGTCCTCACAAATGAAATGTGTTCACAATCACAATATGCATAGGATACTGAAATATGTGGAAAACTATACCTGACAATACCGAACTATATCGTAGAGATTTTGCAGTCCAGAGTTCTCATAAAAGACCATTGAACTCTGTTGAAATAATTGCTAGTGTCAAGAATAGAGAACAATCAAGCAAAATCAAAGAAAAGAAAAGATGCTTAAATTATACCTGCCTAGGAACATCCGCTGCCCTATAATAAAGTAGGCATTCAGAAGGAAGACCATCTCGTCCAGCCCGTCCACTTTCCTGCAGCAACAGAAGTTAGAGAAAAAGAAAGGCTAGTAAGAGATGAAAGAGTTAATCCTGGAAAGATTTGAACCTGATAGTATGTTTCCATTGATTTACTCAGACTGTGATGAATGACAAACCTGACTACAGAACTCCATAGTATTAGCAGATGAAAATTAGGTGTAACAAGCAATTACCAGCTTATGCTAAAACAATGTAGGCACAGATAAGGATAAAAATTATCAACACACTTCCAGTTTCCAAATCCCATAGAACGAGGGTGCGACACCAAAAATACGAAGAAATTGTATGATTACCGACCCCTCAAATAAAAATTACTCAAATACTAATTATATAAAATTAATTACCAAATTACCAACGCAAAACCGCACGTGTTTCGCGAATTTGAACATGAATCTCATGTTGAAGATGCGATTCACGAAGAAATATGTATCACCTGTTAAAGATGTGATTTGCATGCAAAATAAGTAAATTACCTTTTTAAGATGTGATTCATCTTAAAAAATTATGAAACACCATTTGAAAATGCGATTCAACACTGTATGACTTTTGGCTAAATCACATCTTCAAATGGCATTTCACATGTAAATTTGTGAACCACCTGTTTAATATGCAATTTTGCATCGAAATTTGTGTAATTATTTTTGTTTAATTTGTATTTGTATAATTTTTTTCTACAAAATTGGTAGACACGTGTTTCACCCCCCAAAATGCAAGCAAAGAAGAAAGGCCAATTAGTCTATGTCTTATGCATCCACCGAGAAGCAAGGAGGGAAAAAGCTTTAGTTAGCAGACAATCAATGAGTTATTGAGAAACACACAAAAGCTCAATAAAGCATCTTATATTAAAGATCAAACAAGGGATCAACAAATTTTATCACTAATAGAATACGCAAATTAATAATAGTCACTATAAAGGCATCACTAAGTGTCAGAAGTAGCCCTCTAGGAATTGTTTTCATAGTATGACACCATTATAATCTGAAGCAATTCATCATAAAACAACCAATAAGAACTTTATTGATGGGGAGTTTAATACACCAAAAAATACACACAAATAATTGTCATTGCAAGGGCATGAAATGGTGATGAGGGATTTCCTGCTCTTCTTTCATTCTGTTCCTTCCAAACGTGATATATTGCAGCACCAAATACTTACCTCAATATCTCGATCATATGGGGCTAATTTGAAGCTGTAGTCCCCAGATCACCAGTCATACTCCAACTTAAAAGATTTGGTTGGCATTCAAACTCTTTAATCACCATGCTCCACACATCATTGGTACTCTCAAAAAACAGATGCAAATAGCAGTGAGGTCCCTCGCACATAATAAGCAATTTTACCTAACCACTCCCTGTTTAAGGAGCTTGTCAATACTCAGCCTGTCCAAACAGCCATTCAAAGAATGAAAGCATGCCTAGGGACATAGCATTTGAACTAAACACATTCTATTTATGAAGTTGTAATCCTCATTTAACCAGTAGCATACTCCAACTTAGAAGATTTGGTTGGCAGTCTAGTCCTCAAAATGCACATGTGATTGATACTCAGGCTAACCAATTTTACCTAACCACTTCCTGTCTAGTAGCCTGTACTAACAGCCATCTAATGAATGAAAGAACGCTTAGGGCCATGAGCCTTTGAACTAAACACATTATCCATGAAACCTGCTTAGACTCCTGCCCAGGTCACCCAAACTATGAGTCTCGATTCGGAAAAATAGGACCTGAGACCAAAGCTGCCTAGTTGAATTGATGGCAGGTCCTGGACCTGCCAGTACCTAGGTCTGGGCCTCGGACCTGTGACCCACCATGAGGTCCTTTTTAGCTTTAAATAAAAAGATATATTCTTTTTTGGGCAGTGTCAGTATATTTTCTTTTCAATTGCAATAATAATGTGTGGCTACAGCCTAGTACAAAAGGAGCTATAAAAACTGGTTATCATACAAGTACCAATCAATCAAAGGATACATATATTGGTAGCTATACAAAAAATTAATAGTCTCAATTAATTACATAGCCCAAAAAAAAAAGGAAAAAATTTTCTTAGCTGAATTATCAGCTGTGGTATGTGAAGCTCCCAATCTCTTTCGTTCCTTTCCTTCCACAGTAGGCAGACAAGAACTGCTGGAGTTCTCCTCCAAGTGATATCATTGTAGCCTTTGAAAACATGTAGTAGTTAGCTAACAAACAAGGCTGAGAATAAGGTGTCAAGGAGGTTGGAAGGCGATGTAAACCTGCCATATACTCCTCAAATACGCAAAGTAACAAACAGATGAAATGAGATTCTTCTCTGGTATCGCAAAGGAAACATCGGTTGAGATTCAATTTTCACAACGCAAGTAGTCAAGCATGAAAAAGCATTTCTCTTACTGCTAGCCAAAGAATAAAGGCATGGCAAGGGAGATTACCCTTATGCCAGACTATGAAATGCCATGGAACTTGGCCATTGTTCTGTTACAGGTGGCAATAGACTGCCTTAATTGAAAATTCTTTCGAAGGGGCTGGTTTCCATATGAACTGATCACTCTGATTTCTACTAGGAAGTGTGATAAGAAGAACATTCCTCTTGATTTCTTCCTACACTTCTATACTTAGCCAAATCCAAGAATCATTATTTATGATGGTATTAAGGCAGGCTCCTTTAGGCCATTTCAAGCTGTAAACGGTTCTTTTACCTAGCTAATCAACTAGAGGACTGTTTAGATGCCACGACTCGTACCATAGGGAAATATGACTACCATCCCCAATAATCCAAGAAAAAAAGGGAATGAGTCCAACTTTGAGCTTGCGATGTTTTCCTCCAAGACCAAGCCTGTGCTAAGATTTTAACTACCCAAAAGTTCCTATCTTTAAGGATTTCAGAGGAGACTGAATGAAGCTGCCACACGGGTCTTTCCACATTAGAACATAAATGCCAAATATGTTACAATTAGGCAACTTTGTTCCACTAAAACATATTAAGGACACCTAAGCCCCTGTCTTTCTTGGATCTACACACATCCCCACATGCTACTTTAGAGCTGGTTCTCTCTGCATCGGACCCTTTCCATAGGAAATGCTTAATCATAGTAGTGAGCTCCTTTAGTATGGCCTTTGGAAGAACAAAAATCGAAGCCCAATAGATCTGAAGAGAGAATAACACACACGCTTGATAAGATGTAACTTGTCTGCATATGATAGGGATTTAGATGTCCAGACCAATATAGTTTGCGAATTTGGTAAGTAAAGTTTGACGCATATTCTTTGATAATCTAGAGGAGATCAAAGGAACTCCTAAGCATCCAATAGGCAAGTTCCCTACCAAGAATCCCAGACAAACAGCAACAAAGTGGTTTCCTCTAAGACTTCACTCAAATAAAAAAAAACCACTAGCTTTTACAAGCATTACAATGGAGACGATAACTTGAAAAATCCTTAAAGCAAATCGTCTACGAAGCGAAGATGACTAAGCTTAAACATTTTACATCTTTAGAGGTACTTGAAGGATGGGTTGGAATCGAGGTTCCACATGGGGCAAGAGAGAGTTCCCAAACTAATACAAAGAGAGGGGGAAAAAGGGATCCTCTCATCTTAACCTTCATGAGCTGGCAAAGAACCCAACCCATTGGTTACTCTTTAATAATATACTCAAAACTTTGAGCATAGATACACTCTATTACCCACTTAGAAAAACATAGGCAGAAAATTAAGATAATCTTATAGATTAGCCAAAAAAACTCCATCCGGCATGGTCGTAGGCCTTTAACATATCCACCTTTATAGCGCATCTAGCACCATAGGAGTTTCTATACTATCCATTCAAGAGCTCTTCAGCCACCAGCACATTATCTATTATTCTTTTTCCCCTTTATAAAAGCTTTTTGCTCCCAATCAACCAATTTACCCACTATTGTCCTCTTTTATTAATTAAAGTCTTAGAACTACATTTATAGAGTATTACAACAAGAGATGGGATGGCAATCGGTTTGAGTTTCAAAAGTGTGTACCTTAAGGACTAGTGTTAAAATGGTGGAATTTGTGGATTATAGAAGCTTGCCTAAACCAAATAAATCTTTCATAGCCATAAACACTTTTGCTCCCACGATTTCAAAAGCCTCCTGAAAGAAGTTGATGTTGTATCCACCAGGTTGATGAGATTTATCCTTGTCTAATATCAAAAAGCATCCTTAATGTCTAGATTTTGTGGCTAGTTTGGTCAAAGGATCCATGCTAAGTTTGTAAGCATTGATAAGGTTTAGCCTTTCAAAGCAAGGAGTATTACTAGGCTTAGATAAGAAGCATATGAAAAAGTCTAAAAAAGCTTCATGAATCTTAGATTCACTAGAGATTCATAGTTCTATCATCCAAAGGGAGTGAATGGATGTCATTTTTATGGGTTCTTTAATGAAGGGATCAAATGAAGAAGGTTAAGCTCCCATCACCAAATTTAAGCCAGCTTTTGCTTGATTTTTGGTAAGAGGAATGATTCCCCAGCAACTCTCAACACATAGAAATCCTTGAAAAGCTTCTTCTCCTTATCCCAATTGACTAACGGGGGTCCAAAGCAATTGGCATCTCGGGTATTCTCTAGGGCTCCTTAAAATATACATATATATAATGAGACAATGTCAAAAATGGCATCTAAACTTTCATAAAAAATTCAATTGAATACCTGAAGTTTGTTTTTGAACAATTTGCTACCTAAAGCAAGTTTTCATGAACATTTTTTCCACTTGAAGTTAGTTTGGTTTTGACAATTTTGGTATTGAATAAAATTTTTGTAGACTTTTTTCATACCTAGTTACCTTGCTTCGGGCATAAAAAAGTCTGTAAAAACCTTATTTAATTATCAAAATTATTAAAACTAAACTTCAGATATAAAAAAAATCCACGAAAACTTTGTTTAGGTACCAAATCAATCAAAATGAAACTTCAGGTAGCTGACTAAACATTATACGAAAGTTTAAGTACCATTTTTGTCATTAACCATATATATATATATATATGAGAAAGAATCAATTTTAAATAAGTAAGACTCCAAACTCAAAATAAAAGTTGAGCCTCAAAATCTTATAGTTTTTAATCCATCTCTCAAAGAATTATCAAGGATGTATAATCATTTATGCAATTGCTTTATATATATATATATATGAAAAAGAATCAATTTTAAATAAGTAAGACTCCAAACTCAAAATAAAAGTTGAGCCTTAAAATCTTATAGTTTTTAATCCGTCTCTCAAAGAATTATCAAGGATGTATAATCATTTATGCAATTGCATCCAATTTCAATTGCACCATTAAACTTTCTCCCTCCTCATTTTCCACTGGAGCAGATTAGGTAACTTTAACTGATCAAAAGAATCTGCAGGATGTTCCACCTGGGCAGATGATGCTATTTTCTTTGCCTTTACCACTCAGACCCAATGGCTTCTCTTTTGGCTTTTCTGGAGCCTTAATTTCATTGATAACAATGTGTTTTGTGTCCCTCCAGATTGGTGGTTCACTCTCCTCACAAGTCTGATCATTCTCTAGAGATTCCTTTCAATGGGAGGGATCCTCATCTAGCCTAAAAATACCACATTTGAAACAACGTGGTTGAATCCATCCATACTCCACACTAACCTAAGCATGAGCATCATTTGCTTTCTCCATTTCAAAATCTAGAAGGAAGCCTTCACTAATGTCCATCTCTATAAAAGCATGAACGTATTTAATCCTTTAATTTTTAGCCGTAACTATATCAGCTTGCAGTTGTTTGCCCAAAGCACAGGCCGAATAACTAATGCCTCCTCATGTAATAATTCCATTGGAATTCCCTAAAGTTTAACCCACAAAGGCATTCTTGAGGGTGTGTTTCATTATTTTGTATGAACAAAATCAACATATGCAACCAAGTACTCCAACCAAGCAAAATCAAGCTTTCAAAACGCTGACCTGCAGGTCCTTTACATTCCATGCTGTGTTGTAAATGCACACTGAGCATATGAGCAAGCAATATATAGAATATGCAACATGGCATGATAGAATGAGTATATAATATATATGCATACATCACAATAGCTGAGCCAAAGCCAAGCATACAGTGCATCCAAGTTAAAAACAACACTTACCAACTTTGCCAAACAATAAGGTGAGCATGTGCAACCAAGCAAGATACACTGAGCAATCAAAGCACTCACATGACCAAGTAACTAAGCAACTATCAGTCAAACAAAACACTTACTAAGACTACTGAGCCACATGGGTCAGTTAAGTGAAACATTCTTACAAACACTTCCACACAAATTCACACATTTTCAACTAAACTTATATCAACTCTATTGACTCACTTGGGTCCATATCCAAAATATATGTCCATATCATCAAGTCAAGCGGTAATAACTAGCTATGTATCAAGGCCCATTCATCAACTTAACTCATGGTTTAAATGTTGTGGACAGCCCAGAAAACTATTTTTCCCTTTTTACTTACATTAGTCACAACATTCTAATTTTAAACCCAATTTTAACAAACTTTTTAATCAAAGCAACAGTTATTCCACATTCTATCCAAATACACTAGATACCCAAATTACCAGAACAAGTAAAAATTATGAAATTATGCTTTTCTAAATGGACCACTAAAGTGAAAATTGCCAATTTTTTCAATTTTGTGTGTTTTAATGCCAACCCCAGGGTTCTCTACAGGGCTCAATATAAATCCCAACATATTTTAACACCACAGTCATAATAACATTTGATTAATGACATGCAAACATAATCATATTAGTCTCTCTTGGCAAAATAAACCAAAATCGGTTTTTGAAATTGATCCTCCATGCGGTTCTCCAACTTAATCTGCCTCTGACAGTTTTTGACATTTGAGTCATTTAAAAGGGAAGAATGAACTTCAATCTCTCAACCAAAATCTCAAAATGCATTTGTTATTGCAACACGGTATAAGGAGAAAGGGTTAAAAGAAGGTTTAATGAGGTACAGTTAAAAGCAATTACCCCCCAAAAAAGAGAAACAATTGGGAGCTTTTAATAACCTTCCAGACACAAAATTATCTTTGATGGCTGCTCTTACTTCCTCCACAACTATGCCCCAGTCTTCCTAAAGAACTTTGCATTATATCCCATCAGGTCTTCCCACGTGGTTAACTCAACTACAGCAGAAGTAACCGGTTTCATAAGTTCACTTCAATATGCCTCATGAAGTCATTTTTAGAGCAGCATATTATAGTCTTTCTCTACAATCAAAAGAACTCTGTGGATCATGCAATCACTTCTTGAAGGAATGGATGGCTTGCAGTTAGATATCATTGGATGAAGAGAGGAGAGTGGATAACCATTTCATGTTTATGTCAAAGGCCATTAGATCCCAAACAAACAATAGTGAGATTTAGAAGATTCTCTAAATGTAAAGCTAACATCACTTTACTGGAGGAAAATAGGTTGTAAGGCAAGAAAATGTCATGAAAGTAAGCAAAAACATGTGCAGATGGTAAGAAAGGTATTATATATGGACATCCAATGATAGGATGAAGAAGAAAACAAACTCAGACATCATGTATGCAGAGTCAAGTTCAGATCTGTCAGGTATTTAAAAAAGAACTACAAAGAGGATCATTCAACAATTATTAATGAAAGAAATGTATCTTTTATGATTTCTTTGACTTAATTAATATATAAATGACTTATATGACAGGGTTAAATCCTTCATTTAAAGTGTTTTCGTAACTTTGACAACTATTTTAAGCACAATGCTAATTATAGCTCGTTATCTGAATTTGACCCTTCCATAACTATCAGTTTAATTTTTTCTAAATAACTACATAAGGACTAGTCTAGCCCACAAAGAGCCCTTGGCTAATTGTAGGAGAAAGTGGAGAGGCAACAAATATGTGTACAACCCTACCTTCGCATAATTTCGAATAGGCTATTTATATGTATCTCAATCCCATGCCTTACGAGTCCCTAAAGATGCAACTAAACTGTTGTTCCAAGGCTCACCCTTTAAAAATGAGCATATACACTTGCCAGAAATATTTAAAAAGAATGAAATGAAATAAATCAATAGATAAATAAAGCATATTGAGGCAAAAAGAAATCTCAAATTAATGATGACAAAATTTTAATAAATGATCAATGGCAAGGAAACTCAAAACATGATGACAATACATGAAAACATGAAGGTACGATAACAAATACCTTCAAAATATACATAATAAAATCACACTTTATCTACTAGCCTAAGCCATTAGGTGAGTTTGTAGCAGTACCATAATCTACAACTACATTAGTTTCCCAAGAAGATACAAACGGGCATTGGAAACTATGTACCATACAGCGGTTCAAGGGAAAGGTAAATGATAACAAGGTGAGACTGTGTTCTTGTTGATAATAAGATTTCTTCACTCTTAATTAAGTATAAATCATGTTTCACTTGCATATGGACTAAATATCAATTAATGCCAACTCAAAAACTACTGAGGCAGCATCATGGATGTCATAAGTAAATGAAACCAAAAAAAAAAAAAAAGAAATTACAATAATGAATCTTCTTCAAATTGAAGAAAGGACAATGTTGCTGTACTCACCATCAGGTTTGTTTATTCCCATACCAAATGCCACCTGCAAGTATGGGAAACAAAGTTATAGTTGAAACTGAAATGAGTAGGACTTGCTATCATGAAGATACCTACCGTACCAACAATGACTTGCAACTTGCTACTGCTCCACCTGTAGCATAAGATGAAGAAGATAGGAATTCAAGTTTATAAAGAAAAGATTGAAAAAAATAAAAAGCCGCACACTGAATTTTAGTTGCTCTACATATAGTCACAAAGTAAAGGACTAAAGTACAAGAACCAATAAATTTACAGTAAGTCCTATATAAGGAAACTTCATGCATCCATCAGTATCAAAATCCTATTTAAGGTTGACCAGTACTAAAGACCACACTAAAACAGAATGCAACTGTTGTGACGTTGAAACACAGCTAGCTGGCTGGAAGAGAATTATTGTTCTGGGTAACAGCTATAGCTTTCCTCAATTATTTATATCATTTCGCAGCAGATGGCACAATACATGATAAGTCACAGTCAATTATAAATTCTTCAGGGATATTTATTCGAAAGTCCTACCATAAATCCTTATCATCTGTACAAAATGATGGCTTCCAACGAAACCACATATGGAAGCCTCCCTCTGCTCCTAACTAAACTTGCTTTATTTACACCAAAAGCCACTAAGGAATGAATTTTTCTAATAGACAATCTTCAACAAAAGAAATGGGAATTGGTCAATAGATGCTTCATACATAAGTAAGATGCAGGAATGCCAGCTACTTTCTACTACAATATTGTTTTTCCAATCTTCATGGATCATGTTTTCTCCTATATAGGTTTTTGTTCAGTAGATGCAAGTTTAAGCAAGAATGAGTTAAGATATAGTAGATAGGAAAAAATAGTTACATTCTCCCTTATATTTTTTGGGTTACTGGTAATGAAGAAAATACAGGAGTTCTTCGTAGTACAAAAGCAGCACGATTAATATGGAAAACCAACCATAAAGATAATTATCTGTTTCTAATTTTTTCCCTAACATTTACCTTGAATTTTTAATGGTACTATTTCATGAAAACTGTTTGTTTTAACTAACATAACATGTTTTAAAATTTAATAATGGCTTGCTCAATATGTTGGCATGTTGGTCTTGCATAAAAAGTAACAAGATGGCTTGTATGATTAGGCTTGCATGTTTGATTTTAGCCCAACAGCATGTTTAATTGTATTCAATTCACATTCACACACACACACACCAGAGTTCTAGCATATTCATTCATTAGATTAGGTTTTGCATGATATATGTTTAGAGTCATGCCTTCTACAAATTAAATACCATAAACCTAGGTGGATTCATTGAAACCTGCATGCACATCTTTGACATATGTAGTGTAAATAAGAACTTGCGGACTGCAGTCATGAAAATATCCATTCATTGCAACCCAGAAGAAAAACAGCAACAACACGAATGTCAAAACCATTGAGATATGTATTGAATGTACCAGCAATCACACAGAGAGAAAGTAAAACTTACTGCATATGAACTCTCTCACGAGCATTTACATCCATATCTGCATGATAATAGTTAGCCGAAACTCCTCTGTTGCATAATTCCATCGCAACCTGCTCTTCATGATTGAACATGCCAGGATTAGCATTCAAAGTCAAAATCATAAAGAGAGAGAGATAAATAGCCACTAGCAACGATACTGGCGGAGATGGCTTGAATTCTCTCTTTGGCACAACCTCTCCCCAAGAACTTCAAGTTTTAAGAACATGAAAGGTTCAGAAATAACCCAATGGCCTTAAGGGTCCCTTATTCCACAATTTTAGTTGCATTAGAAGAAGAGCTTACAAATACATGATCACCTCCATGTGTCAAAAGCCCAAATAACTGCTTCAGATAAAAGCTATGCATATTGTAGATATGCAGGAGATGGTACTACAATTGAGAAACTTTTTTTTTTTTTTTTTTTTGGTTAAATAACTGGCTGAGAAACTTTAGATAACATCAAATATCCAATTTTTAGGCTGCAAAACCTTTTTTAGTTAAAGAAAAATTTTAGCACACATGCTGAGCACTGAGAGGTTGAATGGAAAGCTGAATGGACCTGTTCGCATTCCTTCCTAGAGAAGCAATAAATGATGCCAGATTCATTATTTGAATAAGATTCTTGAATAAATTCAGCAATCTCATCAATGACTGCTTTGCAATTGATGACTTCTCCCGCACCTGCAGCCCAAAAAAAGACAATTTCCATGCTGAAAGGTAGATTACTGTAAAAACATATAAAATAAAATAAATGATCAGCATACCATGTAAAAGAGATTTGGCCGATTGACAGTGCTAACAAATTTAACACATTTTGGAATTTGCAACATTTCAGTTAGATCGTTTTGAACTTTCTGAGTTGCAGTAGCCTGGACAAATGAAGGAATTTAAAGCCCAAAAGTAGAGTAAATGACTAATTAAAGCAAGCTGATTTGGTGTTATGTCATCTAACTTCTATGTTGGGTTAAAGGACAATTTCAAGAGCTTACCGTCAAAGCAACCACAGGGACATGTGGAAACTGAATCTTAAGGATAACCAGATTTTTGTAGTCGGGTCGAAAATCATGACCCCACTGGCTACAACAATGCGCCTCCTGCAAAAATCGCCCAACAGAAATTCACAGTCCCCCTTTGTTAGCTGTATAGAGTCCAAGTTTCTAAGTTTGTAAATATCCAAACTCAGTTTTCTTCCTTGTTTGGTAACTTTGTATAAGATGGTAATAAAAGAAACACATGCTATGTAGTTATCATGATCGTTGCCATTCAAAATGATGCAAAAGGTGCTTGAAAGCACCTCACCTATCTGATTAAGAGCATGACATGTTAGGCACATCATCTAAAGTGTGTGCCTTCAAAAATTAGATGAGTGGAAGCAACCAATGAATACAAATCAAAGAAAATATCTCTAATCTTCCTACAATGTCGAACCGCAAAGCCTCGTCATTTGCTTTGGGAGCTTTTCTTCAAGGACACTCTTTACTCCCTTTGGAGAAAAAGGAATGAAAGATGTTCTTTAGAAGAACCTTAATCCAACATTCTTGTACCCATGCAAAGAGTTTTCTTGTGATACTCATTACAGCTACTCTAGTCTTCCTTTATCTCTATATGCATGTTGTCACTGCTCTTCTTTTAATGAAATAACTGCATTACCAATATTTGTGTGTGTGAGTGTGTAATTCAAACATTACAAGGTGAACTTGAAGTGATATCCATCCCAAACCCAAAAGCAGCTGGGAGGAAAGATTTCACTTTATATCAGCCTACTATCATAAAAAGAGATTTCTAATGAGGAACCCACCTAGAACCTCTAGTCCTTTTTACTTCTTTTAAGAGAATAGTATAGAGGAGGACCCTTAAACTATATTATTATTATGTCTTCTCTCTGGCTGCTGTTTGAATCTCGAGTGTTTACACTAGTTTAGCTTAAATCCTAGTGCCAAAAAAAAAAAAAAAAAAGGCTACAACAACAACAAATAAGAAAAGGAAAAGATGTGTTGGTTAAAAAATCTACGCTCTCATAAGACACTCCAATCATCTACAACATTCACTACTCATAAATTAGTATCAGTTCCGCATGCATATATTCATAGGCCAGACAATAATTGGACAAGTTTACTCACATCAATTGCTATCAAAGAGAGACGACCAGCATGGTGACATTTTTCAAGCTTTGACATGAATCTTTTACTCTTTGATATCTTCTCTGGTGTGACATACAAAATCTTAAGCTCTCCTTCACCCTTCTCAAGAGCCTTGTATATAAACTTCTCATCTTCCTTGCCAGTAGTTGATGTCAACATATGCGCAGGAATTCCTAAAGCAGCCAAACCCATCACCTAAAAAGGGAGTTGCTCCAATAAACTTATGTTGTCAAGGGAGTTGCAAAATGCACCGTTTTAACTGTAATAAAAACAATACATTTCCTATATAAAAAGGCACCTGATCTTGTATCAAAGAAAGCAAAGGACTGACAACAAGTGCAACTCCATCACGAAGAATTGCTGGAAGCTGGTAGCAAAGACTTTTCCCACCACCAGAGGCCATTATAACCAAAACATCTCTCCCACTCATGATGGCATTAATGATCTGTATTGGAAAAAGATCACTATTCTCGTATACATTATACTTTCACCAAACATAAAGAGAAAAACCACACGATTATCTCAATGCACATAGAAAATTAGTCATATATATGACTATCATTTGGCAAAAGTTCAAATTTAGATTGGCATGAAACATAAGAAAGACAAATGGAAAAGCCCATGTAATGTCAATGGGGTTTGGGGAGGGGGTGGGGGTGTGTGTGCAAGCTCATCCCTTATGTTACATAATAATAACAGGCAGTATTTAAGTAAGATGACTTAATCGCAGTACATGCAGTTTAATTTGAGAACTCATACCAAATTAGAATGATGCAGTATGAAACAAATGGTTCTTAAGTTCATGAGAATTTATCATGTCAAATGGAAATGATTGCTACATAGAAATCCTCAATATCACAGCAAACTAAATTTACTGGAGAGCTAGAATGGGAAACAGCAATACTCCTACTGAATTCGCTAGACAAATTGGAACATCTTAAGCTAGAATTATGAACAGAAAAACTACAATGGAGCATTCTCATAGCAAAATCAGGGCTGATTTGATGTCAACTTTTCAATGTATATCTGGATTAAAAGTAGTTGGAAAATAACACATTGCATTCATTCTTAGAAAATAATTTAGAGCTGATTCCAGGAAAGAATAAAAGGAAACAACTTCGCAGGCGGTGCAGGGTCACCATGATTAGCTTCACAGTGCGGTGGCAGAAGGGAATTTACTTCACATGGTGGTTTTTTCTAGTCCTAGCCTCAATACATCCCATAAGCATCCCTACAAATAGGAGACAATCGGCTAATTGCAAAGAATCTAAGAAAGTCCTGATCATTCACCTCTTTGCAATGGAACATGCAGAAAGATTAAAAGTATCTAGGTCAAATATGCAGAAGGAGAAAGAGAAAATGAAATCAAACCTCTCGCTGGTTTGCACGATAGTTACTTATACCAAAAATGTTTAACTTGGTATCATCTCCTTGAGAATCCCATTCAAATGATCCTGACCAATCTTCAACTGAAGTTGAAGGCCCATCCTTGACACCAGAACCCCCCACCTCACATGTCTCCAGCAGGGCTTTCAGCTCCGACTGTCTCTTGTACAACTTCTCTTGATGACAAAGTAAAACATTTATCTGATCTACACAAAAAGAACGGAAAGAAATGGAGGGAAATACTTCACATCATAGCCACACCAAAGTCAAATAGTAAGCAGACAGAAGAAAAATAACAATAAATAAATAAATAAAAGTGCACAAGATCATACAATGGTTTTTTTGGATGTAATGTCACATTTTCATTGATAAAAGAAAAAATACAAGAAAAAGAAACGAAAGAGGCAAAGATGCCACCTCAAAAAAACAAAAAAAAAAAAACCTAGAGATAGGACTCACAAGAAACCTAAAACCTCAAGCTAAACACCATACAAAAAACAAAACAAGGGTGCTAAGATCGAGATTTTGGCAAATTACAACACCAGAGTACTACTCTAGCAAAGAAAAGTAAAACAAAATAATTCGAATCACTTCAAGCACAGACCGAGATCTAATTCCAAGCCTTTTCTCATTCCTCAATCTCCATATATAGTAAATAGCCAAACTGGTAATGATCTTCCATATTGGAGAGAGGCGGAGGCCTATGTAGTTGAAAAGCTCTTGAATACTTCCAGCTTCAAAAGGGTATATGCTTCCCACATGTATTGTCTCTTTTAGCTTCTTCCAAATCTCTTGGGCATAGGAGCAAGTAAGAAAAAGATGAGTATGTGACTCCTCCTCCCTATTGCAAAGAAAACAACAGTTATGAGAAGTAACGCCCCATGGCACAAGTTTGTCTTGAGTGACCATTCTTTGATGTGCAGCTAGCCAAAGAAAAAAGACATGTCGAGGGACCAATTTTTTAAACCATACGAAATTTAACTAGGGAGGCTTGACTCTTTATCCACAGCATCGAGCATAAGCTTCTTTGATAGATCAACTCTTTGATGGATTATCCTTCCATACTATAATATCTGTTTTTCCACTAACAGGATGGAGTCCACTACCCAATTCAGCCTTGACCCTTTCCCCAATTGATCCTTGTGGCCAATCCCAACTATCCTCGCTAATGATACTACAAAGACAAGCCTCTTTTGGGACACCAGAAGAAAAAATAGCCCTCTGCCCCTACCAATCTACCAATGGGCCCTTAGGATGCCATTCATCATACCACAGAGAAATCTTATATCCGTTACCCACCTCATATTTAAGAAGGATTTGAGCGAGAGGTCTCAATTGTAAGATTTTCCTCCAAGACCAAGAGGCTACTAAATGTGTTTTCATCAACCAGAAGTTTTTCTCTTTTATAAGCTCTGATCACACCCATGAAGGACACACAGAATCCATAACATCTTAACAGAGAAACCAAATATGGTTGAGTTGGGCTGCCTTGTTCCATGAAACGAGGTCAATAATGCCCAAACCACCTTCCTTCTTGGATTTGCACACAATATTCCACTCAATTTTTGCCTTAACCTTCATTTCATCATTGCCATTCCAAAGGAAACGGTTCATTTTTGTTGTTAACTCCTTTAAATACTCTTTGGAAGAATAAAAATAGAAGACCAATACACTTGAATAGAGAAGAGGACACTCTTTATCAATTGAATATGATCTACATAAGATAAAACTTTACATGTCCAGTGGCTAATGCGTTTGCTGAATCTTTCCATTAGGAATGGACATGTAGATTTACTTGGCTTGGATGTAGAAAGGAGCACTCCAAGATATTTCACTAGAAGCACCAAGCTTAAAACTTAAAATATGGAGAATTTCCTCCTTCACTACCTGCGAAACGCCACTGAGGAAGATGTGACTTTTATCAAAGCTTACCTTCAAACCCGAGAGCTTGTAAAATTCATCTAAAGCACCTTTAATAAGCCTGATAGATTGGACATCGGCCTTAGAAAAGATCATCACATCATCGCAAAACAAAGGTGGCCAAGGAGTTCATTACAACACCTTCAATGGTAAGAGAATTTTCATTTCTTCCAACCTCTCTCATATACATGAGAAAACCTCCATCACAAGAACAAAAAGATAAGGGGAGATGGGGTCCCCTTGGCGAAGACCACAAAAGGAAAAAACCCACAAGTTCACCATTGAAGTTGATAGAAAATTTAACTGTTGTAACACATTGCATAATCCATATAATGAACTGAGGAGGAAAATTCATAGCTCTTAAAATTTGCTCAAGAAAACACCATCGAACATTGTCATAAGCTTTCATTATGTCTACTTTTATGGCACACCTAGCCCCATGACCATCCTTGTGGTAACCAACAAGAAGTTCTTGAGCCACAAAAATGTTGTCGATAATCCTTCGACCTTGAATGAAAGCAATCTGCTCCTTGCCCACCAGGTAAAGGAGGACCCTCTTAAGCCTTTCTGCTAATATTTTAGAAAAACATTTATAGATCACATTACAACACGAAATAGGCCTAAAATCCGTAGTATTGGAAGGATTATCATATTTCGGGATTAAAGAAATGGCCATAGAATTAATTGATTTCAGCAAGCATCCTGTGGTAAAAAAATCTTTGATAGCGGTGCAGATGTCCTTACCAATGATATCCCAAGTGCTTCTGAAAGAACTCACATTATAACCATCAAGCCCAAGTGTCTTATCACTAGCCATCAAGAAAAAAGTTTCCTTAATCTCTTCATGTGTGACCATTTTTGAAAGAGAGACCCAATCCACTTGCCTTACTTTTTTTGCAATTAAAGTGTCTAATCGACCCAAGAGCTGTTCGGGAGGTTTTGGCTCCTTAAAAAGATCCTAGAAATAATCTACTATCACATTTTTAATCTCTTCCTTCGATTGAACACATTGGCCTGCACCATTGTTGATGGATCTTATAGAATTACAATGATTACTAAGCTGAGTGCAGCGATGAAAAAACTTATTGCGGTCTCCAAGTTTTAACCAAGTAATCCTGGATTTTTGCTTCATAAAGGATTCTTCTGCTGCATTAAGGAGGTAAAAATCCTTGAAAAGGAGCTTCTCCTGTCCCAAATTGCACAATTAGGGTTGTCCTGATTCCAATCTTGGCATTTATGCAAGCTTTCTTTAGCATTCAGTGTTCGTTGATGAATATTTGAGAAAAACTTCTTGTTTAAATTTCTCAATTCTTTTTTAGCAGCTCAAGTTTTGAGACACTAAAACATAGGTGTCCCTTTCACCCTTCTATTCCAAACCTCTCTTACAGTCGATAAGAAATCCGGATGTTTGGCCCAGAAATTGAAGAATTTAAAGAAAGGCTTGCGGTGGCTGATCTCCACATTCAACAAAAAGGATTGGGCAGTGATCCGACATACCTGGGCTTAAAATCCTTGCTTCAGAAGCCTGAAAACGGGAAATCCATTTTTGATTTATCAAGGCTCTATCCAAATTCCTAAGGATAGGGCTGGATTGAGAGCAGTTAGTCCAAGCATGGACAGCACCCAAGGTACGAATGTCATCCACTTCAGCATCATAACAAAAAGTATTTAGCTCTTCCATACCTTTAGTTAAGATGACATTTCCACCCATTTTACCCTCAATATTCCGGCATTCATTGAAATCCCCTAAAATAATCCAAGACTCATCAATCGAGAGCTTTAGGCTAAGCAACTCAGCCCAAAGCTTTCTTCTATCCACAGCATTATTTGCACCATATATAAAAGAGGCAAAAAAAGAGGATCCTTATCCAAAAACTTGCACCAGCAATGAATAATCTGGTCAGAAACCAAAACGACTTGAACATCCTACTCCAGGGGATTCCAAGCTACCCAAAGGCAACCACAAGGGTTGTTCTGAAAATGCCACTTTGGGAATATGCGGCCCCATATCATCTGCACTCTAGAGGCTTTTACTTTTGTTTTAGAAATACACATAAGAGCTAATATTGCCAAACACAATGCTAATATTGTTTTTTTTTTTTTAAATGATCGTGGCCAATTTCTATCTCAAGCATCCAACAACCCAGGTCAATTATCTATTGAGTCCTTTTAATTGATGATTGTCCATATCATCTTTCTATTTATTTCATTTAACCCAAACAATCCCTTAACCCAATAAAATTTCATTCTTTGCATTATTTGGAGCCTAATATTGTTGGATTCTCTGATTTGCTACACTTCTAATTGTGCTTGGATTTTGGTATCAGATCTTAAGCACATCATTTTTAGGATTTAAATGAGAGAGGCAGACAGACTCATTGATATAGAACAAGGATGAGAGTGGTGTTAGGCACTCGCACATGCACAAGAGAGAGAGAGAGAGAGATTTGCCTTTACATTTTAGAAAGAAAACATGGCTCAAGCTAAAATTAGAGATGTCAAGCTTTACCTTCATTTTAGAGAGAAGGCGATATGAGTTTGGAGGGAGCAAGCAGGAGATCTACATCTTTTTTTTCTTTTCCCTCCTTTTCCAATAGAGAGATATTAAAAAAATGAACAAGGAAAGGGCAAGCATCTTAAAATCAAGATAGGAATGCACAATTCTTTTGGAAAATGAAACAATATTTTAAATACATGATTCCAAGTAGCACAATCTCCTTATTTTTCCTTTTTCTGAAGAAGAACAAATTTGTTTAATATTGATTGAAATACAGTGCTTTACTGCGATTGTCTATTAAACAACAAGAAGCATCGACTCTAGCCTATTTAAGGTAGACTCCAAAATATGGACAGCAATATTCATTTCTTTTTGGGTAAGAATTGAAGAGGAGTTTTACCCAAAAAGTATTGAAGAGAAAACCAATAAGCTAAAAGCAAATCAAATACAATTTTTGCACCTTCTGTACAACATCCAAAAAAAAATGCCTACAATGAAGTGCCGGGAAGAAAGACTTCCAAAGCATAGCTAAGACCAGTTTACTAGTATCCAAAAGGTCAGTTATTCAATCACAAAATTTGTTATTCATTTTAACAGTATATCATCATATAAGTGCATCTAAGTTAACTTACATGTCCACAATTGTAGCTTTTAGATCAACAGAGGTTGCAGGAGCTTATTGCTCAACTGTTCGAAGGTTTGAGCCTTCACTGAAGACATGTGAGCTAGCAAATGGAGTTAAGTTTACGACTAGACAACATTAAGGGATATGGACTTAAGGTAGATGAAAATTTCCTCCACAAAGGTAAATTTTCTTCTTTCTTTCTTTTTTTTTTTTTTTTGGTTGCAAGTACGTATGTCTAATCCTATATTTAATGCTTAAATTCAATTATAAGTGCAGCAAATTCTCTTGTATCCCTTTCAGTTTATAGTCCATTATCAGTATTCCATCACCCATCAATTCGGTAATTGCTATTGTACTTAAGATTAAATCACTAATAAGGTTACATATAAAACCCAAAACTATTGATTAAATCTCTCAATAGTTTGATTTCCATGTTCGTCATCTTCCAGTGAACAGTTCTTAGTCAATAACACCTAAGAAACTCTGATATTCTACTAAACATCAAGTCCTGTGAACTCAGCCTGGCATCAAAGAATTCTGTCTTTCCAAGTACAGTCTGCAGCACATTCAGGGTTCAAATTCATCCAATGCGATTGAAAACAAAACTTGAACGGCTTCAAACATGCCGCTATAAAATGCATTTGAGAAGGCAACTTTGGTGTGTGAACACACCTCACGCCAATTTCGAAATGTGGATAATGAACCTCCTCTAAGGCTCCAAATTTGCAACTCAGTGAGTCCTCAGAACACTCATGATAATTATTCCATTATGATCGGTACCATCAGGTCCATCAAAGACCTCAAGAATCACTCTTTTAACATTGCTTTCTTACCTAGTTTTTCACACCTCTAGATTGTCAGCTATCCATAAACACAAAATTGAGCCCAAAAACCCAATACAGCAGAATGTACTCGCTTGGGCTTTCTTTCACTCCTCGTCCTCGTCTACTTAAATAAAGGAACTAACTCGTACTCACAACGGCGGAAGCATTTTCACTTGTACACTTCTTCAAATTGCTTTCTAAATTGCGATATTCATCAACATACGCAAAAAAGATCACAATTTTTTTTTTTTTCTAAATACAAATAGATTAGTGTTCGAACGAATTGATCATCACGAAGATATATGTATAATATTGTGATGTGAAACGCATGATAAGACAAAAAAGACAAACCTTGAACGTCTTGAAGTTCAACCTCTACATCCAATAGTTCCTGCAGTATATCCTCAGTAGCAGCCATGGTGTTCTTCAAAAGATTCTTGAATTAAGGAAACCCTAACGTTCTATTCTTGCATTTGCATGTGCATAGAACATCGCTGCGCTGGCTACTTTGTAACGCGTTTAAAAGAGACAACCAATTTCAAAAATTAAAAAAAAAAAAAAAACCACAAAACAAATGGAAAAAGTAATAAAATATTACTATTTTTAAAATAAATTACGAAAATGCCATTACGAGAAAATATTCTCAATTTTAAGCAACATGACCTCATCTCTTTGCCTGATCTCATCTCTCGAGAGACAAGGTTTGTACAGCATGTGACCTCGTCTCTTCAAAAGACGAGGTCATTAGCGAGTGATCTCGTCTCTTGGTGAGTCACCTCGTCTCTTTAAGAGACGAGGTCATCGCAATTTAAATAGCGCCCATCTTCTTCTTCCCCATTTCTCATTTTCCCCTCGCCGGAACCCTAAATTGCTCGATTTTTTCCAATTTCGACGGCCGCAATCCTCAAATTGACCCGTAGTTGTTCTTCATTTGGCTGATTTAATTGCTCCCAAGTTGATTATATTGTAATTTCGTAGGTAGAAGGATCAAAAGCGGGAGATTTTGTACGAAACCACCGACGGCGAACGTTGAGGTTGGATTTCTGCGTTTTTTTCATATTTTTTTTCAATCATTCATGCTACATTGTTGAATGTCGATTGTATGTGTTGTTAGAATATTATTGTTGCGTGATTCCGACGCCGACTTTTTTTTTCCTCTTGTATGTTTTATAGATATATATGTATAATATTTGCATTAAAAAAAATCATGTCCTAAGTAGTTGTTGTTGAATAATTATTTTAGGAATTTTAGTGTGGGAAAAAAATAAAAATTAACTTCTATTGTCGTTAACGGGGTATATTTAGTACTTTAGCTTTGGTATGGCGCTTTGGTATGGCATGGAAATTTGCGATGAAAAAATCTAATATTTGTAAGAAAGCAGAGTAGCTTAGAAAATTAAATTTGAACTTTGAAAGTGGAGCTCCAGCTTTAGGAATTATGTTAAATATTACGAGGAATGCAATTCATAAGTGTGATTTTGTGAATTTAATGCATGGAAGCTAATTTTGATGAGATGGCAGGATCTGTGAGGAAATGGTTAAGGCGAAGTTCATACTGTATGCTCATGGTAATATTGTGCAAAGGGATGATGGTTTTGGTTATGATAAGCGGCCGGTTGCTATGGTCAGTATTAGTAGGAATTCAATATATGAGCAGATAGTGGAGATTATTTGCAATAGATTAAAGGTAAATAGGTGTACATATCGGGTGGAGCTATATCATAGGGTAGCTATTGGAGTTAGGATGCTACGTTATGATATTATTCCAGTGACCGATGATGATGCGGCACAAGAGATGTTGGTGTACATAAAAGGCTTAGTGGCTGTTTATGTGCAGATATTGGAAACTGAATTGTCACAGGCACCTGCAAGGGAAATGGGCATTGATAGAAATATTGGGAGTTAGGGGTTGGAAGACTCAAACTCTATTCCAGTTCAGACAATAGGCAGTGCACAAGTGGAAATAGGTAACTTTGAATTTTGTGGACCTACATCGGTAGGTGGTAATGATATGGATGCTGTGCAAGACTCATCGGCAAGTAAATCCAGTGACGACTATGATGATGATGAAAATGTTAATGTCGAAGTATTTCGACAACAATATGCTTGCCCGAGGTATAACGAATGGGAAATAACTAGGATCGTTTTATTGCTCCTACTAACGTTGATGCAGTAGGGAGCTCAGTGCTAGTTCCGTTTTTCAATGTGGAAGTTGGTAGTGCTTGCGCAGCATATGATGATGAGCAAGAAATGAGTGCTGAGAATTGAAGCTTCAGTGATGAATTCAAGGTCGGGATGCATTTTGAGACCAAAGATCATCTCATACGAGCAATTAAAATGTGGCACATAACGAACCATTATAATTTCAAGGTAGTGGATTCGAACCCAAGAGCATGGGCAGTGAAATATACTGATATCCATAACAAAGGTTGTAAGTGGAGACTCAGAGGCAGTTATAAGAAACATGGTGGGTGATTTCACATCACTGAATATGAATAACCTCACACCTGCTTGGATGAAATCACTGGACAGGATCACTCTCAGTTGGACTCCACTAGCTTGTCCAAGGCCGTAATATTGGAGATCCGCAATTCTCCAGATGTGAGGGCGAAGGATCTCCAAACGAATATATTAAAGCAGTTCGGGTATAATGTTCATATCAAGAGAATTCGTGAGGCAAAGAGAAAGGTAATTGAGCAGGTTTGTGGAAGTTGGGAGGCGTCTTATGTGGAGCTCCCGCATCTACTTAATGCAATTACAAAAGCAAATCCAGGAACAAAGGTTGAGTGGCAAACTCAAGATTCAAATACCGCCGGCCACGTATTCCTAGATAAGCTTTTTTAGGCATTTGGTCCTTGCATTGAGGCGTTCCACTACTGCAGATATATATTGTAATCATGGTTAAATTTTGTTTTAGCTGATTGATATTCACTAACTAAGTTATATACGTTAAATCATTGCAGACCTGTGATCACAGTTGATGGTACCTCCCCGTATGGCAAGTACAAGCACAAATTGCTTATTATAGTGGTAGTAGATGGGGAAATCATATAGTCTAATTGGCGTATGCTCTTGTCAATGAGGAGAAGGCGGAAACGTGGACTTGGTTCCTTGGAAAAGTGTTGCAACACGTCATCAAAGACCGATCCAACATTTGCTTGATATCGGACCGGCATGCTGGTATCAGGATTGCGGGCGAAGGTGAGAATGCGGTGTAACCTGGAGGGTGGCCTTGGCGCTAGTGTATCCAGCATGTTGCCAGCAACTTTAATTCGAATGCCAAAAGCAAGGAATGTAAGGAAAGAATAAAAAGAGCTGCCTATCAAGCCCAGAGTCGAAAGTTCCACGGATACTATAATGCAGCACTTCAAAGCAATCTTTGGACAGCACGATATTTTCGCGAGTTGCCTTCATGTATGTGGACTTTATCTTACGATGAAGGTGTTAGACTTGGCCAAGGCACAACAAACATAGTAGAGAGTTACAATTCAATTATAAAAGATGTCAGGTGCTTACCTGTGGCAGCATTGGTAAAGAAAACCTTCTACAATTGTAACTCCATATTTAATAAGCAAAGGCGTGAAGCCAGCGATGGTATGAGTATGGGCAAGTTGCTCACAGAATGTGCTGCAAAGAAGTTTGAGAGATGAAACAACATATCCAGTTCCCATAGAGTTATATGTCGACTACCAAAAACGGATATACGAGGTTATAACTGCACCACGTCCAACAATGTATGATCATAAGGGGGACCATATACAAAAAGTGGAGTTAAGATCATGTAGATATACATGTAACAAGTGGCAGACATACAGAATTCCATGCTCACATTCGATGGCAGTGATGGGCACAATGCACATGGATTGTGTTGCCTACGTAGGACAGTGGTACAGGTGGGACCACCAACTAAGAGTGTATGGTCATTCCTTCATTCCTGCAGCCGATAAGGCAAATTGGACTCGTTTGGACTTAGCAAAGTGGCATCCTAATCCAGAACTTATTAGAAAAAGGGGTCGGCCTAGGGAGAAACTATTCCAAATTGAGATAGACATTCGAGAGGGCCTCCGAGGTTATTCATGCGATTGTTGTGGGCAGCAGGGCCATACACATAAGGAGTTGTCCAAATGCGGGATCGGCGGGTAGACTAGTTACGGGGTAGTCGAGTCGTAGTGGTAATTCTTTATTCTCATATGTTTTTATTACTGCACTAATGAGTCATGATTTAACGTATGTTTACTATCCTTGTTTTTAATCAACATATAACAACATCTCTTTATTTTTCCTTCACAGATGGATCCAGGACTGATCGATAGCTCATTACTCACCCAGCAGCTTGTGCACAGGTTGATTATAGCCTGGGATGGGCAGGTCAGTTTATTTATGTATTTCAGTGATTGCAGATTTGATGATTAAGGTGATATTGGTTTTTTAATAAATGTGTTAACTTTACTGTAGGAGCATGAGGTATTGCATTGTCGACGTAGAGAGGTGAGGCGAGGCTCAGGCGACCAGCTGGCATACCTACAGAGGTTGACGAGCGACTGATGCCATTCCTGTCTCGGGCAGGGTTCATAAGGGCAGCCCAAATGCCTTTCATTCAGCTAGATTGGCATCTCCTTACAGCTTTGGTCGAGAGGTGGCAACCAGAGACGCATACATTCCACATGACCACGGGAGAGTGGTCTATGACCTTATAGGATGTTGCTGTCCTTACAGGCCTCCCCGTAGATGGATTGGCAGTTACGAGCACGGCTAGGCTAGATTGGTCTGATTTATGCGAGGAGTTGCTAGGACTCCGGCCCGAGCCCGGCACAGACATGGATGGTGGTCGCCTGAAGATGTCGTGGTTGGATAGCCACTTCACCGACCTACTTGATTTTGCTGATGATATGATGGTCAGACGCCATGCTAGGGCGTACATTTTGCTGCTGCTTGGGGGATTTATTGTCGCTGACAAGTCCTCCAGTTACGTCCATCTTATGTACCTCCAGCTGCTCCGAGACTTTGAGAAGGTCGGGCAGCACGCATGGGGAGCAGCCTGTTTCGCTTGACTATACAGGCAGCTATGATTGGCTTCCCACGTTGACACGGGGGACATAGCAGGACCATTAGTTGTCCTCCAGATATGGGCATGGGAGCACTTCCCCCACATTGCCCTAGTACGTCGACTACACACATCTGTTATCGCGGGACACCCACTCATCAGCCATTGGGGTGCGACTTTTGACGTGACCCTTGTATCTACCCATCTGCTAATTGAGTACCGTGCTTCTTTTGATTGACAGATGGTGCATCAGGTATGATATCCGTTCCCTCCTATACCTCAATTGATTTCCAATGTCTTGTACTCTTAAATTGCAATAGTACGATCGTTTATTTATGCAATAGTTCACTTTTCCTACTGCATCAGGTGACGTGGGACCCCTATAGTTCCATATTGCTCTCCCTGCCTCCATACTGCCTAGAGGGTAGCGATGTTTGGAGTGCACGAGTCTCGCTGCTTTGCTTCTACCAAGTCGAGCACTACTATCCTGACAGAGTGCTTAAATAGTTTGGTGGCTTCCAGGGGATCCCAGGCCCCCCTACCGACATGAGACCCCTCCATGAGATTGACATAAGAGGACGTTCCGAGTGGAACTAGCAGGTTGAGCACGCCAGGTGGATAGCTGAGTGGGATGCTCAGCGTGATTGTGTAGTTAAGCTGCCAGATTTGCCTATTGGGACATCTGATGATTATTCCAGTGGTATCATGCGATCACCCGATGCTGGATCGGTCGCACGGGAGCTATCATATAATACATGGTAATATCACTGTCTCCGTAAGCTTTATATGGACTTGTACTAACTTGGCAGCTATTCACCGATATACTTTTTTACTATTACTCGCATGCTGATTTCATTTATAGCATATCAAACATGTCCTCAGAGCTTACTCCATCCACTGCACGAGATGTTTGTCGTGTAGTGGAAGAGTTTATGGGGTTGAATTTTAATGATCCAGTGCCACCAGCTCCATCATCAGCAGCAGCTCAGGGTGACCCACAGCCTCATACCGTACAAAGACGACATCCTTCTAAAGAGAGGCGTGGGCGGGGACGGGGACGGGACGAGGATGGGGACGGGGACGGGGCTGGGGTTGGAGACGAGCTCGAGCACTAGAAATACAGATCAGAGATGAGCCTGAGCCGTCCGATTTACCTTCACTTGATGAGCCTGGTCCTTCCCAGCTCATTCATGACAAGGCTGGCCCGTCATCCACATCTTACGATATGGGGGACACCCCTATGCCAGACCTATCATACACTGAGTTCCATACCCCCCTCTGGCTCCATAGAAGAGGCGACCATCGCCATCACATGATATAGGGGAGGGCCTCACACGGTTCGAGCCAGACCCTGTCCCATTCCATCAGTACAGTGCTGCTATTGGAGATGAGGCTACTGCAGTTACAGAGATTGATCCATCTACACAGCATCCTCATCTGCGTACACCGTTACCCAGAACGTACGTGAGGCAGGGTAGAGACCGAGGACGAGAAAGGCGGGACACACAGCAACAACAGTAGTAGATGATAGATTTTATTTATTTTGATTGTTGCATATAGCTTCTTACTTTTTAGTATTATTCTTGTATGTAGATTGTACTCCTTTTCTCTTGTACATTTTAAGAGAACAATCAATCAGCATTTCGTTTCATATTACGTGTTATGAGTCTACAAATTCCCATATTTTGATTGTACTATGCTGAGCAAGTATCACAATACTTTTGTGATTGAATGATTGAGATCAAGAATGTGTGTTTAGGCATATTGGTATTATAACTGTGTTGTATTTGGATTGGGTTTGAGAATACTACAGTTTCTTTGTCGTGTAGCCACGGTGGAGCATGGTTAATGGCTTGTATAACTGTTTATATTTGTATTTGACAGGTTTTATATGTAATTTTTTTTGTTTCTCAAGTAATAAAGTGATGATTGTGGAGGTGGAGCTTGATCTCGTCTCTTCAAGAGACGATGTCACATGCTGTGCAATCTCGTTTCTTGAAGAGACGAGGTCACGACCTTGTCTTTTCGAGAGACGAGGTCCTTCTCAGAATGAGACCTCGTCTCTCCAAGAGATGGGGCCATGTTGCCTAAAATCGGGAATATATTTCTTCCTGATGGCATTTTCGTAATTTATTTTAAAAATAGTAATATTTTATTCATTTTCCCAAAAAAAAAAAAAAACAAAATACTGGGATCGTTTGGCTAGCAAATACCATATCGCATGTACTTAGGGCATGTTTGGATTGTATCAAATTGGTATCGATTCAGTATTAATTCGATTTTGTTAATCTATGAGTAAAATTCTTGGTTTTTCATGTAATATATATATATCGGTTTAATATTGGTTTGGTATCAGTTCGGTTTAAAATTGACACCAAAATGAGACCAAAACGATAATCCAAAAATATCCTTATTTTAAATTTTTTTAATAAATTATCTATTAAGAAATATATATAAATGAAAATATTAGGCCCCGTTTGCTTCAAGATAAATGTTTTCTGAAAAATAATTTCCTTTGTTTTTCTTTGGTTGTTAAGCGGAAAAGAATACTTTAAGTAGAAAACATTTTCCCTTATAAGGAAAAATAATTTCCATTAAAGAGTAAATCACATGTATTTTAAGGAAAACAACTTACTTTTTTCAAAATGAAAGTCATTTTCCGAATTAGTCTTTGCAAGTATTCAAACTCTAGCAGGGCGATATTTATTTCTTTTTTGTCGTAATTAACCAATAAATTATATTTTTTAAACTTGAAAGTAATTTAATGGAAAAAAGAAAAACAAAATATCATTAAAAAATTATAAATATGAATTGATGGTTTGTAAATAAATAATATATATTTTATACTTTAACCTTTAAATAAAATTATTTAGAATAATATACTTATATATTAACGTGCTAATAATAAATTATTTATATAAGACAATGTGTTACATAATATTGGTTAGTTAGACATTGGAAAATTTTTTCGACATGTTTCTGTAAATGCAACCAAACACGTGAAAAACATATCATTTTCAGGAAAACATTTTTATGTAAAACACTTTTCTAAATACAAGACATTTTCCTTGAAACAAACGAGACTTTAAATTGACTAAATACAGATAAAATATAACTACAAATCAAATACTTTACATATAAATGAGAAACAAACAATCCAAACGAACTAACAATAAACAAACTATAATATAAATATACATCCAAGTATTATAAGTTATCTAGATACAGTCAGGTTTTTCTTTTCTTTTTTTTAAATACAATGGGTTTAATAAGAATACACTGTGATTTTGGTTTTATATGCATGTCAAAAAAGGTCCTTTTTTTTAATAACAAAATGTTTTCTAAACAGAGAATTAATTATACCAATAATGTTGTGTTATCTCATATTGTCTTGAAAATAAAAAATAACTCTAGGAAATGAGAAGAATAAATAAATTGCTTAACATCCATCTTAATTATTGAGCTATATATATTACATTAAAAGTATCAACAAATATTTGAATGGTTAAAAAAAATTAATGTTTTATAAAATAAATTGAACAAGATATTCATTAAGAAACAATTGAGGTGTTAATATTTGAATTATTTTACAATAACTTCCCTTAATTTTTTATCAATGAATAGGGGCAAGGAGGTAACTTGTCCTATAGGATGTCTACCTGTACCTTGCTCAATTAGGTAAGGTTCGCATATGTGTTAAGGACTATAAAGTGAGGTATGGGTATAGATTTTCCAAAACTTGCTTTTACATGGTAGAAAAGGTATAAAAACTTTAGGAAAGCAGCATTAAGTCCCGGCCAGTTTGCTTATGAGAGGCCAAACCCACATGAAGAGTTAACGTACTCCCCAAACAAACCACCCCATTGATGCCACATTAACAAATTCTTACTTCAACCCCAACTAGTGATGGCTGCCATTTAGGAACAATGTCCTTCTTTGGTGGTCACTCCTCATCATAAGCTTCATCCACATAAGCAAAATTAACAACAAGATTTAGGCAAATTCTTGTTTCCACAACACGTGACATTGCTACCCTATAGCTATAATATCCACTATCAAGTGATCACTCCTCACCTAGATCTTCATCTGTATGAGCAACATTGATAACAAGAACTACCCGCATGTTAAGTACACAGGGTAGCATTTAAGCGACCTTATGAAATTGCAACACTTACTCTTATGCCACTTGTCACAAGACAAGAGGTTCTCCCCCTCTTGGAATGCCTGTGCAACACTCGATCAATCCTCACAATAGCATTTATTTACAATCTAGATAGCGACTCGACCTTTTCTTCCTAATTCTTGCTAGGTTTGTTTCGAGCCCATCCTTCTCTTAAAGAGCGTCATCTTAGCGTTGCCACGGTCCTCTATAAGTTTAGGAGACTTAACTGCTTCAACTGGTTTTTGCCTGTCATGGCCTTGTTAGAAGAATACCATAAACTTCCCACCAAATTGCTCATATGAGGCTAAACTCGCCTTTAAATTTAACCTACTCCATAAACAAACCACCCTACTGATATCACTTACAACAATATACATCCAAGTTTAACACTCCTATTAGGCCCTCAATACTCAAACCACGACATTGATCCCATCATAAATTCATGACACCTCTGTCATGAGGCAAATCTGATGCCACTACTCACTTCCTCAAGATCTTAACTCTATTCTACACTTGCCATCAATTTACCCAAGATCATCCTACCAAGAATTCATGCTTCCTCTTGCTTTCACCTATTTCTTTACCTTTTGAGGTTACCTCTTATTAAGTTGCATAATGGTAGGGTTTACTAATCGAAGTTCATTAACAAATTCTCATTTCAACCCCAACTCGTGACACAGTTGCCCTCTAGCAGTAATGTCCTTCTCTAATGGTCGCTCCTTACCTTGAGCTTCATCCACACAAGTAGAACTAACAACAAAATTTGGGTAAATTCTTATTTCCACGACTTGCAACAAAGCTGCCCTCTAACGAAAATGTCCTCTCTCTTAGACATCATCTTACGATTAGTTTCAAACCAAGAACCACTTTGACTTACCATCGACAATTCCGAAACCGAAAACTTGACGAGGGAAGACAAGTCTAAATTGGTTATATACCTGCCAAATTTGGTAGGCTTAGCCAATTCAAACACATCTAACACCCCCCTTCCCCCCTTAAAACGACCTAATCCAAGGGTTAGACATTTCTTTTGTACTTTTTCACTTATATTAACTATAATTATTTGATTTTTTATTTTTTTTTTTCTAAATATCATGGTTCCTGGTTCCTAAAGAAATGGAACTAGCCTATGACGATGTCTACTCTCCTTAGTGGCTATTCCCCACCTTGAGCTTTATTCACACAAGCTAAATTTACAACAAGAACTACCTATATGTTAGTACATAGAGTAGCATTTAGACAACCTTATGGAGTTGGAACACTCGCTCTAATACCACTTGTCATGGAGCAGGAGGTTCTCCTTTTCTAGAGTGCTCGAGCGTCATTTGACCATCCATCATAATAGCATATACTTGCATTCTTGATGGTCAACCAATCTTCTCTTCCTAGTTCTTCCCAGGTCTATGCAACCCCGTCCTTCTCTTAAAAAGCACCATCATGGTGTTTCTATAATTCTCTATATGTTTGAGAGAAGGATGACTAAAATGATATAGACACTAATAATGAGAAATCAAAATGAAATGAAGTCAATGAAATTCAATTAGAGTCACGCACGGGTTTAAACGACTAAATTTTTCAAAACTCCCAAACTAGCCCCAAACCGAAAACCTAAATTTTGATAACTCTAAAGCAACTCAAATGTCAAAGTAAATTAAGTTAATTTAATAATAGTTCTTAAAATGAAAATTTTACAAGAAAAGTCAAAACAATACAATTAGAGCCTTTCTTTTTTGAAAAATTGCAATTTTGTCCTTAATCGGGTTCTGAGGTGAATTAGAACTTGAAATTTAATTAAAATAGATTTATTTGGAAAATCAAATTGTATTCTACACCAAAGATGTATAACAGGTCCTAACCTAATTAGATTGTCAAATTCTAGCACATGTAAAAATGAATGGTATATATGGCACCATGAAACAAAAAGAAGAAAAACCATAGACCTTCCTATCCTCAAAATATGGATGGCTGTCCCCATCCCCCTTCTTGTCCCTCTTATCTCCTCCTTTTATTGATTTCTTCTTCGCTAAAACCTATTTAAGACCCATATAAGATAGAATGCCTCTAAAATCCATTCTTTAAACACATTTAGGCCATGTTTAAGTTAGTATAATGTGAGACTAAGTTAGAATTATTTTGTTTCCTTACTTCTCTCAAGAGAATGAAGAAGACACGAACATTTAAAAAGTATAAGAACTGCAAAATTCATAATACACAAAAGTAAGGTAAAAAAAGTGTAGTAAACTTGAGTTTTAGTCTATTTTAACACTTAATAAGCTCATTAGTGACTATATTATTCTTGGGTGGTAGTTTAAGGTTAGAAAATTGAGCAAATGAAGATGGAGAAGCCACTCAAGGTTCAACAAAATTTGTGTCAAGGTACGTATGAGATTTTAAGATGTTCTAATGTGAGTGTTTTAGCATTTTAAGCATGAAAACAAACTTAGATGAGTTAATACATGTTTGATATGTCAAGAAATCAAGTTTTTGAGTGATTTTGACTTCTTAAATCCCCTTCATAGCTGATGCAAGTGAAAAATATAATATGGAATAAGGCAATACATCAAAATTAGCTTATATTCATGAGATATGATGGTTTTAGAGTTAAGTCT
Source organism: Combretum micranthum (assembly GCA_024138025.1). Classification (NCBI taxonomy): domain Eukaryota; kingdom Viridiplantae; phylum Streptophyta; class Magnoliopsida; order Myrtales; family Combretaceae; genus Combretum; species Combretum micranthum. Next base: position 331,624 of record JAMXBD010000487.1, on the reverse strand, counting down.
ACTATGGTAGTGTTCAATGGTCTTTTAGGTATGATTTGAAGGTTAGATTTTGTTGGGATGAGTGGTAAGTGATGGATTTTGATGTAGTTGATATTAGAAATGAAGGGCTGTTGATGTGTGTATGATCACCAAGTATAAAATTTATAATCCAATTAATTCAAATCCACACAAGGCAGCACACCTATCTTGTAGTATATAAATTAACTCGGATGTCGTCCTAAAGATCTATGGGCAATTACTAGTAATACCCTTTCACTACTATCTAGTCTAAATTTATCAAAAGATTGTATTAACCCTAATGACTAATTGTGCTAATAATTAACAAACCCTAATTATAGAATATGAGAGCTTTCCTTAATTTAATTTAATTCACAACAATGCCCCTAGTTTTGATCCACCCTAACCCTTAATACTTATGATAAGATTAACTGATGAAAAATCAAATCTTGAACTGCGGGGTTTCTAAATTAAACCAATTACTCTTTTCAAGTCAATTGATTCCTAATCTTACATGAGAAAATAGGAATCTCTTCCTTCACTCACGCCAATGTAAAATTGCATAAAACTCACAAACCCTAAATAAAGATTTAATCTTTGTAGCAGAAATTCGAAGCCTCCCTATGTCTAGGTGAAACACGCAAATTTATCATTCATGTTAGATCTATCCTATTAGTTGAAATCTCTTTCTAACTAATAAGAATCAAACAAGCAATAATCCTGGCCAGAAAATTATTACAAGACAATTAAATCACATGAATGAATTCAAGATCAAAACTTTTCATCAATTGATAACAATTCAGAACATGAGTTAGGGTTTCACAAAATCTAGGGCATACAAATCTACTCTTCCATATGATAAACTATAAGAACAATAGATCTAGAAGAGTTTAAATGAATCATAATAACAAAAACCTCCTTTGAAACAATTGTTGTGATTCCGGATGGTTGTGCCGTCAATTCTCCTTGAAAAGCTCTCCAAAAGACGAACTTAGGGTTAGAAAATGATATCTGACTCGCTCTCCCTTCTCAAACAATGAAAGAAGGCTGTATTTATACAAAATTGCACATACACGGGTACCCTACACGACTCGTGTAGCTCGGGGTGTGTACAACATAATTCCAGCGCATTTTCCTTTGTTGTCATGTGTACACTACTCATCCTACACTACCGTGTAGCCTGGGTCGTGTACATTGAAACAGCTGATTTTTCTTCAAGTTTATCCTCCAAATCTACACTAGTAGTGTATAATTACTGGTGTATGACCAGTAACTTCATCTAGGCTCCATAATCCTTCAATAACTTGGTTTCTTTCATGATGAATCTCTTAAAAAGCTTCATTATTCCATAATCATCCCTGAAACAAGTAATTAACCCAATAAAAGTTCTTTCCTTTAATGACTTACTCAAATAGCATATAGAATATGTTCAATAATGCACAAATAATGAGGGTCTTAAAACACATATCAGCTGTATATGAAATGTTTTGGAAATTTTAGAGAAAACATGATATTTTTGGTGAATGTTGTTAAAACTAGATGTTTAGGCTTTCAACTTTGATTAATCATGTTTTAACAAATGAATGATGAAAATAAATGAGACTAAGCTTGAATACAGTCATATAATACTTTTAAGATCACTAAAATTTGTTTTAAAATATGTTTTGATGAAAATAATAAGTATGGGACGAAGTAGCACAAACCTAAAAAAGCACGACATGAGCACGATGGAATACATTTAGTCATGTTCCTCCCATGCTTCTCTCTGATCCTAAAATGCATTGAAGCTTAAAAGAACCAAGGGGATACATTCAATTGTGTTCTCTCTGTGGTTCTCTCTGTTTTTTTTTTTTTAAATGACTTAAAGCCTAGAAGAACACAGGGAGATACATGCAATCGTGTTCCCCTTGTGCTTTTATCTTACCACCAAATAAAGAAGAAACACACTTGAAACACAACTAACCTATCCAGTCGTGACTAGAACACAGGGAGATATATCGCCATGTGTATCAAAACATAGGGAGATACATCCTCTCGTGTATTAGCTGTATTCTTTGCTAGCCCCTTTTTCCTTCTTCAATCTTTATCCATATTAAACCAAACTTGATCTAACTAATTCCTTAGACTTACTTGGTTAAAAAAAAAAAAAAAATTCCTTAGACTTAAATAACCCTTTGAGCATAATCTTTAAGTAAAATTGTTAAGTCAAGGAGACTTAAATATAACAAATAATACAAGAGGGTTAAAGATAATTAATCATGAACTGATTATGATTTCAATCATGAACAAATTTGGATTTTAAGCTTTGAGGAGATACTTGAGGACCCCTTTAGTTATCAGGTATGCAGTAATTGTGTATTGCTTGCTAAGATAGTATTAATAATCGGACTAAAAATTTAAACTCAACTTATTTGAGTGTTGGTTTGCTGCTTAGTTGCTTACTCTAGGAGTGGCACCCTCAAACTAGGTTACGAATCTAATTTCAACTAGTCTAGGCACTTAGGCCGCTACGGATGCATAGTTAGGCTCAACGGGTAATGGATAGGAAAATATGAGATTAGACAGTTGAATAGGAGTAGGTACCAAGTTGTAATGTGTTATATGACATTATGGAACCCTATATAAAGCGTTAAAATGGACCATGCTCGTTGGTGACAACATGTAAGGAAATGAACTGGACGAGACTACTTCTTTCTTTTCTTTCCAGCATGTTTTGGGGACTTATCGAACCCGCCACTTTCGTACGTGATCCGCCGAGGGAACCCTACCCATTTTGTTTGGTGGGAGTCTTGAGTACTCTTATTCGTGTTTGTATTTCTAGGATGCTGGGAATACTTGTTTGCTGATTTAAACCTAATCAAACTTAATGTGTGTTTGTTGCATTAGCTTAGGCGTGCATGACATGCTTATATGTGTTTGGTTACTGTCACACCTCAAAGGGACTCTTAAATATGACAGCCTATTGTACACAATATTAAAGCCTAGTAATGGCTACTTTAGTCACGCAAAGGCTTCCATATTATACACAAGGCATACATCATAATAAAGGGAACACATCGGAGCGATGCAATTTATATTAATAACAATTAAAGTAATAAGGGTAGAGGAATATTTATCATTAAACATAAATAAGGTCAATTACAATTATTAGGAACATACCGCCGTTAATGTCTTTAAGTCTATATAAATACTTTTCATAGTAATCTCCAAAATATTAACATATCATATTTTCAAATAAGCAAAATTCATCCTATGCTTCGATTTTTTTCATAAGAGCTCAAGAATCTACCAACAATTCCCCTTATTGTCTTGATCTTTGAGTTGAGCCATGAGTATACCTGTTTCAACAGAAATCTATGAGGGTATAAGCCTACAACGTGCTTAGTGAGATATTCTCTTTATTCATACTATATTTAAACAAGTTTATTAGTTTTCACGCATATGCTATGCATGCTATGCAACAACCATATGATACAAATAATTATGTATGGGTATCTAGAAACCATACATAGAATGGATATATGCCCTCCGTATGAAGGATTAAGGAATTGGGTCTAAAAATCTACGCTATCTTCACTACTAGTCCTCGAGCCTCCTGCTCATAGTGATTGATTGGCACGACTCATCCTTGGGATGTATCCTTAGTACGCCTTAGTTCCCTAAGAATGAGCTCGACCTTTGGCCCTTCCGATTCCTTGCAAAGGAGTAGCAGCCTTTATTATGTGACTTGACAGATGCAGTGCGTGTCCATTTAATTTATATCAAGACCAAGTATAATTAAAGTATATTTGGGGGTGATCAAACAAGCGTCATACATGCATAAGCAACATATAATATTGATAATGTACTTAAATAATCATTTGTTAGTTTTGATATGCTTAGTATCCCTTGTCACACATACATAAAAGCATTTACATGTAAACTCATAACCTCATACATATTCATTTTATCTTGTACCTATAGATCTAATGCAATTATCTATAAGCACAAGCAAGGTAACAAAATCAAGAGGGAAAACCCACTTGTCCATATTGTGATATGCTTAGTCGTAATAATCCCTCGGAAGAGGAGTCTTGTGTTCCTCATCATCTGGACAAAAGAAATACCACGAATGAGTATTTCATAAAAGTTCTACTTAATTTTTTATCTCTATTTATTTTACTTTTGTCAAAATTCGGATAATGAGAAATCCCAACTTAAAAATGGTCATAACTTACTCATTTTAACTTGGAATTTTACATATTAGTAGTTGTTTTCTACCAACTCAAAAAGGTCTATCTAATTCTAAGGTTATTTTTAACATTTAAAGCCATTTGAGTTTTGAAATAGGTCATTACAAATCTAACCCGAAAGTTCCAACCTTTAGTTTTGAATTTTTCCAAATTTTACATCACCTAAATACTTTATAGCGAGCACCAAAATATTTATGCATTTGAAAATATTTATAATATAGACATAAACTCATATTATATGCATGATTTTAGTGATGTTATTATAAGAGTAGAAGTTTGTAAACAATCTTTGTGAAGTGTTGAGTTTTATAAAAAAAAATCATCCTTTGACTTGTGATCGAATTCGACATTTTGCAAACATGCGACTTAACAACAAAAATCATGGTTCAATATATACATTTTAGAATCTCAAAGGTTTTATATTTATTTAAAAAATTTATTTAACAATTTATTTTCTAACGTATGATTTTGCTTATTCGTGATATAAAACTCTAGGTGTATTCCTTCTTAAAACTTTCCTAAGTTTAGTTCTTAGATGAAATTTTAAATTTTTAGATTGTGAAACTTAATTGAAGATAATTATGATTTTATATTTTTTTGAGTCCATGAATATTTTATTTTCATATTAAATTTCTTTTAAATAACTATTTTCCAAAATTTGAATTTTTATGTGATTGTGAAGAGAAATCATTCTAAGTTGTATCATTTTTAAAATGTTTTCAATTTTAGCATAGGGGAAAAATTAAGCAAATGGCTTGTTATAAATTTTTATTCTCATGATAACTCTTTCTCAATTAATAATTCTTCAATACATGGACCTTTAAGGGGTTGTTAGAAGAAAACTAAAATTTTTAGTTTATTACAAGTGGGTGCCTAATTATTATAACTGTTATTTATATTTTCTCAAATCCATAAAAAGAAAATGAATTTACTTCTTAAAGCTTGGTTTCTTAAGTTGTATATTAATTTTATTTCTAAGTGGATTTTAACTAGTGAGTTGCTTTTGGGCTTGTCTTGGAAAAATTCGTTTTGTTTTTTAGAGTTTAACAAAAGAATTATCAACATTAAAAAATTATGATATATTTATTTTAATGTTTTGGAAAAAGTGTAGTTGAATCATTTAGTGTAGTCAAATCGAATTTTCGAAATGCTGAGATGATTTGAGCTTTACATGTTCTGATCAAATATCCATTCATGATTTGTTTTTTTATTAAGCCTTGTTGGTTTGCATGATTTTGCTTGAGGACAGGCAAAGGCTTAAATGTGGGGTAATTTGATAAGTCTTATTTACTCTATCATTTCGATGGGACTTTGGATTCATTTTACTTTAATTTTAAGTAATTCCCTTAAAACTTGTGCTTTTAATGAAAATTATTGTTTTGTAGCTCCTTGAATCCAAGGAAGTAGGATTAGAATTGGAGCAAAAATAACAAAAAAAAATCAAAGAAGAACAAAATCGAGCCCTACTAAAATCACTATTAAGGCCAAACAAAGGAAGAAAAAATAGGAAAAATGGTCTGTCGCACCTCAACTTTGAGCCATCGACATGACCTTTGGCTTTTTTTTGAGGAAACCGAGCATGAATTTGTAGAAAAGCCTTTGTTGAGCTTCAGAGTCAAGCCTCATATTCGACTATCAACAATCGCCTTTTGAAGATCATTTTCTATCCATTTTCTTTACCTCGAGCCTTAGCCATACGAGCCTCGACTGCCTCAACTCCACCCTCGATAAAGCAATGGACATACACGTAAGTGCTCTTAAGCAGTTTAAGTGTCAAGCCTAACTATAGCTCTCATGTGACCTGTGACAATTGACTATACGATTCAGACATGTGTACGAACAAAGAATTTGCTTTTCGTTATAAAGAATCTGCCACATCAACAATAAAATATTCATGATTTCTGTCCCTGAGCCTATAAAAAATTTGTGCAAAGGCACGCCATAGAGTATACATTATACATACGATAGAATAACACTAACGTAGTGTAAAGAGAGAATTTTTGGAGTGAAAGAATTTTATTTCTTCTTGCTTTGGAAGATCTCGTACTTTTCTGGATAAAAATCATTTCAACTCATTATTTGTAATTTTTGCAAGACTCTGTCTCAAATTGTAATATCCTTTGATTAATCTCATTTTATTTCTTTAGATCATGTTCTTAATCTTTAAATCCATGGAGAAATAATCTCCTATAGCTTAAGGTTTGCAATTCCAAATCTTGATTTACGTGAAATCAAATGCACTTTCAATCAATTGACTAAGTATTTGTAACTTGTAGCTTGAATCTATTTGTATTGGTCTAATTGTGTGGTGCACCTATTAGACCCATGTTTGATTTCGACCAAATAGGCTAAGAGGTCATTCTTTTGGATAGATCTTCAGCTGCTAGTAGAGTTATTGATAATCGCCTTAAGAGAGGAGTTGTAAGGCTTTCTATCTCTCGTTTTTAAAATGCACTGAGTTGATTTTTTAAACCAAAGGATTCTTAAGTTTTATGTGGGTCTAGATCGTTGATAGCTTGAGAAGAGACTTCGATGGTCTGGTCTAGATGTAGAACTACTAACTTTAAGAGAAGCTTTAGTTTAACTCAGTGAATTCGACAAATACATTAGCAATAACTCTCTCAGAGTTTAGATTTGGATTCACACGATAAGGAATTGGTAAAGCAAACTTTGGGCTATCATCTTGCATTTTTGCAAACCCATCTTATGTTTTTGCTCTGAAAGCTTTGTGAATGTCTTTAACATAGTATAGCTTCTTTTCTTTTGTTATGTCTTGCTGAGTTCTTTTCTTGGCTAGATAAAAAGTGGAATGTGAGTATAATAGTTGCCACCATTACCTTGGAATCCGACCTAATTCTTTTTATACTTCGGTAGGTGTGCTTGCCATGAATGTTAGGAGTTGCCAAACTAAAGTTGAAAAGAATCAATTAGTTTTATAAATTTTGAAAACTTCAAGCAACCCCAACAAAGAACCAGATGCGTTTTAACATAATTCACTAAAGACGTCGAGCCTATGCTTTTCATATAACATTTACATGCTTAACTTAACACGCATCATATATTTTTACGGGCTAACATTCAGACGTATGCTTGGATAAAGAATTTGCATTTCGTTATAAAGAATCTGCCACATCAGCAATAAAATCTACATAATTTGCATGCCTTGAGCCTATAAATAAAAGTGAAGAGGCATGCGATAGGAGGGATGTACAGAGTTTACAATGTACAAAATTAGAATAGAACAATATAGTATTAGCATAGTGTAGAGAGAGAAATTATGAGGCAAAAGAACCCATTTCTTCTTGCTTTAGAAATTCTCAAAGTTTTCTGGGTAAAATCGTTTTTAACCTATTGTTTGTAATTTTTGCAAGACTCTAATCGTCATTGTAATATTCTTTTATTCCATTTTACTTCTTCAGAAATTGTGCTTCATGTTTAAACCCATGGAGAAGTAATCTCTTACAGCTAAGGTATATGAATTCAAATCCTGATTCATGTGAATTCAAATGCGCTTTCAAGTAAATTAACTAGGTATTTGTGATTAGTAGCTTGAATTTATTTTCATGAGTCTAATTATCTGGTGCACTTGTTAGGCCCATGTTTGATTTAAACTGAAGAGATTGAGAGGTTATTCTTTTGAATAGATCCGCAGCTACTAATGGAGTTGGTTATAATTGCCTCGAGAGAGGGGTTGTGAGACTTTCTTTCTCTTGTCTTTAAAATTCACTGAGTTGGTTTTAAAACAAAGGATTCTCAATCTTTATGCAAGTCAAGACCATTGATAGATTGATAAGCATTTTTGGTGGTCTGGTATAGATCTATAGCTACTAACCTCGAGAAAGGCTTTAACTTTAGTGAATCAGTACAAACACACTAGCAAAAACTCTCTCAAAGTTTTGATTTGAAATCACATGATAAGGAATTGGTGAAGCAAACCCTGGGCTATCGTTTTGCATAGTTATAAACCTATCCTGAATTTTGCTGTGAAAATGTTTGTAAATATTTGTTAACTTAGTGTAGCTTCTATTTTCGTTATGCCTTTCTAAGTTTTTCTTTAGCCAGATAATAGAAGGAATGGGAGTAAGATAGTTGGCACCGTTGTCTTGGATCCGACCTACTTCTTTCTATACTACTTCGGTAGGTGCACTTGCCTAATTATTGATAGTTGCTAACCGAAGTTGAATAGAACCAATTAGCTTAATAAATTTTGAAAGCTTCCGCTTTAAGTTATCCTTTTAAAAAACTTTTTATACAAATTAAACCAACCTAACCCAACCCAACCCAACCAGTACGGACTAGGGCTAATATTGTTAAAATTCCCCTCTATATTATATGACTCATTATTCGTGTAATATTTGCATGGATACAAAACAAAATAACCCCTATTTTCAAAAGCCCATGATCGTTTTATTGGTTGAGGGAAAGGAAAGATAAGCCAAAAAAAAACAAAAAAAAAAAGAACCCATGCTTAGCTGAGCCAACCAACGAGACTCAGGCGGATCAATTAGGCAACAACTTAGTTGAGACACGTATTTCCTTACATTCTTTGGCATGAACTTATCTACTTTCCAATTCTAGAAGGCAAAAATAATTCACAGTTGTACCTTCCTTCCTCTTTTTCTACTCTCCACTCTTCATCGTCTACTTTCCAAATTTCTTGAACTGCATTTTATTAAAAATGCTCATTAAATCATGCATGAATCTTCATAAATATATATTACTTACCTAATATGCATTGTTCTTCCATCATATTTGGAAATCGAATAATTCACGTTTAATGACAATCTAATGTTTTTTTTTTTTTTTTATTATTAGCTTTATAAATAAGAGCCTTTGTCTTTTCTCCATTTTTTTATTTACTGATTCAAATTGAGTACTTGTTGAAACTGGATTCTTCATAAACTATAGGTTCAAAATTGTGTGAATGTCAGCATCGGATTTTTCAAAAATTGCAGGTTCTCATCTCTTTAGTTCTCTCATCTATACTTTATAATTCTTATATATATATTATATATGTATGTATGTCTAGATCCTCATGCGTCTTATATATATATATATATATTAGATTCTCATGCGCCTAGCTTTGACAGAAAAAAAAAAAATTATATTCCTCAATTGTTCACTACATTTCGTTCAATAACCAGCAATAGCAGCGGCCGTCAAGTCGCTTTCGTTAAGGTAACCCAACTCTTTTTCCACATATATTCTATCATGAACACTCTTCGTATGTGTGTATCATTTTTTTTTTTCGATTTTCCTAAAAAAAATTGATTTTCTCCTCTTCTTTGTTTTGATGAATGTAGACAATATGGTGTATTGACTTCAACACGTATTTAATTGTTACATCTAATACTATATCAATTTGGAATTCTAATGCTGTTGATTCTCTTAATCTTGTGCCAATTTCGGCTTTCTTTCAATCAATGGATAAAGTTGTATGACGAACTACTTGTCAGATTTTATGTTGTGTCATATTATATGCTAGATGTGTGCACCACAAGTTGGATATGGTTTTCTATGATGATGGCATTCTTTAAAGAAATGGGCCTTTGCTTGTTATACCTTCGGCCTTTTTTTACATTTTTTCATCTCATTCATTCATCATAATTTTTTTAGATTTTTTTAAATATCTTCTTTTCCTATTTTTTTTTTTTACATTTTTTCTCATAGTAATGTGCATTTTTTTAATTGTAGGAAGAAAATGAATTTATGATGTTCCCGCTTTTAATGACTGGAGGGGTTTGACAGTAGGCTTAATTGGTGCCCTAACTTCCCTATTCTCTTTCAAACTTAAAATGGGCATATGAGTAATCTTGCATTGCTCTGGCACCTGATCTTTAGACATAGGCCAACAAGTGATTTTGTGTTATTCTGGCATCCCTATCTCTTCTAGCATTGGTACGGACCCATGGGTGATCTTAAGCCTTATTTAGGATCTTCATGCCCAGTAGTACTCTTGTTAAGCATCGAGTTGATAACCCATTATACAAGCCTGTCACATCCCGAGGGGCACCCTAAACGTGGCAGTCTGCCGTATACAATACTAAAGCCTAGGAATGACTACCTCAGTCATGCAAAGGCTTCCATTCATATACAAGACATTTACCACAACCAAGGGAACGCATCGGAGTAGCGCAAATTATATTGATAATAATTAAGTAACAAGGTAAGGGGAATACTTATCATAAAACATAAACATGGTAAATTACAATTCTTAGGGGTGTATCCCTCTATTGTCTTCAAATCAAAATAAATACACTTCTCAGAATTTCTAAAACACTAACATAGCATACATTACATATAAGGAAGCTTACAAAGTAACTTCATCTTATGTTTCCATTGTCTTCATAGAAGCTTAACATCCTTCCCTGACTTCCTTAACGTCATGATTCTCAATTTAAGCCATGGGTATATATGTTTCAACAAAATCTATAGGGTTATAAGCTACAACTAGCTTAGTGAGGTATTCCTTTTCATTCGCACCATGTTTTCAAGCAAGTTCATTTAAATTTTCACACATATGCTATGTATACAATGCAGCATTCACATGATTACGCAAATATATATAGTTATCCAGAAACCATATATAGAACGGATTTACCCCTCTGTATCGAAGGTTAGGGAATTGGTGATGAAGATCCTCGATCTTCTACTGCTAGTCCCCAGGTCTCCACTCAAAGTGTTCGGTTGGCTCCGCTCCGAACCTAGAGTCGCATTCCCCTAGCGATTTGGATTCTCTAGGAAGGAACATAGCCTGTGTCACAGCACGATAACAGCCAATCCAACTCTACGCATAGGACTAGCAGCTTTCCTAAAGAGATGTGACTCGATAGATGCTATGCGTGAGAGTTTTATTTTTCTTAAGCCAAACCTTGTTAAGGTTTATTAGGGGGCGATTAATCAATTTAGCAAATAATAAGTAGTCATACAAGGAAGTAAACAAAAACACTTAAACAGACAGTTTGAAGTTGCGATATTCTTAATTCTCATTTCACGTATGAACATAGAATCACATATATATATATATACATATCCCCGAATTCCTCATATATATCCATTTTTATCTTTTTTTAGTATACTCATACCACTACTTTACAAGCACATGCAAGGTAACGAAATTAAGAGGAATAACTTACTCGTCCATTTCGTGATCTTCTTAGTCGTAGTAATCCTTAGGAAAGGTAATCTCGTATCCTTCGTCACCTAGACAAAAGAAATACCCGGGATGAGTATTTCATAGAAATTTTATTTTAAACTTTTTAATTTTATTTCACTATGTTCGTCAAATTCGTATAGAATGAAATTCCAATTTAAAATGACCATAATTTGCTCATTTTAACTCGGAATTTCGCATATAATATACCGTTTTCTACCTATTCGAAAAGATCTATCAATTTCTAAGGTTATCTTTGTCATATAAGGTCATTTGGGTTCTGAAAACGTTGAGTATTGTAAGCCCCGAAAAATTTCAGTAAATAATTCCAAGATGAACTTCGAAAATAAATGTTAAAAATCACTTCAAATTAAAACCGAATTTCGACAAGTCCTAAATCACAAATGAATTCAGAAATTTCTTAATTTTGAGGAAATGAAAATCCTTAAAAATAAAATAAGAACTCAACAGTCTTCAAATTCAAAACCATGACGTACAAAAATTTCCATATTTAACTCCGACTTATAAAATCGGGTAATATAAAGCCTAAAAAAAAATTATTAAAAAGTAAATATTAACCTTCGGAAATAAAACTCAATTCAAGAATTCCGAAAACATTAAAAGATATTAAATACTTACAAAAAATGAAATGTAAAATAAATTTCTCAAATTAAATATGTTGTATAAACATAAAATATCAGTTTCCAATTTGGCAAAGATCTAAACCGGAAAATCACCCGGAAACTCTAAGTGGAATACAATAGTCTAAGTCCGGCTACTTAGCGCTCTTAACCCTAGAGGTTGAGATGTAGTTTAAATGTGTAGAATAGCTCGTAGTAATATAAGTTTGTTTAAAAATATCAGGTTGGTAAATTTTTGACCTAATTCGAACCTGTTCGGATACAGACTTCGAAAAGCGTGTCCCGGGGCTCGAGATATCAAAGATATACCAATAGTATCGTTAGACTCGTAATTTCATAAGATTTCCAAATATATTAGTTATAGAATTTTTCGGGTTATAAAAGTTACAGTTATAACCTTTTTATCGTGTTTCCATTATTACTGGTAATTGATTAGTCTTTTACACTATTCATTTTTATTTTATTAAAAAATTTTATTATTCTTTTAAAGCCTTATATTTTTAGATAAATATTTTATATGTTATAGAAAATTTTGTTTTTCTAAAATTTAGTTCGTTTCGGGTCTTTACGAGATCAGATTCTATTTAAGACCCGATACTAAAAATAAAATAAATTAATTTAATAATTAAAAAATATTTTAAAATTATTTTTATTTTCATAAAATAATTTTTAAGAAATTTTCGGGTTATAAAAATATTATTTATAGCCCATATTCGCATATTTTGATCATACCGGTAACATAATTGTTAAAGTACTAAAATAATTCAAATAATTATTTAATTTTAATTATGAAAAATCTGCTACAAATATTTGGAATAATTTTTCTAATTTTATTTTATTTTGTTTTATTTTATTAAGAAAGTACTTTTACAACCCATACCTTCAAGTACACCTTACACATATCACTTCCTTTTTCACTTCAATCTTTCTACACATTATTCCACACTTCATGGCAGATTTTTTCCCTTCTTTATGGCTGCCATTGTCCTTTATTTACTCCATTTTGACCAAATTAATTATATTCCACTCCTTCTTAAAGAAGCTACTCATACACATTTATTACACAATTCAATTTTAAGTCAAATTTCAACAAAATTCACTCTCTCTCCTCCTTATCTTTCACGTGCAGCATGGGGCTTCTTTGGCTGCCCTTGTTTTATTTTTTTCTCTCATTTATTCAATTAAAACACTCATTTTTACCTCTCTCATTCATTTACTCACTTTCCCTCTTTCATTCTTTAGCTTATTCTCTCTCATTTTCCTCTCTTTTCTTCTTCATATTGTTCTTGTTTCCTCAAGAACACAAGCTGCCCCTATCTCTTCCGTCAGCTTCCACCCATATTTCTTGAAGATTTCTAAGCAAATCTTCATCTCAAAGCCTCCATAGGTGATATAGGTAAAGTGTAATGAAGGTTTTATGCATCAAATGACATTTCATAAGCTTAAAAGCTTAGGATGATGATGCAAAAAATGAAACACTCCTCTCCTCTACTTTTGTTATCTTGTATTATAATTATTTTCTTGTTTAAAGTTGATATATATTGTAGATCTAACTTTTTGTAGCTTTGATTTTTGTTTATGCCATAGATCTCGCTATTTAAGTTATTATTTTTGTTATTTCTTATGATTTATACATAGATCCATCATCCACATGTATTCATGCACTTATAACTAGTTTAAAAAACTAGATCTAGAGTTTTGAGTTCATAAAATGCATTAGACTTTATTTTATGCTCATGGATGACTTGTAGTAGCATGATAATAGTAGAAATGTTTTAGAAAACTCGAGATCTATTTTATTTTCAACAAAAATAACTTTTGAAAATTCGGATGAAAATGGAACCATATTTAGAAAAGTTGTTTTTCAAATTCAAAATGTGTATTTTTTTCATTTAAAATGAAGGGCTTAGGGTATAGATAACATAAATGAAAGATTTTGATGAGCAAAGTTTAGATCTATGAGTTTAAAGTTTATTTTCATGGGTGTCATTTAGGTGTATGTTCATGTTATGTGTAGACCTTAGATTTGCACTTAGACAAAAATTGTGAAATTCGTATTTTGGCAAAATCCTTATTTGAAAACCACTTTCCAAGTATCAAAATGTAATTTTACTTAAGAAAATGAAGGCTTAATATATGTATATCATCAAGACTTCTTTTTATAAGAATCTAATGTGATTTTCAAAAGTTATTTTCAAAATAAAAATTCTATTTTCGGATTTTGGCCAAGGCATATTTTTAAAACATGTTTTCCAACTCAAAAATGAAGTTTTTATTCAAGATATGAAGGGCTCTTAGGATATGATATGTAAGGAATGGATTTTCATAAGTTTAGATACATTTTATCAAAAGATATGTCCAAAAATGAATTTTGTCAATTCGGATCCCAATCAAAACCAATTTTTAAAACCCATTTATCAACTCCAAAACTCATGTTTTATGTGAAAAATGAAGGGTATAGGTAATAGGTATCTTTAAGGAATGATTTTTACAATTTAAAATGAGTTTAGGCCTGAGTAATGTGTAAAACAAGTAATGGAATTAAAATGGAAATTTTTGAGTTAGTGATCAAATTGTCAAATTCGTAATTTGAGATAATGCATATGTAATCACTTAGTATTTGAGCTCAAATTGCAAGTTTTATGTGTTAAATGAAGTCCTTAGGCAATAGATGTAGTGAAGCTTCAAATTTTGATGCATTAAACAAGTTTTCTTATAAGAAATATGCAAGAAATGAAATTTTTTAAAATTTGGATTTTTGTGAAAAGCTTGTTTAAAAACATATTTGCAAAGTGTAAAATGCAAATTTTTGTGTAAGAATGAAGTCCTTAGTGGTTATATGTGATTGAGCCCTAATTTTCTAAATATCAAATGATTTTTACTTAAAGGAATTACTCAAAAACCAATTTTTACCAAATTCGGATTTTAGAATCAACCTTACTTGAAAACATATTTACAAAGTGTAAAATGGAAATTTTTATGTAGAAATGAAGGTCATAAGTAATATATATAATGACGACTCAATTTTAACAAAAATAATTATATTTTCTTAAGTAATAAATCCAAGACAAATGGAAATAATCAAAGTTAGGAGACTAGTATTCTTAAAAGTAGTTATCCTTGAAGTCTTGTAATATAAGAAGATATAAATTTCCTTTTAGCAAAAATCATCAAGATCATACATACATTAAGGTCATCTCATGTCATTCATGTTAGGAAATCATTCATATTGCATGTATAGCTAATTTATATAGTAGGAACATTACAAACATTTATAAAACTATTTTTCGAAAATTGAATTTGTTACTGCCCTAATTCGAACCAAACTTTTCGAAGCGTCAAAGTTTTCAAAACTTAAATATAATATTAGAAATAAATAGATCTTTCGAAGTAGATAGAAATTGATATATAATTTGTGAGATTACGAGTAAAAATGACCAAGTTATGGCCGTTTTAAGTTGGAATTCCCGCTTAGGACGAGAATTACGAATTTGATAGTTCGTATAAAATCGTTTGGATTAGTTTGAGTTGAAATACTTATTAGAGTATTTCTTCCTTTTTAGGTGATCCCGAATTCGACGATTCCTTACCACCGGATTACTATTACTAAAAGACCGGTGATCCTATGGCCGAGTGAGTTTTCTCCTTGTTTTGTTACCTTGATTGTGCTTGTAGTTAGTTGCATTAGAATTATAGGAACAAGATAAAAATCGATATGAATGGGGATGAGATATATGATGAGACTGTGATGAATGTATGCCAAAGAATACTAAAGCATATCGAAACCATGATCGATTGGATAACTGCACTATTCATATTCTTTCTGTTATGTGTATGATATTGGCTGGTCACTTTAAAGAATGTATAAATATTTTGACCTAAGCAAAAATTAAATTGGTCATGCATCGCATCGGACATATTGCATTGGTAGCATGCTACTCCTACGTAGGTCGATCGGTATGGTCCGTGATGACTCGTTTGGATAACGAGCCCGGTGCCAGAGTTCATTTAGGGGTACTAAGGCGCATGTGGATGCATTCCTTGGATGAGCCTAGCCGAGTCAAGTGCTAAGAGCCGAGGGCTTGGGGACTAGATGCGGTCGTGTAGACTTCAATACCATTCCTAACCCAATATACGGAGGGCGTTCTGTGTGTGGGTTCCGGATACCCATGCATAATTGCTTACTCACGTATTTGTTCATGCATAGCATATGATTGATTATAACTTGCTTGTTATGGTATGGACCTAAGGGAATTCTCACTAAGTTAGTGTAGCTTATACCTCAATAGTTGTTTAAATGAACAGGTTATCTCAAGAATGCAAAGTGGGGACCGAATTGGTTGGAGCCGGAATGACTCCGGGATTTCGGAATACGAATGTTTGAAGTTATCAGCTAGTTTTATGATTTGCCTTGTAATAGTTTATGTAGGGAAGTCTATGGAGGAATGTAATCAAAGTTTAATGATTTGTATTTTGAAGTGCAGTGATTCGTATATGAAGTATAGTGATTTATATCGAAAGTATAGTGGATTGTATTTCCTTTACATTGTTACTCAATAGTATCAACATAAAAATGTATCATTCCGATGTGTCTCCTTTATGTGTTAGACGCCTTGTACATAGTATGGAAGCCTTCGCATGACTAAGGTGGTCATTCTTAGCTTTAATATTGTGTACGGCGGACTGCACATTTAGGCTACCCTTTTGGGGCGTGAAGGTATAGATTTAAAACGAATATTTCTAGATTTTGCAAAACCATTTCCTAACTCAACTTCGTTCAAAAATCTTTTAGTAAAATATATTATATATATATATATATGATTGATAAATCCGTTTAGTATATAGATAAGCTCACTTTATATGCAAAACTTCTAATGGTAGTGTCTCAACAATTTAACTTTGACAAATTTCTTTTCAAGTATTTGAAGAAACTTTATATATTTCATAGGTTATTATAAATGAGTATATCTTATTTTATTTTCTTCATTTCTTTTTCCAAAACAAGTAAATTTTCCTTTAACCTTACTCTTTCATAAATTTTACTTATAGTGATAAAAGATCAAAGTTTATCAAAAGTGTATTAAGTTATTGAAAACCATTTTTATAAATTTGTATTTAGAATGGTTTTAGAAAATGAGTCTTGTCTTCTTATATTTATTATTTAAAATATAAGTTTTTGTTTTCTAAAACTTGTTCTTTTACTTCATTTGAAAAGAATCGTCTTTATTGATAAAATCTTTTGTTTTTAATCTTATCTTATTTATATTCTTTGAAAATAAGTTTCTTCTTTAGAAACTTGAAAATCATTATTTTCCTAAGTGGGTTTATAACTTTATGGGTTGAATTCATCTTAACTTTGAAAACTAGTTTGTTTCTTAGTTTTGTTATGGAGTGAAAAAGAGTTTCATCTTAAGCTTTTTATGAAAACTTTGAATATTAACAAATTATTTTACTAAAACTTAGGTTATCATAATATACAAAGAAAGTATTTATTTCTTATGTTTTCTTGGTAAAGCTATATTTGTTATTTCAGAAAACTTGTATTACTCTATTTCTATATTGTTGATAATTACTACGTTATTTTGTGATAAGTCAAATTATAGAAAATTTAGTTTTAAGTTACTTTAATAAAGTAAAATTCTACTTTTAAATTAGTTGAGATAATATCATTACGTAGATGCAAGTATTATGAGCATATAAAATAATAAGAATATGAGAAAATACTAGAAACAAATAGTAATAAGCGAGATAATAAAAATATAAAGTATTCGGAACCTTAACTTCATCAAGGTATCCCATGACTAAGAATAGACTAGTCCCAAAAAGAATAAAGAAAATAAAGAAAATGTTATTTGACTTGATATGGATAAGTTTAAGACTAGAAGACTAGTCTTAAAAAATAGTATGAAATAAATAAATAAATTGCAAATTATGAAATTAAATAAATAACAAGTGAGCTTATATGCTCTAAAGATTATGTATAAATACATAAATATATTTAGTTAGATATGAATAAGAAATTACAACAATAAAATTAACATAACAACATAATAAAATAGGAAGTTCATGTGCAAGAACAAAACATGAACATGTTGTTGCTTTTACTACTCATATGAGTTTCAAAACAACACCATAGTCATATTAAGTTACATGACATGAGTAAATAAATGGTTGGAAGAAGTTTACCTAAAGTGTTTATATGGTATGAAGATGGTAGATGAATGGGGTATTATGTGAGTAGTAATATGTGATAGATAGTTTGTATATAAGGAATGATTTTTGTGAAGAATTGGTTTAAGAGAGTTTTGGTAGAGAGAAATTTTGAAGAGAGGATTTGTTGAGAGATTTTGGGAGAGTTTTGGTAGTGAAATGAATCGTGTGAAAGAATGAAGGAGGAAGAGGGTATTTATAGAATTTTGGAGTGAAAATTAGATGTAATTAAATTAATTAAAAAAGAAAATAATTGAGAGAGAAGAGAGAGAGATGGTGGACGATAAGCATGGGAGGATAGAGAGAGAAGTGATTAAAAAATAATTTTAGAAGAAAAATGTAAAAAAGTCTGATAATATGTGGTGTCGAATTTTTATGGAAAAAGAAAATTGTAAGAAATAGGTATGTAGGTGTAAGAATATGTAGTAAGAAAAGTAGAGATAGAGGAATAGTAATGAATAGTAGAAAAGTACTATGTATAGTAAACTAGACAATTAAAATACTAGTAGTAATAAAAATACGCGTGTAAATGCGATATCTGTAATTTTTAGCTACCGAAAAATTCTAAAACCGATATTTTTGAAAACCTTATATTTTTACAAGTCTATTGGTATTAATGGAATATTTTTGCCGTCCGGTATACCAGGGCACAATTTTTGAAAACCGATCCCGTTCGAATCCGAAGGACACTAGAAATTTACGAATATGATATTTTTAAGCTTCCCTATATTATTACGAACTATTATCAACAATTATTTTCATTTCATTGTTTAGGGTTTAAGAGCGCGGGATTGCGGATCTTAAACACTAAGGTTTGTTGTAAGCTTTGTTGACTTTTAGGGTTCCGGTTTGACTTCCGGTTTTGTTGAGTTATTCGTACGATATAATTTTGGAGTTTTGACCATATTATATTTTTAGTTCGATGTCTATAGTTTATCTTATTTTATTTGTGATTATTTAATAGTTTTCAGTTCTCGGGATCGTTTAACCGAGTCTAGGGTTATGAGTTGACTCAGTTTAACTTTTGGTGAAAATTGAAATTTCTGATTCTAAAATTCACCGAGGGTTTTAAGATCTTAGCATTTCATTGTCGAGCGTTATTTGGATATATCGTTTTGATTTGCGTTTTAGGAATCGGGTAGATGATTTGATTGGTATACGGATGTTGATTCAACCGATAGTTGGATTTTCTATTTTGTTTTTGAGGGTTCTCTTTTGCTCAAGATTAAGAAATCTCGTTTTTGATCTTATTTAGAATTAAGTTTTAACTTGGTCCGATTTTTAGGGTTTCGATTCCGGTGTTTGACTCTTAGCATTATTTTCTAAGAATTATGAAATTTTCAGGGTTTACAACCTACCTACCTTTCATTTGACTACGAATAAGGAATTGAAGATGAATCCTTCGCAATCTACTGGCTCGATCCACCAAAAAGACCTGCTAGCCCACTAGGGAGGATGTATACCTAAGGTCCTTTCTCCTCACGATAGTCGGATAGATAGTATGATAAAAAAGGATGAACTTGAGAGCCAAAGGATTGTGTGTAACCATGCCTACAAAGTTAGTTATAAAGACTGGCCTACATGGGTATTACACATCACTTAGAATAAATATCATACGGTACTATTGAAGTGGGCTAATATCGATGGTGCCATTGTGGTATCCACATGGTATTCTTTAAGAAGATGGAAAGTGCAGCAAAATGGCATGTGATAGTTTCTATATGGAGCACTCGGACTTAAACCTTCATAGCATCATGGGGTAAACTTACATCAACCCTGGAAGATGTCTTCCTTCTATTGAAACTTCTTAGTTTCAAAAGCATAGATGTTGTGGCTACTTTGCATTTGCTTGGGCATAATAGAGTGTATGATGGTCTAATACGAGCTTACCATGACATCAAAACATCAACAAAAAGATCTACTTTGTCATCATGGATTAGGTACCTTTTTAGAAGTAAAGAAGGGAAATAACATACTACTGAAGGACCTAGCTATGAAAGTGAGTGAGTACAATTGTTTTCTTCTTCATTCTCTATATATAGATTATGCTTATTCCATTTCTAATATTAACTCCAAACTTTTTTTTTATACATGTACAAAATTGTAGTTTTTGTTACCTTATGGGTATCGATGTTTGTTTTTCTTAGGGATCTTGAAGAAGGGGTTATTCTCTGACTATTTCCATTCGTAATACATTTGGCTAAGGGGCAACTATTTGCTATTACACCATTTCACTTAAGCTCACTTTACCATTGCCTTCGCTCATAACCCCATGCCATTGTTCACTCAATGAGTCATTTTGTGACTCCTTGTAATGCAGAAGTTGTATTTCTTTAGATTTTCTTCTGTGAAAGGTTCAAAAGGCATTTTACTTCCCCAATCACGTTTAAAAATTATAACTTGAACAATCCCTAAGCTTGGGCATGGGCTGGTAATTGTTGACATGTTGAATACTTTTTATTAACATAGTTAGATGACTCCAAATTTGCATTGCACCCATATGTGGAGAAAATCACAAGATACCAAACATACAGTGGGTATTATCCACTAAAGCACATGATATGCTTTTGCTAAGGGATCGGCATTTCATAATGCATATCTCTTTCAATGGTGTATCTTAAGGAGTCTACCACTAATCCTTAATGTTAAGGGTCAAAAGAAAAACTTGTTTGAATTGGGAGACATGCCAATTTGTATACGATTAAGGCGCACTGGGAGAAGTAGTCTCTAAAAAAACTTTGAGTCTTGTTGCAACCACATATCGTTGGGAGCATATACATTATGAACTTAGTAAGATATATATTCCTTGTATTCCTTCTCAAAAGTGTAATGAGTTAGTCTCCTTCAATTGGTTATTCTATTGGGGGAGTTGTATAAAGGGATTTTAGAGTTGTACACTCGCTCAAAAAGTGAAGCCATTGATTGAGGCAATCATTTACTGCAATGAGTTCTACCTTTGGCTCTCTAAGTTAGACAAACACAAAGAGAAGCAGGGCGTTAACAATGCTACAAAACACAATGAAGAAGTAAAGCCTCCTAAGCAAGTATGTCATGGAAAAGCATCATCTAAACATTCATCTTTCCTACATTTAAGTGAGGACTGAAGCACCCCAAAGAGATCACGTCTTAAGAGGTATTGACAAATATTTATTTATGTATATTTATATATCTTTAAGAATTTTGTTTCTTATCGCATCACTTCAATTTCTTGATCAAATTATGTTCTTGTTGTTTTGTACTGGTATCTCATATTCTTGTTAATTTTGCTCCATTTCTTGATCAAATCACTTCAATTCCTTCTTTTAAGCACAAAGGAGCTAAAAACAACAATTTAAGAAATAAAAGCATAAGCCAATTACCTTGTGGTCCAGTGCCATCTCCCCCAATCTCTCATATAAGAGGTCTTAGGTTCGATTCCCCTCTCCTCCATTGTAATGGGAAAAAAAAGCAATAAAAGCACAATTTATAGGAAATTTATTAGATATTCAAATAAAATGAGCACAAATCCCATGAATTAAATAGAGTAACTTGTCAAATTCTCCCACACTTAAGCTTTTGTTTATCCTTAAGCAAATACTTATCAAAACAGAACAAGAACAAGAGCAAAGCTTTTCAAAATAGGGAAATAAATCATAAATGGTACTTGACAATAATTTAGATTCATGATTTACATTCAATTAAGCTCAAATGCTCAGCTTTTGTGTTTTTAAACCACTTAATAACCTCAACAATCATTGCGTGTATTACTCCACTCAATCTCTGACGTGATCTCATGAACATGATCTCACAAACCTTAGGTATATAAAACCTAAGATCTAATCAATCGTTGATGGATTACAAAATCTAGGTCGTATTGAAACAAGTCAATAAGCAACCTGACCCAATTGGACTCGCCAACTGAAATCGTAGTTATCAAATAACGTAGTAATGTAACTTGACCCCAAATAAACCTGTCGCTTGGAACCACAATTATCATAAAGAACGGAGTTTGACCCTAATCATACCTGTTGATTAGAACCAAAACTATCATATGTTTTTTTCTTATCACAAGAACAAAGAAACTCTCACCAATGGAAAAATCTCTCTCAAAAGTATTTTGATTCTATTGAACTGCCTCTTACAAAATGAGGAAACATATATAAAAGCTCATAAGGAAAACAAAAGGAAAAAATAGGAAAACATATCTCGGACAAACATAGGCCAGTGGCCTATAATTCAACATAAGCAGCTTACAATTAATAGACAAAATTGAAATTCTTGTCAAGGCAAAAAGGCTAACATCTTTGAGAGATAAGCAGGTAGCGTATTAGGAAAGGCTAGCAGTGTAAGGAGAAAGCTGATGGTATACATGCTACAAATGACTCCGAAGTTTCATGATCAACACTGGTTGAAAGTTGGCTCAGTTCACTCCTACACTAGCGGTGTAGGCAATGAAGGTTGGCAGTGTACGTGCTGGCGTATAAAGTCTACAACTCTAAATTCTTTGACTCTCTAAATAAATGTTAGCCTTCCTCTTCAAACATTTCTCTAACATAGTAATCTTCGGTTTTTGTGTTTAGGTCACTTGATCTACATCAGTCTCACTATAACATGTGTTAGAATTACAAAGTTAATCCAAGTAGATCAGCCTTTAACCTCCTTGTTTAAACAAGAATCCAAAGTGAAAAATATCTAAAGATCAATCAAAGTAAGAGAGACTCGAAAAACTTCATCCCCTTATATTTATAAGTATAAAGTCCTTTAGTCATTTCTCTAAGCATCATACTCTAGAGTGAAGGTATATACATCAATCATCCCTTGAATCTTTTCCTTTATTTGTGCTTTCAAATTTTCATTCCTTTCTTTATATAGCATAGTTGATGGTGGGGAATGAATCATGCTCTTCTAAGGGACCAATACTGCCCATATCAACCATCCTTTTTAGCACTTTTCATTTATTCATTCATCATCATTCCTTTTTTTTTTTTTCTTTTATGAGCAATTGATAAAGGAGTCAAATCTTGCTCTTCTGAGGGATCAAGAACTGCTCATACTAACTGAATCATGATTTCATAACTTATATGTAAATTGGCATAGGATTCAAGTAATTGCTCTTCTAAGGGATCAACCCTTACTCATACCAACCTAAGCTTTTGATAATTGCATTCAATTTATTGATTTTAGCATAATGATAAATCATCAAGTCACAAGTCTCATTTGAACCTTCACAAAAGGCTATAAAAACAACTAAATTGAAGATTATATAGACCATTTAAGCTTAAAAACCAATTTAGTAACCCTTATTATGGATCTTAAGTTAATCCCAAATCTAGATTCTCAGGTTAAATAACAAGTAAGACTACCCTACATGGATTTCACAAAGTGATTCTAAAATAGTAAAAATAACACAAATGCAAGAGAATGATGCTCAACATTATGATCACTTAAATCACATGGTAGTTTACTTCAGAAAAATCAAAAAGATTTTCTCAATTTTTGTGCCATTTCATTATTCTCCTATAAATACAAGAAATTTGATCTATTCAAAGTGTAGATTACTCTATTCCAATTCAATTTAAATTTCTAACTTAATCTTGCTTAATCCCTCCCTATACTCAATATAGACATTATCCTAAATGTCTAAAATAATGAGAAAAAAGTGGAGAAAATAACATATTTTTGCACAAAGCAAGATTAATGAAGTTTAAGGGATGAAATCTTCCTTGGAATGAATTGCAGGTTAAAGGCAAATCAAAATCATGGCCTCACTTAAACTTATGATTGAAACCGTATAAAATCAAAGTAAACAAGGAAATAGCGTTAACACGCAATTGCGGGTGTGGTTTACATCGTGATTAAAACTGTGAATCAAGCAATATCATTGTGAGTATTATAACCGTAACCTCACTTTTCTTTATGGTTAAATCTGTAAATCAAAGTGACAGGGTATATTTCTAACCACAGTCATGGTCTCTAGCACGAACGCAATCACAGTTTAAGTTGTAGTCAAGTGTATTAGGTGGGTTAGACCTTGCAATTTATCAAATTGGTCAAGGATTTGAAGGTGGCCTCATATACCGGTGTGTTTCACATGTCCTTTTGGTTGCCTGCATTAAAATCTTCAAACAAACTTTGGGTGTGCCCCAATGCCTGTTCCATCATTCAAAAACCAACAAAAAAAAAAAAAAAACAAAGTTAGTAAGCAAAACAATACGTTAGATATGGATTGCCTCCTACAAAGTGCTTATTTAACAACTTAGCTTGACAAATCCATCTTCAATATCTTAAAGAACTTGTATAAAATACAATTCCTCCACTTTTCCTAGTTCTTTTGATGCTCCCTAATAAATCTTAAGTCATTGACCATTTACTTTGAAAATTTCTCTATTAGGGTACTCAGCATCTAAGCCCCATAAGGATATGTTTTCTTGACTCTAAAAGGTTCTGACCATCTTGATTTGAGTTTTCTGAGGAAAAGTGATTTGTCTATTTTACTCTATTCTATTCATAGGAATTTGGGCTTAAATTGATGTATATTTTATTAAATTCAAATGAATCTGGTGCTTTTAATGTTTAATGTTGTTTTTCAGCTCCTAAAATCAAAAGAAAAAAGAATTAAAGTGTTAGGAATTAGATTTGGAGCAAAACAATAGCAAAACTTGAAGGTAGATCCTGTCGAGTCTTGCAAAAGCACTTGTTGAGGCATAAATGTTAAGGAAAAACAAAGTAAATTGGTTTGTCGTACCTTAGATCGAGCCCTCAACATGATTTTCGACAAATAATTTGAGGAGATCGAGCCTTGAAAGTGAAGAACAACTTCTGTCATGCCACATGATTGAGGCCTAAACTTGACTCGTAGTGAAGACCGAATGAAGAACAGACCTTTGATAAGAAGCATAAGTTGAGTCGAGCTTAGAGTATCGAGCCCCTGATGTCCTCAATTTACCCCTTGATGGAAAGATAGACAAAAACTCATGCGTTTTGATAGAATGCTCTAGCTGAGGTCAAGCCTTGGCTTTAATGCAATACTCGAGCACTTAACCTGCCCCACGACAATCAAATGTATGATCAAGCAAATACAGACGCATGCGTGAAGAAAGAAAATGAATTATGTTATTAAATAATTTGTCACATCTATAATAAAATCATCATGATTTCTGTGCGTTGAGCATGTAAATAAGCATGTAGGCTTGCATTGTAAAGATATATAGTGTAAAGCCTTGGTTTTTAGAGTAATCCTAAGCCTTAACTTTAAGTCGGAAAGTCAAACGGAAATCTTAAGTCAACAAGATCTCAAGTTAAACCCTATAGTTTAGATCTGGAAATTTTGGATTCATAAATCGAGAAGTAAAAAATTAAGTGTAGAATAGTCCGTAATAATATTTGATTTCTTAAAAATATCAGGTTGGTTTATTTTCGGCTTATTTCAAACCCGATTGGATACTGTTTTTGGAAAACGTGTCCTGGGGCTTGGAAAATTAAAAATATATCTTTAATATTTTTAGACTCGTATTTTCATAAGGATTTCAAAAATATCGAGTTCATAATTTTTCGGAATCTAAAAATATCAGTTATAGCTATATAAGCATATTTTGACCGTATCGGTAACATATTTGTTGAAATACTAAAATAATTCAATTAATTATTTAATTTTATTTACGAAAATTCTGCCACTCATTTAAAAATATTTTTCTTAATAAAAAGTACTTTTTCAACCCATACTTCAAGTACACTTCAATTGTCACTTCTACACATTAATCATGTTTTCTTTCACTCATTCACGTTCATTTCCCATGCATAGACAGCTGACCACACCCCTAAAGATAGCCACTTTTCTTTTATTTTAATGATTTATTTGATGCATTAAAGTCTCTTTTAGTTAGCACATTAGGTAACATAAGTTACACTTTCAAAATTCAAGTTACAAACTAACTACACTCCCCTCTCTTTCCTCATTTGAATCAGGCCAGGCCCCCCCCCATTTCTGCCCCTTTGTTTTATTTTTCTTTTCCCATTTATTTAACACTCTTTTAATACACTTCTCTCTCTATTTAAAGCCTCTTTTTACACACTTTCCTTCTTTGCAACCCTACCTCATTTACTCTCTCCTTTTCCTCTCTTTATTTCTTTCTTAGCCTTGCTCTTGCAAAGGAAACAAGCTGCCCCCATCTAAAAAAATCACTTCCACACTCCATTCTTGAATATTCTTTAAGTAAACCTTC
Source organism: Combretum micranthum (assembly GCA_024138025.1). Taxonomy (NCBI): domain Eukaryota; kingdom Viridiplantae; phylum Streptophyta; class Magnoliopsida; order Myrtales; family Combretaceae; genus Combretum; species Combretum micranthum. The sequence continues at coordinate 305,190 of JAMXBD010000487.1, read as the reverse complement.
TTTTTAAGCTTCCATAGATGCTATAGGTTGATTATATGGAGGTTTCATGCATCAAGGAACTCTCTATAATGCCTAAAGGCTAGAGATGATGATGCTAAAACTTTGAAACACTCCTCTTGTTTATGATCTATATTGATATTGCTATATTTGTTGTTTTTAAGACTTTATTATCTTCATATTTATGTTATACTTTGTAGATCTAAATTTTTATGAAGCTTGGTTATGTTTATGTTTAGATCTATAGGTTTAGGGCTTACTACCATGTATTTCTTTTATATTTATGCTCATATTATGTGTAGATCTTAGATTTGAACTTGAATAAAAATAGTGAAATTCGTATCTAGGCAAAATCTATATTTAAAAACCCTCTTCCAAGTCTCAAAATGGAAGTTTTAGTTGAAAAAATAAAGGTTTGGTGGATGTATATCATCAAGACTTCTTTTTACAAGGATTAAAGGTGGTTTTCAAAAGTTACTTTCAAAAATAAAATCTTATTTTCGGATTTAGACTAAGACATGGTTTAAAAACATGTTTTACAACTAAAAATGAAGACTCTATTCAATAAATGGAAGGCTCTTAAAATAGGATATGTAAATGATGATTTTTCATAAGTCTTGATGGATTTTATCAAAAGATATGTTCAAAAACAATTTTTAAAAATTCGGATCTAAGCCAAGACGCATTTTTAAAACCTATTATCTAACCTTAAAATGAAGATTTAGACAAAAATATAAAATGCTCTTGGTATAGATATCCTAAGGATTGGATTTTCATAAGTTTAGATGAGTTTTCCTAAAAGGTATTTCTAAAATAGAGAGTTTTGTAAAAGATAAGTCTAGGTCTTATTTTCTTTCTAAAACTCAAGTAAGAAATTCGGATTTAGGAAGAGATAAATTTTGAAAACCTTATTTTAGACTTCAAAACAAGAGTTTTATGTGGAAAATGGAATGCTTTGATAAAGGGTGATATAAGAAAATTATTTTCATTAAGTCATGTTAGTTTTAGCAAAGGATTTTCTCAAAACAAGAAAATGAGTTTCAACTCAAAATTTCGGTTTTTACAAAAGTAGATTCTTGAAATTTTCATTTGGAAAATAATCATTAGTATCATATAAGTATTTAATCTTTTATCTTTGGCTAGAAGTTCTCTTTACAAGTATACAACCAATATAAGTTGATCTAAAAAGTTAATTGAAACAAAAGTAACAATTTTTAATAATAACTCAAAACTATAATTTTCATAACCTTGTTGTACAGTAGCATTTCGACCATCAAATGACCTTGGATGTTTGATTTAACTTGGGAAATGAATAGATCTTTTGAAGTAGATAGAAATCGATATATAATATGCGCAATTCCAAGTTAAAATGAGTTAGCTATGATCATGTTAAGTTAGGACTTTAACTTAGGCGAAAATTGACGAACTTAGTAAATAGAATTGTTAAGTTTATTAGAACTTTATGAGAAATACTCATTAAGGGTATTCCTTGTACTTAGGTGATTTGGAGGACAGATTCCCACTCCCCGAGGACTACTATGACTAGTGGATTTCTTTCCATGGTCGAGTGAGTTCATTTCTTAAATAGTTGTGCTAATGTTTGTGCTTGTAATCGTAGTGGCATTAGAATTAGGAAAAGATAAAATTATGATGAGTTGTGATCTAATCTTGATAGAATGAAAGATAAGTATATCGAGACGAGACTTGTTATAAAAATCATTGTATGAGCTAGTATAGACTTGGATTGTTTGAAATTCTTTATGATCGCATTTAATCTACAAAATTAACATGCCACGATTATATGAATAAACTGTACATGCATATCACGTAGTGAGTCACATTGCATTAGCTAATATACCTTTGGTGGGACAAAAGTATATTAGTGGAAGCCAGGGGGCCTGTGTTAACATTAAGGATGCGAGATCGCTTAAGTTAACGGAAGTGGTGTAGGCACTTGAATCAACTACATAAAATAACAGATGTTGTAAAACTAAGAGAAAGAGATCGGGGTTATGGTTGCATGACTTATGGACCACCCCACTCAAGATTGGAATTGTGGTTGCATGACTTATGGACCACCCCAACCCCGAATGAGAGCGTTAATCCATTCACATACGGCTCCCGAAAAGTCTATACTTGTATGCTTATTTGCTTGTGTATTTCATATGGTTGCTAATAACTTGTCTGTTATATACTGTTGTTGAGTATTAAATATTTGGAAATGAATGTCACTAAGCCTGTTAGCTTATACCCCTATAGTTTTTGTTGCAGTGGTCCTCTTTTTAGATTGTTTCAAAGAACACTTTTCATGGGTCTATCTTTTGGATTAAGGAGCTTTTCAAGAAGTCGTGACCTAGCTATAGGTATAGACTTCTAGGAAAATCTCTTTAATATAAACTTTAATGTTTGTAATATGGTTTTAGAATGGTTAGACTTCTATTATTTGGCGGGGTATGCCTCCTTGACTTTTGTAAAGATTTAACTTATTTATTTGGTTGTGATTTCTATTCTTAATGCTATTGTACGCCTTCTTAAGACTATTCGACTCAAAGTGTGATCCTAAAAATTTATGCAAGTACACCTTACACCCAGTATGTAAACTTATGGGATGACTAAGGTTGTCATACTTAAATTTAAATATCAAATGTGGTGGACTGTCACGTTTTGGGTATCCTTTGGGGCGTGACATATGGCATATGTAACAAATTTCCCTAATGTATTATAGAAAGAGAATTCTGAGGCAAAAGAATTAGTTTCTTCTTACTTTGTTTTCTAGGTAAAATAAATTCAACCCATTGTTTGTAATTTTTTCAAGACTTTATTCTTAATTGTAATTTCTCTAGAGTTCGCTCTTAATTTCTAAATCTATGGAGAAATAATCTCCTACAGCTTAGGGTTTGTGAATCCAAATCCTGATTCGTGTGATTTCAAATACGCTTTCAAGTAAATATTGACTAGATATTTGTAATTAGTAGCTTGATTTTATTTTCATAGGTTTAATTACGTGGTGCATGGTTAGATTAATTTATGATTTTAGATTAATTTATGAATAGATCCGTGGCTACTAATGGAGTGATCCTAAACACCTCGAAAGAGGAATGGTAAAAACTTTCTGTTACTTGTTTTGATATTCATTGAGTTGGTTTTGAAAACAAAAGATTCTTAATCTTTATGCGGGTTTTAGTACCATTGATAACTTGAGAAGATTCCAATGGTCTGGTCTAGACTTAGAGCTACTGACCTTGAAAGAAACTTGAGCTTACACTAGTGAATCCAATAGTAAAATACACCAGTAAATAACTCTCTCAGAGTTTATTAAAAAATCACATGATAAGGAATTGACGAAGCAAACTCTAGGCTCTTGTCTTGCATTTTTACAAACCCATATTTAATTTTTCCTTGAGAATGCTTGTGAATATCCATTAACATAGCATTGCTTCTATTTTCATTATGATCTTCTTATTTTTCTTTGGCTAGATAACAGATGAAATGTGAGTAAGGTAGATGCCAACAATTTCTTGGAATACGACCTAATATTTTCTATGTTACTTCGGTAGGTGTGCTTTCCTAATGTGGTAGTTGCTATCCAAAGTTGAACAGAACTTATTAGTTTTATAAATTTTTGAAAACTTCAACTTTATGGTATAACATACAACAAACCTAACAACACAAGAAATTTTTTTTTTTTAAATTAGAGTTAAACAAAGTTTTAACTTAGAGTTAAACAACAATACCGAATCCCTTTCCTTAAACTCGTGTGGATGCTTAATTCTTGAATCATACGATTACTTGTATTATTTGCTGTTTTATAAGCACTCTACTATAGCTCATCTAGTTCATTCAATTAAGAAAGTATATTTTTACCAATAGTTGCTAGATCAAGATTTACTAACTTAATAATCCAATATGCTTTATACTCAATTTCTACCAGTAAATGTCATGCTTTGTCATAAACCATCCTATGAGATGTTGTCCGAAGAGGAGCTTTATAAGCAGTTGTATCACTTGCTCGAATTTGGTAGAGGCTAGATTAATTTTTGATGGGCTCAATGCGTGTTGTTACGGGATCTAAAAAACAAAGAACTTGTTAGTAGCTCACTAAGCATGGGTTCAGTGTGGCTACTTTGATATTTAAGTTAGCGGCTGTCATGAGATGCCCAAATAATCAGTAAGAGAAGATAATTTATGTGACATTACCTTGATTGGTGGTAGTTCAATTATATTTACAGGTGACTAACCTAGTGGTTATGTTAGCCGTGTGTGAGTAGTTAGCTGGAAAGCTTAGCAATTGTGCTCGTGGTAGGCAAGTGGGGATCGTGGCGCCATGTGTAAGCCCCTAGATTTTTTCGATAATATAAGCAAACCCTAAGAACCGGAAGCCAAAACGAAACCCTAGGGTCTGTTTGGATTGTCTTTTTTTCATCTGTATCTGTATCTTTTTTAAAATGATATGTGTAAATATATCCGATTTGCATCTAAATTTTATCTATATTTGTTCTATTTGATCTTTTGATGAGAACTGTCAACTTTTTTTTTATCTATATCTATTTTTGATAATAATTTGTTAGCAAGAAGTTTGAAAAAGTGTCCGTATCTGCCGGAAAAAAGCCAAAACAAACAGACCCTAAATTTAACCTAGTTCTATGTTTAGTCTAGTAAGTCTAGATCCGACAATCTCGTATTCTTAAACCCTAGAAAACAAAATTGAAATAATTGTGGAAAATGGTTCGTAATAATATAGGAAAGCTTAAAAATATCAGATTTATAATTTTCTAATGTCTTTCGGATCCGAATGGGATTAGTTTTCAAAAATCGTGCCCTGATGCACCGGATAGTGAAAATATTCTGACAACACCAATAGACTCCTAAAAATATAAGGTTTTCAAAAATATCAAATTTAGAATTTTTCGGTAACTAAAAATATCAGATATAGGCCGTTTACGCATATTTTCTTTACTACCAGTATATTAATTGTCTAGTCTACTATTCATAGTATTTTTTTACTATTCATTACTATTCATCTATCTCTATTTTTTCTTACACTCTATTCTTACATACTACCACACTTATACCTTACAATTTACCTTCCCTATACAACTTTAATCACATCACACTTTACACATTACTTCTTTTATTACAAAACAAACAAAATAAATCAATTTCCCCCTCTTACACAAGCAAAACCTGTGCCATCCCTCTCTCCATCCATCCAAATTTATTTTTTTTCTAATTTATTTAATTACATCTAATTTCCACTCCAAAACTCTATAAATACCCCCTTCCTCCGTCATTCTTTCACACAATTCACTTCCTACAAAAACTCTACTAAAATCACTCCATAAAATCTCTCTCAAATACTCTCCCAAATCCTCTCTTCTCTCCATAAAACCATCTCCCACATATTGCTACAAACCATTCCATTCCTATTCTATAAACATATAAACCTTAGGTAAAAATCTATCTTATTCATTCATCATGTTCATACAACCTAGCACGAGCTTAGTGTATGTTTCTTAGACTCATGAGAGTTAAAGAAGCAACAATATGTTCATGTTTTGTTTTGTTTTGTTCATGTTTCTATTCTTTTCTTTATGTTATTATTGAGTTGTTTTTGTTATTGATATTACTATTTGTTTCTAATCTAACTTATATAAATTATTATGTATATTAGGTATATATATTTATTTAGAGCATATAAGCTCATTGTTATTTATTTACTTTCAAGTTATGCAATTTATTTATTTTATGTTATTAATAAGACTAGTCTTTCTAGTCTTAGACTTGTCCATATCAAGTCAAAACAATTTTCTTTCTTTGCTTTTCTTTTCTTTTGGGACTAGTCTATTCTTAGTCCCGGGATACCTTGATGAAGCTAAGGTTCCCATTACTTGACTTTATTTTATGCTCTTATTTTATTCATCTTATTATGTTGTTTTTATTACATTTCTCATAGTTACATATTCTTATTTATGCATGAACATGTTGATATTGTCTCAACCATAATGAAAACGAGTTTTCTTAAGTAATAAAAATAAACTCTCTTTAAAAATAAATTTTTCACATAAGGAATAATTTTTCTATAAAAACTTAAAGTTTTATCTTAACAAATATTTTCTAAAGTTATATAAGTTTAGCTCAAGTTTTAGTAATAATATTATATGTGATTTTATCAAGAAATACATAAAGTAAAGTTATTACAAACTCTCTTTTCAAACCAATAAAATAAGAAAGTTTCTTTAAACTTAATTCCTTGTTTAAACAAAAGTTTTTCTAAACTCCTTTATCAAAGTTTACCAACACTCTAAAATACTAAAGTCTAGATAACTTTTTCAAAATTAACTTATAAGATCATTGATATTGTTATTTAAAGTGGATCTAACTTTAGAAAAGCTTTAGAACATATAACCATGAAGTATTTAGAAAAAAACAATGTTTTCCAAACCACTAGAAATAAAGTTATGGGGATCTTAAAAGATTAAAATTTCTTTTTGAAAATGTAATTATTCTCAAAATTAAGAAGTGGAGTTAAAAGAAGTAAATACTTACTAATAAATTTTCTAAACAAAACTAAAAAGGAGATTTTCAAAGTCTTAGCTTTCCTCACTTTTAAGACATTTTGTTTTACAAAATCAATGTTGAGACAACACCACTAAATTCATGCATATGGTTTGAGTATATATATATATATATATATATATGTTCAAGGATTTTTCAACAAAATATCTTTATTTTAGTACAAAAGCTCTTGAATGAAGAAAAGATTGAAACTTAAGTTTTGAAATTGGAATTTTTGTATCAAACCTGTATGTTACTATTCTGAGATCTAAATAACTTCTTTTGATAAAAATAACCTTAGAAATAGATAGATCTTTCGATTAGGTAGAAATCGGTATATAATATGTGAAATTTCGAGTTAAAATGAGCAAGTTATGGTCATTTAAGTTGGGATTTCTAGTCATACGATTTTGACGAATTTGATAAGATAGAATCAGAGAAATTGAGTAGATCTTAGATAAAATACTCACTTCGGGTATTTCGTTTGTTTAAGTGTTGAGGACCAAGATCTTCTCTTCCCTGATGATTACTTTCGACTTCTAGAAGAACGCTATGGATGAGTGAGTTTACTTTACGTTTATGTATTCGCACATGTGCTTGTAGAATAGAGCACTAGATGTTAGGAAAAGATAAAATTGATATGCATGTGGGATATCATGAGAATTATGTATGTGAATTGTTATGTACGATCAATGAACGATAAGTATATCGGAACCCGATCTGTGGTTGATATAATTGCTTCTATGTATATATTGCTATGTGTGCAATTATTGCTTGATCGCTTTAAAATGATTTAACGTCATATTGGAATCCCCATATAATAAATTGCTCATGCATATCACTTAGAATATCATTTCGAAATTTTGCTACTACTCCTCAGCGTAGGACCGGAAAGGTAAGCTGCCTAGCTACATCTTGAGGGTTAGGACGTTCGGGGAATACGACCTTAAGGTGTAACCGAGCCGGATCGATCGCTTTGGGTATGGAAAGCCCGGAGACTAGTAGTATCGTTGGAACCCCAAAATGCACACAAACTTTTAAGGAGGTCGTCCGGGGCCCAGTTCAAAGCATTCCCTAACCACCGATAGAGGGGTAAATCCATCACACATACGAAACCGGATAGTCGTATGTACTGTTTGATCATATGGTTATTGCATTTCATAAGCTTGTTTAATAAACTTGGTTGATTGCCTGTTATTTGTACTTTTGCGTAAGGAATATCTTACTAAGCTAGTTATGCTTATACCCCTATGGATTTTTAATATTGTAGGATTACCTTTTTGCACCCGAGACTATCTTGATCACCGGGTAGAATCTTTATTTTGGAAAGCTTTTGGAGAAACTCTGTCTTGAAGTCTTAGAGTAGATTTCTTCTAAAATCTTCTAGCCTTTATTATTTATCTTAGTAAGACCATGTTGTTATTTATTTTATTGGGGGAATGCCCCTTCGAAGTTGTAAGACTTTATATTTCAATGAATTTTATTAAGTGGTATTTTGCATGTTCCGCCGCCAATGTCTTAAAATGCATTACTCCACCGATCTTCCTTTAATGTGAATGTACACCTTGTACCGATATGGAAGCTTTCGAGTGACTGAGGTAGTCATTCTTAAGTTTTAATATTGCGTACGGCGGGCTGTTACGTTTAGGGTACCCGTTGGGGCGTGACAGTTTAAGTTGGTATCAGAGCATCAATATTAGGGAAAGAAACAGTAAGTGAGAAGTAGGAGTCTTAGAGATAGGATAAGTTTAAAATTAAGCCATGAGAGTTTTAGGAAGAATCCTAAATTTATAGAAAGTGGGGATTTATGGGAACCCACATGTTTTACGACCATACCCAAGATATGCAGATGGCCCTAGAATTAGGTTATACCCTTAAGAAGAATAAGTAGATTACCAAGCCGTTTTAAGCCTTAAGAAAATACAACCTTCGTAAGTTGCAGCTAGTAAGAAAACAGAGTTAACTTGCTTTTTGTTAATGAAACTAAAGGAAGAATATGTTTACGTAAAAGACTATACAACTAACCTTAGGTAAACGAGCCTCGTAGACGTCATTAAGGGATCAAAAGAAAAGATATTCTTTCAAGAAATCGAAGGCGAGAAGAATCCGAAACCAACCCTAGATTCCCTCGAATTTCAACAGAAGGATCAAGAAGAGAAGTAAGGAGCCATGATGAGAAGAAAGCGTCGCGTTCACCCAAGACGTAACACGTTAGTATTAATTCGCAACTAATTAAAAGATGTAGTAAAGTGTTTGACAAATAAAAGTGACCTAATGATTTCTTAATAATGTAATTCTTTTGTTTTTATTGCATTTATATTATTTCTTTTTGTGAGTAAGATGCATGATTTTGATTTCTATTACCTTGTGATTTCTTTTGAATTTCTTAATTTCTTATTAAGCTCTTATTAATTCCTATTTTGCAAATTTATTGCCTTAAGTTTTATATCTTGTATTTTGATTTTTGGTCTTTATATTTGAGATTTCCGTGATTTCTGTAAATGTTAGTATAGAGCGTAAAATAGAAACTAAAATCTAAAACGATTAAACAGCCATCCAAGAAGACGTAGGAATAGAGAACAACGAGATTCCAACAACGTACCAACTGAACAAGGAGTACGTCCACGTAACCAACAGGAGAATAACCCTGCTCCTGCCCCGAACCAGCAAAATGACTTTGTTGCTGCCCTTGGACAGATGAACTAGTTGTTGACTATTTTGAATCAGCAACAAAATCAAAATAATCCAGCTCTTGCTCTACCTCAGAATGCTCCTGAAGCTACGGTAGAAGCACCTGGCGAACAGTCGCATGCCGCGCTATTTCCACCACCACCACAGACACCGCCGAGACTACACCTAAACTTGCTTACCGATTTCATCAAAAGTAATAGCTACTTTGATGGAGCCTTCGGAAAACCAGCTGAGGCCGAGGACTGGTTGGACCAAATCGAGAGATCGTTTGATGCTTCGAGATACCCTACCTGTCACGCCTCGAGGGATACCCTAAATGTGGCAGTTTGCCGTACATAATACTAAAGCCTAGGAATGACTACCTCAGTCACGCAAAGGCTTCCATATCATGTACAAGGCGTACATCACAACTAAGAGAACGCATCGGAGTAGCGCAATTTATATTGATAATAATTATGTAACAAGACAAAGAGAATACTTATCATAAAACATACACATATTAAATTGCAATTGTTAGGGGCATATCTCTCTATTGTCTTCAAATAAATATACATCTTAAAATCTCCAAAACACTAACATAGAATTCATTACATATAAAGAACCTTACAAAATTATTTCATCTTATGTTTCCATTTCCTTCATAGAAGCTTAACATCCTTCCATGACTTCCTTAATGTCATGATCCTCAATTTAAGCCACGGGTATACCTGTTTCAACAAAATCTATAGGGGTATAAGCTACAACTGGCTTAGTGAGATATTCCTTTTCATTTGCACCATGTTTTCAAACAATTGCATTTAGATTTTCGCACATATGTTATGCATACAATGCAACAATCACATGATTACGAAAATATATATATAGTTATCCGGAAACCATATATAGAACGGATTTACCCTTCCGTATCGAAGGTTAGGGAATCGGTGATGAAGATCCTTAATCTTCTACTGCTAGTCCCCATATCCCCACCCAAAGCATTCGGTTGGCTCGGCTCCAAACCTAAAGTCGCATTTCTCGAGAGATTCGGATTCTCTAGGAAGGAACATGGCCCGTGTCACAGCACGATAACAGCCAATCCAACTCTATGCATAGGAGTAGTAGCCTTCCGAAAGAAATGTGACTCAATGGATGCTATGTGTGAGCGTTTTATTTTTCTTAAGCCAAAGCTTATTAAGGTTTATTAGGGGGCGATCAATCAATTTAGCAAATAATAAGTAATCATACAAGTAGGTAAACAAAAATACTTAAACAGGCAGTTTGAAGTTGCGATATTCTTAATTCTCATTTCACGCATAAACATAGAATCACATATATATACATAACCCCGAATTCCCCAATATATATCCATTTTTATCTTTTCTTAGTATACTAGTGCTACTACTTTACAAGCACAAGCAAGGTAATGAAATAAAGAGGAATAACTCACTCGTCCATTTCGCGATCTTCTTAGTCGTAGTAATCCTCGGGTGGTATTCTCGTATCCTTCGTCACCTAGACAAAAGAAATACCCGGGATGAGTATTTCGTAGAAATTCTACTTAAACTTTCTAATTCTATTTCACTATATTCGTCAAATTTGTATAGAATGAAATTCCAATTTAAAATAGCCATAACTTGCTCATTTTAACTCGGAATTTCGCATATAATATACCATTTTCTACCTATTCAAAAAGATGTATCCATTTCTAAGGTTATCTTTATCATATAATGTCATTTGGGTTCTGAAAACATTAGGTACAGATTTAAAAAGAAAATTTCTAGATTTTGCAAATCCATTTCCTAACTCAACTTCATTCAAAAATCTTTTAGTAAAAATATAGATAATATATATATATAATATTTGATAAATCCCTTGAGTATATAGATAAGCTCACTTTATATGAAAAATTTCTAATAGTAGTGTAAACCCCGAGAATTTTCCACTTTAGTATATGATTCTAAAATAGATTATATGAATTAGATAATAGATTTAGATTCTAATTAAAGTCTAAGAATAGATCAATATTTAGAATTTGGTTAGATAAAGGATTTAGAATTCGAATAAAGAAATTCCTTAACCCCAATTGATACTAAAAACGAGATTTTGTGTCTTGAATGAATAATTCAAGATATGATTAAAAGAAAATCTAAAATTTAAACCCGAAACTCGATATACAAACAGATTTAAATAGAAAATATAAATAAAGAGATTAAATGATTGTTTTTTTTATCTCAATAATGATTCGAGATTAGAACAACGAGTAGTAATGAGCTTATATTTAGACTTAAACCTTAAATTCAAGATTCCTAGTTAAAATTAAAAGCCACGTTATGTATCAAAACTAAAGATACATATATGGTTTAGCTTCTGTATCAGAAGTGATACTAAATAAATAAGTATTTACGCTTATAGACAGAAAACGATGACCCAAAGATAAACTGATAAGATTTTAAATACACAACGAAAATATAAACTGTTGTATAACTCCAAATCTGAACTCCAAATAAATAATCGGATCACGCTATTGTTCTAATTTCAGCTCTCTTAAGCTATTGAAGCCTGAAACAAAAATTGACCTAATGAGCTTAAGAAATCTTAATCACGGGAGATAAAATTATACGAGTAATTAATTACGTATATATAAAACTAAAAATTGTATTATTTGATAATCTAAGAGTTTTGTATAGTCCTATAAACACATTTTTGTACAAAAACTCCCAAACATTAGCTAATTTGTACCATATGACTCGTTAAATTATCTTAAAATTTAAAAAAATAATAAATTAATATATATATGTATTCGGCTGCTGTTTCGGTGGAAATTGTGTAGGAAAGGAAGGAGCTAAAATTGCTCCAATAATTCAACAATTTTTCAGCCAAATCAATCCCAAATGACCAACCAAATAATGACAGCTCAACTCCATAATTAATGCAACGAAAATAACAGATCAAATGAGGAGAACAATCGAAGGAATTCAGAAGGAAGAAGCAGCCACAAGTTCTTTTCTCCTTCTTCTATATATAAGTGTATTCAATGCTCATTATGGACAACAAACAAACCTCATCAATTTCTACACTCCTTAGCCCGAAACTACTCTCAAATATCAACCAAAACGAAATGAAAACAAAGAATAAACAGATCGAAACATCTAAGTTTGGATCAAAAGAAAACAAAACCGAAAACCCTTGAATTCGAGTTCCAAGGTAAGTTGTTGAAATACAAATGATTCTCTTTCAATTCTAAGCTTTATAACTGACTTATAATAATCTTAGGAACGTAATAAACACAACCACGAGCTTCGAATTACATCGGATGAGCTCCAACGAGGTAAAAATTCGAAACCCTAGCTATGTGTTAGTAAGAATCGAGATCTATATATATATGTTATTAGACGTGTTCAAAATTGTTTTATGACCTTATATAAGCTATATAAACACTTAGGAACGGTTTGATAATGTTTTTAACGTATAAAAACTAAATAACATGAATCGGACAGAGGAGGAAGATGATGAACAGTACCAACACTGCCTCAAAGCCGGCAGTGTAATCGCTCAACGCCGGCGGCTTACAAAGATAGGCTGGTAGTGTAGAGGCGGCTTACACTGATAAGAGGCTACGTAAAATAATTTTCACGTAAAACATGAACGTAAGCCGACTACCTGAAGATATACGCTGACGGCGTAGGGCCGGCATACGTTGAAAGCTGACAGCTTTCAAAGCCGGTGCAATCGAACTGAAATATTTTGCAAAACTAAGTCTATGCCGGCACCTGGGTTTGAACGCCGGCGGCTTTGAGCCGGCGTACAGCTAAATTTCTTTAACAAAAGCTTCTTCTGACCTAAATCGAAAATATATATATATATATATATACATATTCAATATACCTACTGAGTATATATATGTAATAATATGAGAATTTATTAAATAGTTAAGTAAATACAAGTATTCAAACATATTTAGAATAATATCTAATATTCATTGGAACCTTAAGATTAAGAAAAGATATTAAGTGTTAATCAAGGTTAGTTTTAGTTAAATATTTGTTTTAAATAGATAAAATAGGTAAGAATGGAAATTGAAATAAGCTAAATTCTTGAGTAATGTGACTTCTAAAAATAACAAGATAATTATACGAGATAAAATAGGAGAAATACGACAATACTAAGTATTAATAAATAGAGATAATTTTCTATATGGAGATCAGTATAGAATAACATAAAACTAGTAATAGTCACTACCAAAACTTGATGAAATCAAGTCTAGGACACCAGCCACGTATAGAAATTTAGATATATAATTCATATTGATGAATATTTTTATTCATCTTAAATAGGTGACTTTGATACCCTAAAGGATCTACCAGCTTATTACTACGACTGAGTCAGTATGAGCAGGTGAGTAATTCAGTCATATTATACTGTTTGTGCTTGTAAGTAGCTGAATGTGTAATGTAAAGATAATCAAACGAATGTTTGAAAGTATGTTATGATCTGATTGGATGATTGTTAAGATATCCTTACAAAAGCAATAATGAAATGATTTGATGTTGTGAAGCACTATAATGATGATTGTGTGTAATGTATGGTTACCGTGAAAATTGATTAAGAATTATTGACTTGAAAAAATAATATAATCATGCATTGCACAAATTGCATATATAATGGTGTGACAGCCTGCTACGTATTAATATTTCGGATCTCTATTTTCGCTTGGTTGTTCTAATGTGTTAGTTCTTCCAAGGTTCTCTTTGGTGTGGCGGTCCTACGGGAACTAAAAGGCACCGAAGAACGTCGCCCGTAGAATCGCTTTGAAATGATTAATACTTAGGGAGTTTATAAGGGGATTGCAGGAGATGGTCAGTTTAATCAACTATATTCAAAGTGATAACCTTAAAACGAGAAATCATTGATTCTCCTGTGTACTTAGTCTCTCCTGGGCAGGTGGGTCATTGAGTACTGGTTCTTCAACCCTTAAAAAGAGGGCGTAAATCTTTTTCCTGTTTGGAATCTAGATCATCCAAGCTTGTACCTGTGCATATGGTTGAGTGCTTGCATTACATATGATTTGCTAATAACTTGTATGATGTATGGTATGTCTGGTTATTCACTGAGCTGTGGTTTCGCTCATACTCCTACAGTCTTTTCAAGTTTACCTTATGACCTTGGTTAGTCACTTCCAGGAGTATGGCTCCAGTAAGAGCTTAGAAGCTGAAAGTCTACAGTTATATTTTAGTTTAATGATTATGTACTATTAGAATAGATTATTCAGTTGTGTACTTCAGAAGAACTATATGGTTTGTAATAGTTCTGTAATGTTTATTCACTAAGTTACTTCTTTCATATATTTTTTATTTCTTATCGAGCAACTAAAAAGATCCTATTGTTTTAAAAACCTGTCACTCTCTGAAGGTAATCTAGTGATAGTATTCAAGTGTGACTTGTTTACTACTACTAGGGTACCCTTAGGGCGTGACAAGTAGTGTCTCAACAATTTATTTCATGAAATAATTCTTTTTAAAAGTGTTGAAACTTAACTTGATAAATTTTCTTTCAAGTATTTTGAAGAAACTTTATATTTTCATAAGTTATTATAAATGAGTGTATTCTTATTTTATTTTGTTCATTCATTTTTCCAAACACAAGTAGATTTTCTTTTAACCTTAGTCTTTCATAAATTTTACTTATAGTGATAAAAGATCAAAGTTATCAAAAGTGTATTAAGTTTTGAAAATCTTTTTATATCTTTAGGATGGTTTTAGAAAATGAATCTTGTCTTCTTATATTTATTATCTAAAATATAAGTTTTATTTTTTAAAACTCGTTCTTTTATTTCCTTTGAAAAGAATCCTCTTTATTGATAAAATTATTTGTTTCTAATCTTATTTTATTTATATTTTTTTGAAAATAAGTTTCTTCTTTAGGAACTTGAAAATCATTATTTTCCTAAGTGGGTTCATAACTTTATGAGTTGATTTTTATCTTAACTTTGAAACTAGTTTGCTTCTTGGTTTTGTCATGGAGTTTAAAAGAGTTTAATCTTTAAGCTTTTTGCAAGATTTTTGAAAACTAACAAATTATTTTACTAAAAGTTAGGTTCCCATAATACACAATGAAAGTATTTATTTCTTATGTTTCCTTAGTAAAACTATCTTTGTTATTTAAGAAAACTTTGAGAAAACTTATATTACTCTATTTCTATGTTGGTTGATAATAACTCCATTATTTTGTGACAAGTCACATAATAGAAAATTTAGTTTGAAGTTCCTTTAGTAAAATTCTACTTTTAAATTAGTTGAGACAATATCATTATGTAGATGCAAGTATTATGAGCATGTAAAATAATAAGAACATAAGAAAATACTAGAAACAAATAATAATAAGCAAGATAATAAAATATAAAGTATTGGGAACCTTAGCTTCATCAAGGTATCCCAGTCAAGTATTGGGAGCCATAGCTTCATCAAGGCATCCCGGGACTAAGAATAGACTAGTCCCAAAAGAATAAAGAAAATAAAATAAAGAAAATGTTGTTTTGACTTGATATGGACAAGTTTAAGACTAGAAAGACTAGTCTTAAAGAAATACCATGAAATAAATAAATTGCAAAGCATGAAATTAAATAAATAACAAGTGAGCTTTTATGCTCTAAAGATTATATATAAATACATAAATATATTTAGTTAGATATGAATAAGAAATAATAACAACATAATAAAATAGGAAGTTCATGTGCAAGAACAAAACATGAACATGTTGTTGCTTTTACTACTCATATGAGTTTCAAAACAACACCATAGTCATGTTAAGTTATATGACATGGGTAAATAAATGGTTGGAAGAAATTTACCTAAAGTGTTTATGTGATATGAAGATGGTAAATGAAATAGGTATTATGTGAGTAGTGATATGTGGTAGAAAGTTTGTGTATAAGGAATGATTTTTATGAAGAATTGGTTTAAGAGAATTTTGGTAGAGAGAACTCTTGAAGAGAGGATTTGTCGAGAGATTTTGAGAGAGTTTTGGTAGTGAAATAAATTGTGTGAAAGAATGACGGATGAATGGGGTATTTATAGAATTTTGGATTGAAAATTAGATGTAATTAAATTAACTGAAAAAGAAAATAAATGAGAGTGAAGAGAGAGAAGGGGGTGGATGGCAAAGAGGAAGAAGAAGAGAGAAATTGATAAAAAAAATAAATTTTAGAAGAAAAGTGTGAGAGAAGTTTAGTAATATGTGGTGTAGAATTTTTATGGGAAAAGAAAATTGTAAGAAATAAGTATGTAGGTGTAAGAATAGGTAGTAAGAAAAAGTAGAGATAGATAAATAGTAATGAATAGTAAAAAAGTACTATGAATAGTAAACTAGACAATTAAAATACCGTTAGTAATAAAAATACGCGTATAAATGCGATATCTGTAATTTTTAGCTACCGAAAAATTCTAAAATTGATATTTTTGAAAACCTTATATTTTTACGAGTCTATTGATATTAACAGAATATTTTTACCATTCGGTGTACCAGGGCATGGTTTTTGAAAACTGATCTCGTTTGGATCCGAAGGACACTAGATATTTGAGAATCTGATATTTTTAAGCTTTCCTATATTATTACGAACTATTATCAACAATTATTTTCATTTCGTTATTTAGAGTTTAAGAGCATGGGATTGCTAGATCTTAAACACTAGGTTTGTTTCTAAGCTTTGTTGACTTTTAGAGTTCCGGTTTGACTTCTGGTTTTGTTGAATTATTAGTAAGATCTTATAAATTTAGAGTTTTGACCGTATTATATTTTTAGTTTGATATCTATGGTTTATCTTATTTTATTTGTGATTGTTTAATAGTTTTCAGTTCTCAGGATCGTTTAACCAAGTCTAGGGTTATGAGTTGACTCCGTTTGACTTTTGGTGAAAATTAAAATTTCTGATTCCAAAATTCACCGAGGGTTTTAAGATCATAGCATTTCGTTGTCAAGCGTTATTTGAATATATTATTTTGATTTGTATTTTAGGAATCGAGTAGATGATTTGATTTGTGTACGATTGTTGATTCAACCGATAGTTGGATTTAGTTTCGAGGGTTCTCATTTTCTCAAGACTAAGAATTTTCGTTGTTTGACCTGATTTAGAGTTATGTTTTAACTTAGGTCGATTTTCGGGATTTAAATTTTGATATTAGACTTCTAAGATTATTTTCTATGAATTATGAAATTTTCAGGGGTTTACACAGAGTCAGTTTTGGGACATTCATGTTGAAATTTAATGCCCGAATATGGTAGGAATCAAAGAAGCGAGAATTGCCTGCTCCAGTTACTTGGGATATGTTTCAAGAAGAGTTCTTGGAGAACTATTTTCTAGGGAGTCTCACAGTTCGGTACAGTGCTGACTTCTTAAATATTTCTCAAAGGGAGAGAACCATGGAGCAGTACGAAACCGATTTCAGTCGCTTGTTACAGTATGCTCCTGAATCCTATAAGCACAGCGAAGAGTTAAAGAGACAAGTTTTCTTGAATGGACTAGATAAGGACCTAAGGATTCGTTTGGTGGAGTTTGATATTAGAAGTTATAAGGGGCTAGTGGAAACGGCTCGAATTACAGAAGGAGCCAAAAAGATGAAAACTAAAGCTCTGGAGAAGAAAGTGTTTGTGTTTGGAAAGAAGCCTTATGAAGCACCAAGTTCTTGATTCAACAATAAGAGGTTTAAGGCCTTTGGGAGTTTCAAAGGAAGTGGAAGCAATCAGAGGGAAGTGACCAAGGTGGATATCACATGCTGGAAATGCCGAGGGAAGCATTACCCAAAGTCTTGCCCACAATTGCAAAACAAGTGCTTCTTTTGTGGCAGCCCGGATCATAAAATCTTGGAGTGTCCCAAGAAGAACACCAGTGTCTGCTATGTGTGCAAGCAAGGGCACTTTGCAAATGAATGCCCAAAGAGGAAAAATGCTTTGTGAGGTCATCCAACACCTCGGGAGGATCCGCCCTTGTCAGAACCAACAATGGCAATGGAAATGGGAACCGCTCTGGCACCTCGATGCATGGAATGAGAGTTTACAACCTGGAGGGCCAGTGGATGTGCGAGGAAGCAGATGATGAGAGGAAGGATGTGAGTTTGCTGCCTTGAGGGAGACGAAGGCTATGATCATGGACTCGTTGCAGGTTAGCCTTAACCTTAAGCTTTTTGTTTGTTTATAGTATCTTTTACGCTATCAATCTGTCAATAGAATCCCTATACCTCTTTAGCCTAAAGCTTTAGAAAAGTTAGATAAATAGTATGGTTAGTAACTAGTGCGTGTTAAACGCAGGAAGTATACGAGTAGCTAGAGACCGCTTATGCCTTGTTTGATACCGGAGCCACCCATTCGTTTATCACCCCCAACCTTGCTAAGAAGAGTGGATTACCTATAGTCACCACCGCTACCAGCTTCAAGATAAAGACACCCACGGGTAGCGTCGTAACCACCCAAGAGATGTTGAAGGAATGCCCTTTAGAGATCCAAGGACACATACAAGTGATTTGATCGTTGGAGATGAATAAGTATGAAGTAATTCTTGGAATGAGTTGGTTGACCCATGTTAAAGCCACGGTAGATTGTCGAGAGAAGAAGGTGAATTTTAAGGATGTAAATGGGAAGGATATTGAGTTTAAAGGAGAATCCACGGTCGTAAGGAGGCAAGGATTAAGTTCGCTTGAGTTGGTGACGGATGAGGAGGAGATTGACCAACAAATCAATGCTATAGAAGAAGAAGGTGAAGGACCAAAGGTGGAGGATATACCCATAGTCAATGAGTTTCCTGACGTTTTTCCTAGGAATTACCTGGATTGCCACCAAAGAGGGAGATCGATTTTGAGATTAGCTTGATGCCAAATACCGAGCCGATATCAAAAGCTCCATACCGCATGGCACCGGTAGAGTTGAAAGGAACTCAAGAAGCAATTACAAGAGCTTCTGGATCAAGGATTTATACGCCCAAGTGTATCACCATGGGGAGCACCAGTTTTGTTCGTTAAGAAAAAGGATGGATCCATGAGGTTATGTGTCGATTACCGGGAGTTGAATAAGGTTACAATCAAGAATAAGTATCCATTACCCCGGATTGATGATCTCTTTGATCAGTTGCAAGGAGCAAGCGTGTTTTCACGCATCGACTTGAAGGTCTGGATACCATCAGTTAAGAGTAAGGCCGGAGGATGTACCAAAGACTGCTTTTCGAACTCGATATGGACATTATGAGTTCTTAGTATGTCTTTTGGATTGACAAATGCACCTGCCGCTTTCATGGACTTGATGAATCGAATCTATAAGCCCTTTTGGATAAGTGCGTTATAGTTTTCATCGACGACATTTTGGTCTACTCAACCACACGAGAGGAACATGAGGAACACCTCCGTATGGCGCTTCGGACGTTGAGAGAACATAAGTTGTATGCCAAATTGTCAAAGTGTGACTTTTGGTTGGATAAGATATCCTTTTTAGGACATGTTGTTTCAGGAAGTGGCATATCGGTTGATCCTGAAAAGATTAAAGCAGTGATGGAGTGGAAGCAACCGAAGACGGTAACGAAGTAAGAAGCTTTCTTGGTAGCTGGCTATTATCGAAAGTTTGTAAAGAATTTCTCGACTATAGCCAAGCCGTTAACGCAACTTACTCAAAAGAATGAGAAGTTCATCTGGACCGATAAAAGAGAAAGAGTTTCCAAGAGCTCAAGCAAAAGCTTGTATCCGCACCATACTCGTTTTGCCAAACCCTGAGAAGCCTTACACGGTGCATAGCGACGCATCAAGAAATGGTCTTGGATGTGTGCTAATGCAAGAAGGAAAAGTGATTGCTTATGCTTCGCGACAGTTGAGAGCATGAGCAAAATTATCCGACGCATGACTTGGAGCTAGCTGCCGTTGTTTTCGCACTCAAGATATGGAGGCATCACTTGTATGGACAAAGATGCGAAATATATACGGATCACAAGCCTCAAGTACCTATTCACTCAGAAGGAGTTGAATATGAGACAACGGAGATGGTTAGAGCTTATAAAGGACTATGATCTTGGAATCAACTATTGTCCAGGAAAAGTTAATGCCGTCGCGGATGCCTTAAGTCGGAAGAATCATGAGGAAGTTGCCGCTTTGTTGACCGACCAAAAGGAGTTGGTAAAGAATTCGAAAGGCTAGTATCGAATTCATTGGAAGATGTGGAGGTGGAAATATCTAGCTTGGTGATGGAACCAACCCTTGTGGAACGAATTAAAGAAGCTCAACGATATGATGAAGTCATACAAAGGATCAAACGGGAAGTACAAGCGAGAAGTATACTGATTTCACCATAGATGACGAGGATGTAGTGAGGATGAAGGGAAGGTTATGTGTGCCGGATGATGAGGATATGAGAAGGAAATCATGAGTGAAGCTCATAACTCAGGATACACAGTACATCCGGGAGGAACTAAGATGTATCAAGATCTTAAGAGCCACTTTTGGTGGAATGGAATGATGAAACGGGATGTAGCTGATTATGTGATGAAGTGCCCAACTTGTCAACAAGTAAAGGTGGAACATCAAAGGCCGGGAGGATTGCTAAAGCCTTTGCCGATACCAGTGGAAGTGGGATCAAATCTCGATGGATTTCGTGTGTGGACTACCAAGGACATCGGCAGGGTATGATGCCATATGGGTCGTGGTAGATCGCTTGACCAAATCGGCTCATTTCATACCAATCAACATGACGTACTCAATGGACAAGCTAGCCAAGCTTACATAAGGGAAATAGTACGTTTACATGGAGTACCTGCCGGGATTGTGTCAGACGAGATCCTAGATTCGTATCTAAGTTTTGGACAAGTTTACAAAGTGTATGGGGACAAAGTTGCACTTTAGCACGCTTATCACCCCCAAACCGATGGACAATCGGAACGGACGATCCAAACCTTGGAAGACATGTTGCGTGCTTGTGTTATGGAATTTAAAGGAAGCTGGGATGCTCATTTGCCGCTCATAGAGTTTGCCTACAACAACAGCTATCACTCTACCATACAAATGCCGCCATATGAAGCTTTGTACGGACGACGCTGTAGATCGCCTCTGTTTTGGGATGATGTGGAAAAGCTTGCTATTGGACCATTTGGTACAAGATGCAGCAGACAAAGTAAGATAATCCGACAGCGAATGAAAGAGGCCCAAGATAGACAGAAAAGCTGGGCAGATCAGAAAAGGCGAGTTCTCGAATTTCAAGTGGGAGACCATGTACTTAAAGATAAATCCAATCAAGAGTATACATCGAGTACGCTCACAAGGAAAGTTGAGCCCACGGTACATTGGACCTTTTGAAGTGCTTGAACGAGTGGGAGATCTAGCCTATCGCCTAGCCTTGCCGCCAAACCTGTCAGGTGTACACAACGTGTTTCATGTATCGGTCTTGCGCAAGCATGTAGCGATCCAGATCGAGTAGTAGGAGCCAGTGCTAAAGGAGAACCTCACTTATGAGGAACACCCGGTACAGATTTTGGATAGAAAAGTCCAAAAGCTTCGGAACAAGAGATCAAATATGTCAAAGTCCTCTGGAGGAATCACACCCATGAGGAGGCAACTTGGGAAGCCGAGGATGAGATCCGACGCAAATATCCGAATCTTTTCGAGGAATCAGGTACGATAGCCAAGTTTTGAGGACAAAACTTTCTTTAAGGAGGGTAGGTTGTAAGCCCCTAGATTTTTCGATAATATTAGTAAACCCTAAGAACCGGAAGTTGAAACGAAACCCTAAAATTAACCTAGTTCTATGTTTAGTCTAGTGAATCTAGATCCGGCAATCCCGTGTTCTTAAACCCTAGAAAACGAAATTGAAATAATTGTGGAATGGTTCGTAATATAGGAAGCCTAAAAATATCAGATTTAATTTTTCTAGTGTCCTTCGGATCCGATCGGGATCAGTTTTCAAAAACCGTGCCCCGGAGCACCGGATAGCAAAATATTCCGACAACACCAATAGATTCGTAAAAATATAAGGTTTTCAAAAATATCAGTTTTAGAATTTTTCGGTATCTAAAAATAACAGATATAGGCTTTTACGCGTATTTTCTTTACTACCGGTATTTTAATTGTCTAGTCTACTATTCATAGTACTTTTCTACTATTCATTACTATTCACTATCTCTACTTTTTCTTACACTCTATTCTTACACTCTACCATACCTATACCTTACAATTTACCTTCCCCATACAACTTTAATCACATCACACTTTACACATTACTTCTTTTATTACAAAACAAACAAAAAAATCAATTCCCCCCTTACACAAGCAAAACCGTGCCATCCCTCTCTCCATCCATCCAATTTTATTTTCTTTCAATTTATTTAATTACATCTAATTTCCACTCCAAAAATCTATAAATACCCCCTTCCTCTTCATTCTTTCACACAACATTCATACTAAAACTCTACCAAAATCACTCCATAAAATCTTCCTCAAATCTCTCCCAGTCTCTCTTCTTTAAAAACCATCTCCCACATAATTCTACAACCCATTCCATTCTCTTCACAAACACATAAACCTTAGGTAAAAATCATCTTCATACATCATGTTCATACAACTTAACATGAGTTTAGTGTATGTTTCTTAGACTCATGAGTTAAAGAAGCAACAATATTTCATGTTTTGTTTTGTTCATGTTTCTATTTTTCTTTATGTTATTATTGTGTGTTTTGTTATTGATATTACTATTTGTTCTAATATAACTTATATAAGTATTATGTATATATTTATTTAGAGCATATAAGCTCATTTTATTTATTTACTTTCAAGTTATGCAATTTATTTATTTATTTATTAATAAGACTAGTCTTTCTAGTCTTAGACTTGTCCATATCAAGTCAAAACAATTTTCTTTCTTTGCTTTTCTTTTCTTTTGGACTAGTCTATTCTTAGTCCCGGGATACCTTGATGAAGCTAAGGTTCCCATACTTGACTTTATTTTATGCTCTTATTTTATTCATCTTATTATGTTGTTTTATTATTTCTCATAGTTACATATTCTCATTCATGCATGAACATGTTGATATTGTCTCAACCATAATGAAAATGAGTTTTCTTAAGTAATAAAAATAAACTCTCTTTAAAAATAAATTTTGTCACATAAGAAAATTTTTCAAAAAACTTAAAGTTTTATCTTAACAAATATTTTCTAAAGTTAGATAAGTTTAGCTCAGTTTTAGTAATAACACTATATGTGATTTTATCAAGAAATACATAAAGTAAAGTTATTACAAACTCTCTTTTCAAACCAATAAAATAAGAAAGTTTCTTTAAACTTAATTCCTTGTTTAAACAAAAGTTTTCCTAAACTTTTTTATCAAAGTTTTCTACCAACACTCTAAAATACTAAAGTCTAGATAAGTTTTTCAAAATTAAATTATAAGATCATTGATATTGTTCTTTAAAGTGGATCTAACTTTAGAAAAGCTTTAGAACATATAACCATGAAGTATTTAGAAAAAAACTATGTTTTCCAAACCACTAGAAATAAAGTTATGGGGATCTTATAAGATTAAAATTTCTTTTTGAAAATGTAATTATTCTCAAAATTAAGAAGTGGAGTTAAAAGAAGTAAATACTTACTAATAAATTTTCCAAACAAAACTAAAAAGGACATTTTCAAAGTCTTAGCTTTCCTCACTTTTAAGACATTTTGTTTTACAAATTCAATGTTGAGACAACACCACTAAATTCATGCATATGGTTTGAGTCTATATATATATATATATATATTCAAGGATTTTTCAACCATACAAAAATATCTTTATTTTAGTACAAAAGCTCTTGAATGAAGAAAACATTGAAACTTAAGTTTTGCAATTGGAATTTTCGTATCAAACCTGTATGTTACTATTTCGAGACCTAAATAACTTCTTTTGATAAAAATAACCTTAAAATAGATAGATCTTTTTGAGAAGGTACAAATCGGTATATAATATGCGAAATTCCGAGTTAAAATGAGCAAGTTATGGCCATTTTAAGTTGGGATTTCTATTCATACGATTTTGACGAATTCAATAAGATAGAATCAGAGCAATTTAGTAGATCTTAGATGAAATACTCACTTCGGGTATTTCGTTTGTTTCGGTGTTGAGGACCAAGATCTTCTCTTCTCCGAGGATTACTTCGACTTTTAGAAGAACACTATAGACGAGTGAGTTTACTTTACGTTTATGTATTCGTGCATGTGCTTGTAGAATAGAGCATTAGATGTTAGGAAAAGATAAAATTGATATGCATGTGGCATATCATGGGAATTATGTATGTGAATTGTTATGTGCGATCAATGAACGATAAGTATATCGGAACGTGATCTGTGATTGATATAATTGCTTCTATGTATATATTGCTATGTGTGCAATTATTGCTTGATCGCTTTAAAATGATTTAATATCATATTGGAATCCCCATATAATAAATTTCTCATGCATGTCACTTAGAATATCATTTCGAAATTTTGCTACTACTCCTCAGCGTAGAACCGGAAAGGTAAGCTGCCTAGCTACATCTTGAGGGTTAGGACGTTCGGAGAATATGTCCTTAAGGTGTAGCCAAGCCGGATCGATCGCTTTGGGTATGGAAGGCCCGGAGACTAGTAGTACGTTCGTTAGAACCCCAAGACGCGTGCAAACTTTTAAGGAGGTCGTTCGGGTTCTAGTTCAAAGCATTCCCTAACCACCGATGGAGGGGTAAATCCATCACACATACAAAACCGGATAGTCGTACGTACCGTTTGATCATATGGTTTTTGCATTTCATATGCTTGTTTAAAAACTTGGTTGATTGCCTGTTATGAGTTCTTTTGCATAAGGAATATCTCACTAAGCTAGTTATGCTCATATCCCTATAGATTTCTGATATTGCAGGATTATCTTTTGCACCGGAGACTATCTTGATCACCGGGTAGAATTTTTATTTTGGAAAGCTTTTGGAGGAACTCTGTCTTGAAGCCTTAGAGTAGATTTCTTCTAAAATCTTCTAGCCTTTGTTATTTATCTTAGTAAGACCATGTTGTTATGGATCTTATCGGGGGAATGCCCCTTCGAAGTTGTAAAACTTTATATTTCAATGAATTTTATTAAGTGATATTTTGCATGTTTCGCTGCCAATGTCTTAAAATGCATTACTCCACTGGTCTCTCTTTGATGTGAATGTACGCCTTGTACCGATATGAAAGCTTTCGAGTGACTGAGGAAGTCATTCTTAAGTTTTAATATTGTGTACGGCGGGCTGTCACGTTTAGAGTACCCGTTGGGGTGTAACACCATGATATCAGCTACTCTGGTTAATTATGATCGAGACGTATCATGCCCAAGCATGGTTATCTTACCCAAGTCATCTAGGCAGCACATTTAGGTCAGTAGGGTGGAAAGTCGACTATGGGGCTTCATGGATTTACTCTAGTCCGGTCTAGTGAGAGAATGGGCTCGACTCTAATAGGCCCAATGAGAAAATTAGATCGTCAACAGTTGTCCCCCTCTACTCCCCTTATGGAAAAGGGGAGTAAGTTGAAGAGGCCGAAAGAATCGAGCTAGGGGAGGTGATTGGTTTGCTATGCATTGGCTACTTAGTTTTAGGGTGACCAAAGTTATTTTGCCTACTATACCTTTTCGTGTCCATGGAGGGAAAATATAATGCATAGTGATGCTTTATGGTTCGCGAGTGTTGGCAATTATTATTCTGTACTCTGTCAAACAGTGTCATCTTACGTAATTTAATTTGAGCCATCGATTCTATCAATCAAAGGGCATCTAATGGTTAGGGGCAACTTTCCTTTATCCTTCATCATTATCCTCTCTTTCCGAGTCCTTCATAGGGGTTTATAAATATCCATATGGTGTAGTTAGTCATATCTCTCTCATTTTTTGTTTTTATATTCACATTAATTTTTTGATTTCTTGTTTCCTTCTAGCAATCACATATCAATACTTTCAACAATGGCAAGTCAGAGTTGTAGTTCATCTCGCGTCGTCAGTAGGGCTTCTCATGGACAAACACTTAAGGTTGTTTTCCTCATTTCTTCAACAATGCAGATTGACCCTATTGCCAGAAGTTATGGAGAGTAGAGCAAGCATATATGGTCTCTCTGCTGATGATTACTCCATCTGCCTTTATGATAGTGCCTAATGATTTGTGGCAGCTAAGTCCTATGATAGAGACTGTTATAACGTAGCTAGAGTAGATATAAGAGACCGTAGGAACATGTTTAGTTCCCTTTTCGACTTAGATGCTAGTAGCGGTCCTAATAATTTTCATAGTGAGGTTTCTAAAGATATTCTTTGTAAGGTACAAGATCATTACTTTGCAAAGGTACCTATTGACTATTCCATTATTTTGCCGAGACCGAGTGATCAAGTAATTTTGGTATATGGGTCCAAGTCTTGCATTTACATCAAGTGTTTGGGTTTTGATTTGTGTTTCCCATTGTTCTATTTCCAAGAGGATGTATTGAATTATTTTAACTAGAGCCCGGCCTCATTAGTGTTGAACTCCTGGAGGCTACTAATCACATTCAAGGCTTTATGTATAAGTTTATGTCGAAGGCTTTCTCCTCAGTTGCTTCAACATTGCTTCATGATCAAATGTTCGAACAATGAATGGGTAAAATGACAGTAGAGGAAAGAACTGCCTCTTTTCACCGGGTTGAATTCAAGCATAAAAGATTGAAAGGGTAAAGTCATCACTGTTGAAATGGAGAGGGAAGTTCTGTTCATGACTTGTTGAGTGAATTTGCTTTTGAGCCTTCCTCATTTTTCGTTGCTTGCCAATGATCAGAAGACCCTGATGGAACTCAAGTCTCTAATGGAATGGCGTCGATCGGTTGGTGTTGGTCTTCTTAATGTTACGACGGTTGAGAGGTTTTATGTAGAGCGGAGGCTTTGTTTTATACCATGAGCATTCTTTAAAGAGAGAGAAAAGGATGCTCAGGGTATGACCTGAGCATAATTTCTTGGCTTTTAGGGTTGTTTATTTGCTAGAGTGTTGTTTGGGGAAATAATGGACAAGTTTACTTGTCATTACCCTTTCCCATTTAGTTTCTAACCCCTTTTCTTTTTGCAGGTGATACTAGCAAAAGGAGAGCTAGGGACATCGGTCGGTTCTTTGATCCCAGCTTGCCCTATGAAAAGGGAGGAGGAGGCCATCCAGTGAGAGACGGGATTCGCAAGGTAGTCACTTGACTATTAGGGATTTGGTAACCTAGAAGAGAAGGCATCGTTAGCAACTTTAGGCTTTGGGAGAGGAGGTGCTGGCCTCATGGGTCCCCAGTTGTCTTTGGCCCCTGCAAAAAGGTCTCGTAAGGATGACGCCAAAGTTTCTACTATTCCTTCTGTTGGAGGGGATGAATGCAGGGTTAATGCAGTTGTAAAATCAATGAATCCTCCGGCATTGGTTGTTGTTTTGATGATCTAGTGGAAATTGATTCTATTCATCACAAGGAGTTGTTACCATGCTAATTGAGAGTGAGGGGCATCTGGGCTGATCGTTCCCCTGATCGTTGTCCTGGTTAGGTCAATTTATTGGGTTGAGTTCTTATGTGGAGGTCGTTGATTGTTTTCCTTAGGTAGGTTCTAACAGAAGGGGATAACCGGTTGGGGTATTTTTCTTATGTATGTGTCCTTTATTATGAGTTCATTATCTGTCCTCCCTTTATCTTCCATTTACATTTGTCTTTTTACGGAGAATTGCTGAGAATATTATGGAGGTGGTTGTTAGTGATTGTGCCTTAGGCTAATTACTGGATATTGTCATTTGATATTTATATATATATAAATAAATAGAGACATTTCTTTTGTATTGTTTGCATATTTACTTTATAATAGAAATCCATGAATAATTTAATATTCTAAATGTTCCTAGATGCTCATTATTATGGGAATGATAATGAATTAAATATAGTATGAGTTTTTATTTGGTAAACATGGGATGTCTATTTGTATGGTGATACAAATGAAACTCATAAGTACATATTAGATGACTGTATGCTAAACTGACCCACTATGAGATCACTATATGGAATATTGTCATAAGTGATTTTCATAATAACTATGTCAACGTATCCTTAGACCTGAAATAACCATAGGTTCCAACATGAGAAACGTTATGTTTCAACTCAATCAAACGTTGTCTTTAACCGGATAATTATAAAGGTTAAGTTTGGGCACAATGTATATCATGTAGAGGAAGTTGAGTGATTAAGATGGGATTTGTCCCTCTCGTTATGAGAGAGATATCTCTAGGCCCCTCGATAAGTGAGACTGAGAAATGCATGGGCATACTCAAATAAATCGATAGTGTGATAAATTTCATTTGTATTATCAGATCACTTGGAAATCGAGAAATGATAAGATTGAACAATTAAAGAATGACACTCTCCATGTCTTATGTTCAATCTAGATATCATGTGACAGAAAGGATAATGACATAAATTATAGATCAGACAAAAATTGGATTACTGATATTCACCTAATTTAGGCATACATGATGTCTTGCTAGAAACCAATGATGTCTTGTAAGTCTAAAAAGGTGTTTAGGACCTACTGCCAACATTAGGTGTACCTATAGGGTCACACAAAAAAGAACGAATGAAATATATTATGGATTTATATTTAAACCTATAAGAATTATTATATTTATTATTCTTAAATAGTTTAAGAATAATAAATGATTATGACAGATAATTAATATTTAATGAAATAATGTATTTTATTATGTATTAAATAAATATCTCATCATATATGTCTTCTAGGGTTTCCTTTAGGGTTTTCTTCATGTCTATATATAGATCTATAGACAGCCTTTTAGGTTAGATTTTTTTACGTCACATTAGACGACAGAGAAATTCTGCAAACCTAAAAGAGAGAAAAGAAGAAAAATAATTCCTACACGAATTGGATTCGTGTTCTTGAGTACTAGCACAGAATCGTTCATGTGTGGATATCGTAATTCGATCTGCTGATCGTTTTGAAGCATCAATATAAGGTATATTCAAGAAACCCCTTTTTTGTTCAAATCTAATCAAGAAACATGGATACTGGTATAGGGTTTTCATTTTTTCGCTGCTTTTTAATAAAATTTTCGAAATTTTGTATCAATAAGACCCTATAGTGGTGTTGTGTGGCAGGACTTTCCAGTAAGTAATCGATCGTTTGAGGTCAGAGGGATCCAATCGAGTTAGGTATTTGGGGGAGGTAGGTTTAGCACCTAGCATGAGTCGATTTTGTTATAATAATTGTGTTGAATACCGTGCCTTTTACTATGGGTTAAAAGTTGATTATATCATCCTTGAGTAGAGGTTACAGACAAAGGATCGATAGCTAATTGCTATAAAGAAGAGAAGTTGGCTACCAATAGGAGGATCGAGGAGCTGCAGTCCAAGTTGAAAAGCCGTGAGTCATTCGCTCAGAATGAGATCTAATAACTTGACGAGGAGAGGCACAGGCTTCATAGGGATAATTAAGAACTTCGTGCTAAGAATAGTCGGAGAAAGTTGGTGACTATCGGTCCGATTTTCGTTCCTGAGAGACGGAGCTGATGTTGTAAAGGGATGAGTTCCAAGCTATGGCTACTGGCGCAAAGCTAGACCTGGAGAATTCTTATTGATAAGAACCTCACTAACTTGTGACAAAACCCATACTATGACTAATCGGGTTGTTTTTGCTAAAGCTAGTTTGAGATAGAACCTCGACCCATTGCTTATATTAAAGCAAGACTTCGGTATGTGAAGACACCACGATCAGTTACGGAAGACTAATCGATAAGTCAATTTTTGAGCGTCATGAAAAATTCCGATAAGTTCAACTAGTTCTTCAAAGAACCAAAAAGAATCGAAGAAACTTACGATTTTTTGGTCAAAATCCCTAAATTAAATTATGAATTAAAAAAAAAACAAATAAGGAAAATATTGATATGGCATGCAAGCCTTGTAACCCTTAATTAAAATCGAAAAATGCAAAAATAAGGGAAGTAACAATCATCTTGATTCCATGTCAACTATTCTGCATCCTTATTAATACAAGGTTTGAATTATGGATTGCTAGTCTCTTGTGATATACGTCCATCACCTTTGATGGGTCTCCACAAATTAGCTTGGGTCCCAAACATCTTTAACTAGCCTATATAATACTCCTTGAAATGCTTGGTTCACGAATGAGTGACTGGACTAATAGGAGCTTAAATAGGATCAATACTTTTCCTAGCCATGTCCTCATCATTCCCCTCCTCTTGAGAAGGATTTGCCCTCAAATTTGTACCTATATCAAAAAGACTCAAATTAGAAAAATTAAAGGTAGCATGGACATTATACTCACTTGGTAAATGTAAACACCTAAAATTTTCATAATTCTTAGAAAATAATCCTAGAAGTTAAACGCCAAAATCGAGACATTGAAAAAAAATCAACCCAAGTTATAACCAAACTCTAAATAAGATAAAATATGAAAATTCTTAACCTTGAGAAAAAGAGAACCCTCAAGACAAAAGGGAATATCTAATAATCGATTGATTCAATATTCGTACGCCAACCAAATCGTCTATCCAATCTCTAACACGTAAATCAAGATAATATATCCAAATAGCACTCGATAACAAAATACAAAACCTTAAATCCTCTAGTAAATTTTAGAATTTAAAAATTTAGATTGTCACTAAAAGTCAAACTAAGTTAACCTATAACCCTAAACTCGGTTAAACAATCATGGAAACTGGAAAAATATTAAACAAATCACAAATAAAATAAAATAAAAAATAAATGTTGAACTAAAAATATAAAACAGTCAAAATCCTACTTAATAAGCCGGAAGTCAAACTGGAACCCTAAAAGTCAACAAAGTCTATAACAAACCCTAGTTTTTAGATCTGACAATCCTACGCTCTTAAACCCTAAACAAGGGAACTGAATTAATTGTTGATAATAGTTCGTAATAATATAGGGAAGCTTTAAAAATATCATATTTGTAAATTTTTAGTGTTTTTTTGGATCAAAATGGGATCAGTTTTCAAAAATTATGCCCCAGTACATCGATAATAAAAATATTTTGATAACACCATTAGACTCGTAATAATGTAAGGATTCCAAAAATATCAGTTTTAAATTTTTTTGGAATCTAAAATATCTTATATAACCTGTTTACACGTATTTTTATTACTACATGTATTTTATTTGTCTAGTCTACTATTCATTATCATATCTTACTATTCATTACTATTCACCTATTTCTACTTTTCCTTACTACCTATACATCTATTTTCTTACTTTTTATTTTTCCAATATATCTTATATCAAATTATATATTACATATTAATTATTTTCTTACAAAAATTACAAATTTAATCTCTCTCTCTCCCCTCTCTTACAATGGCCAGTGCCTCGCACCACCCCTTCCCCCCCAGTACTTCCTCTCATGTTTTTGTTTTCAATTTTATCACACATATTTTCTCTCCATCTTCAACTATAAATACCTCATTTCCCTCAACTTCTTTCACACCTTCATTTTATGTAACAAAACTCTCTTAAAATTTCTCCATAAACCCTCTCTACCAAAACTCAAATCCTCTCTATCAAAACTCTCTTCAACCAAATTCTTCCAAAATCTTTCTACAAAATCCTCCTCTACACATAAACCATTTATCACATATCATACCACATAATCTACATCTACCATCTTCATCCTTCATAAAAAACACTCTTAGGCAAAGCTTTCAACCATCTATTTATCCATGTCATGTAACTTAGCATGACTATGGTATTGTTTCTTAAACTCATATGAGTTGTAGAAGCAACAACATGTTTATGTTTTGTTCTTGCACATGCCAAGAAATTCTGATTTTATTATCTTGTTATTATGATCTTATGTTGTTACTATTGTTATTATGTTCTTAACTTAACCCTATATTATTATTATTATTATTATTATTATTATTATTATTATTATTATTATATATATATATTTCTTAGAGCCTAAATGCTCCTAACTCTTACTAACTTGCTTTTATTCTTATTGCTTTTTCTTTTCTTTCTTTTTCTTTTTCTTTTTGGGACTAGTCTATTCTTAGTCCCGGGTTGCCTTGATGAAGCTAAGGCTCTTAATACTTAACCGGGTTACCTTGATGAAGCTAAGGTTCCAAATACTGGTATTATTATCTTACTTATTATTTGCTTCTTATATATTTCCTATATTTTCATCATTTTTATACTACATGCTGATATACATGCATATATAATGTTATTGTCTCAACAAAATCTAAAGTGAAATTTTCTCTAATAACAAAACATGAAACTATCTCTTTTCACTAAATAAAGAAACTTATCAACAACAACTTAGAAAATGTGTTTTTACTACTTTTTCTCAAACTTTCCAAAAAGTTTTTCTAAGTATCAACAAGGATAATTTTACTAAGGAAACAAAGAAAAAATGAGATACCTCTCTTAATGTATACAAATCCTTACTACTAAATCAAGATTTTGTTATCACCTATATATGAAAAGTTATTTCAACAAATTCTTTTCAAACCTACCAAGATTTTTTTAAATAACAATGAAAATGATTTCCTCCAAGAAGTTAACCAACAAATAAACATTTCTTTTTATTATGATAAGTCACACAAAGATTATTAAAACATATTATTAATAATTCTTTGGTAAGCAAATTTTTCTCAAAAAACTTACTTGTAGGATTTCACCTACTCCACAATAAAAAGTAATAATTAGACTAAGTTTTACAAGTTAAGCTAAAAATCAACTCACTAAATTATAGACTCACTTAGAAAAATAGAGGTTGCCAAGTTTCTAAACGATAAACCATTTTCAAAGAAATAAAAAGAATCTAAACATGATAAGCTACGAAAGAATAATAGATATTATCAAAAACTTAAGAAAATATTGAACATGATTTCCTTTCAAATAAAATTGGTCAAACAGTTAAAAGACCAAGTTTTAGAAATGAAGTTTATTTTTTTAAAGAAGTTGGAAAATGAAAATATAAGGAGAAAAAGACTTGTTTATCAAAGCCATTTTTAAAGGAAAATATCCACAACTCAAATTGTTATAGGTTATCAACTACTTAATAAAAATCTTGAAAAACTTCATTTTTATCACTAGAAGTAAATTTGTAGAAGACCAAAGCTAAGAGAAAATTTATTTATTTTATAAAAGGAATTGGAAAAAAAAAAAGAAATATACTCATTTATAACAATAACCCAAGAATTTATAATGTTCATTCAAACACTTAGAAAGGAAATTGTTACAGTTCAAGTTTTAACACCATAAGACATTGTTTTACGAAAATATAATCGTTAAGACAACACCATTGGAATTTTGCATACAATACGAGTCTATATATATATATATATATATTCAAAGGATTTTCAATCATATAAATACCTATATTTTTTCAAGGGATTTTTGGATAAGGAAAAAGTTTGAAAAAATTATGTTTTAAGGAATTGGAAACTCGTAATGATTCTGCACCTCACTATTTCCAAACCCAAATGTCTTTTTATGAAAAAAGATAACCTTAGAAATAGATAGATCTTTTTTGAGTAGGTAGAAAACGGTATATTATATGCGAAATTCCCGAGTTAAAATGAACAAGTTATAGTTATTTTAAGTTAAAATTTCATTTTACGCGATTTTTGATGAATATAGTAAAATAGAATTAAAAAGCTTAAGTAGAAATCCTACGAAATACTCATCTCAAGTATTTCTTTTGTCTAAGTAACATGGAATATGAGATTTCCCTTACTGAGGATTACTACGACTAAGAAGATTGTGAAATGGACAAGTGAGTTATTCCTCTTAATTTTGTTACTTGCTTATGCTTGTAGAATAGTGGCATTAGAATACTAAGAAAAGATAAAAATGGACATGTATGGGGAATTCAGGGATATGTATATACGTGATTCTGTGCCTATGTGATGAAACAAAAATTAAGAATATTGCAACTTCGAATTGCTTGTTAAGTATTTTGTCTACCTACATGTATGCTTGCTTATTGTTTGCTAAATTATTTGATCGCCCCTAATAAACCTTAATAAGGTCTGGCCTAAGAAAAATAAAATACTCATGCATAGCATCCATTGAGTTACATTTCTTTCGGAAGGCTGCTACTCCTACACGTAGAGTTAAATAAGCTGTTATTGTGTTCGGATGCGGGCCCTGTTTCCTTCTTAGAGAATCCACATTACTCGGGGAATGTGACTCTAGTTCAGAGCCAAGCCAACTGAATGCTTTGGGCGGAGGCTTGGGGACTAGCAGTAGAAGGTTGAGGATCTTCATCAACAATTCCTTAAACTTTGATACGGTGGGGTAAATCCGTTCTATATATGGTTTCTGGATAACTATATATATTTGTGTAATCATGTGATTTGATGCATAGCATATGCGTGAAAACTTAAATGTACTTGATTGATATCATGGTCCGAATGAAAGGGAATATCTTACTAAGCTAGTTGTAAGCTTATACTCCCATAGATTTTTGTTGAAACAGGTATACCCATGGCTATATTCGAAGATATAAATTAAGAAAGTATTGATGAATTTTAAACTCTTATGGAAGCGATAGGATCATATGACAAAGTCATTTTGTAATTTCTTATATGCAATGTATGCTATGTTAAGTATTTTGGAGATCTTTAGGAAATATATTTATATAGACTTGAAGACAATAGCAGAGGTTTGCCCTTAAGATTTGTAATCAACTATGTTTATGTTTTATGATAAGTATTCTCCTTTCCTTGTTACTTAATCATTATCAATCTACATTGTGCTACTTGACGTGTTCACTTGGTTACGATGTACGCCT
Source organism: Combretum micranthum (assembly GCA_024138025.1). Taxonomy (NCBI): domain Eukaryota; kingdom Viridiplantae; phylum Streptophyta; class Magnoliopsida; order Myrtales; family Combretaceae; genus Combretum; species Combretum micranthum. The sequence continues at coordinate 270,149 of JAMXBD010000487.1, read as the reverse complement.
TGTACATATTATGAAAGCCTTTGCTTGGCTAAGGTAGTTATTCTTAGGCTTTAGTATTGAGTACAGCGGACTATCACGTTTAGGGTATCCCTCGGGGTGTGACAGTAGATCCAGTCGGTATGCATTGTCATTAATCTGTTCAAGAACTTGAAATGGTCCATCTCCTCTTGGAACAACTTAGAATGCCTTTAGACTGGGAATTGTTCCTTCCTCAAATGTAGCCATACCCAAATTCTAGGTTGAAAAACCATTTTATGCCACCCTTTGTTGGCTTTTTTTGCATATGACTCAGTCCTCTTCTCTATGTTAAGCCATGCCTTCGCATGTATCTGCTTAATAAATTCAACCATTTTTTTTCCATCCAAGTTAACATACTCAGACACAGGTAATGGTGTTAAATCCATTGTAGACAATGGGTTAAAAATATAGACAATGTCAATTAGTTAAAACATAGTAGCAGAATGAATAACACGATTATAGCAAACTCAACGTGTGATAAACAATCTTCCCATGTATTGATATTATTTTTAATTATAGCCCACAATAAGGTAGATAAAGTCCTATGGACTACTTCTATTTGACCATCAGTTTGAGGCTGACATGTAGTAGAAAACAACAACTTGGTACCTAATTTTCCCCACAACGTCTTCTAAAAGTAACTTGAGAACTTAGCATCTTTATTCGACACAATCATTCTAAGCATACCATGCAAACGCACAATCTCTCTAAAGAATAAATCTACAACATAGGTAGCATCATTTTTTTTTTTTTTGTGATAAGTAATGAAGTGTGCCATCTTAGAAAACCTATCCATAACCAAAATAATTGAATCTCTCCCTCATTTAGAGCTAGGCCACCTAACAAAAAATCTATGGAAATATCAATCCATGGTGCACTAGGAATAGGCAAAGGACTATATAGACCATTTGGCTGCACTCTTGATTTAGCTTATCTATAAGTGACACATCTACTACAAATACTCTCTACATCTTGCTTCATGTGTGGCCAATATAAGTGTTCCCGCAAAATAGCTAAAGTCTTTACAACCCCAAAATGCATCATTAAACCACTCCATGGGATTCTTGCACTAACAAGTCCCTTAAAGAACAATTAAGTATGTGTAGATGTACAAATTTGATTAAAAAGGTCTTGAGCCTAATTCTTATTTGGATTTAACTCTTTGGGCTAATGTTACAGGGCTTAAAGAGTTAGGCCCAATTCAATTGGGATGATCAGGGGAGAATTGGCATGGAAGGCTTGGACCCAATTTGTCCAACCTTTCTTAAATTGGCTCATAACATTACAATGAAGGCCTCAATGGGCCTGGGTCATAAGGGAGCCCACATCCATATCCATAATGAGAGGGACTCATCCTGGCGTTTGGTCGTCTGTCTCATCTGACGGACGACTCGATAGCTAGATTCTCTATAAATACCTAGTCCTTACCTCATTTGGATAAGGTGAAATCTTGGACGCACGCCGTCGTGCTGCAGGATTTCCGTCCTGGTGAATCAAACACTTGATTTACTCAAGAACATACACGAATCCATAGTACTCATGAGGTTGATGATATTAGCTCCCTCACCTGTCAAGTGTGTAGAGCCATTGAATTGCCTACTCCCTCCTCGCTACATGATAATCTCTTGATCATCCTATCACGGTTGTTTCCCTAGGTCACGCGTAGCGCGATAGTCACGCGACACACATGTGATCGTTGCATCCGGATTCATACCCTTACAGTATGCATAACCTATTTTCTCAAATAAAAACCCATTGTGCTTAAAGAACACCACTACATGCTTCTCATAATCTGGCATTCCTCATAAAACTTAGGATCATCAACATATAAAATTTTAATTTGCTCAAAACCAAGCAATATCATATCAAGTGTAGAGAGTAATGGATACCTGCATGAAAGTGCATCAATAACCACATTCTCCTTACCTTGTTTATATTGGATGACATAGGGAAACATCTCAACGAATTCACTCTAATGAGTACGTCTCCTATTAAGCTTGTGTTGGCCCTTCAAACATCTCATGATCTATGTGAAGCACGAATTCCTTAGGCCACAAGTGGTGCTGCCATGTTTGTAATGTGAGAACCAATGCATACAACTCATTTTCATAAGTAGGGTAGTTTAGGGATGGCCTATTCAATATTTCACTGAAATATGCAATTGTTCCTCCACCCTGCATCAAAACAACACCAATAGCTATTATAGAGGCATCACATTCAATTTCAAATGTTTTATTAAAATCAAGTAAAGTAGTTAGGTTTGGTTGGTTTGAGTTGTATAAAATGCCTTTTAAAAGAACAACTTAAAGTGGAAGCTTTCAAAATTTATAAAACTAATTGGTTATGTCCAACTTCGGTTAGCAACTACCAACAATTAGGCAAGTGCACCTATTGAAGTAGTATAGAAAGAATTAGTTCGGACCCTAAGAGAATGGTGGCAACAACCTTACTCCTGTTCCATCTATTATCTAGCCAAAGAAAAGTTTAGAAAGACATAACGAAAATAGAAGCTAGACTAGGCTAATGAATATGCACAAACGTTTTTAGGGCAAAATTAAGGATAGGTTTATAACTATGCAAAATAATAGCCTAGGGTTTGCTTCACAATTCCTTATATGTGATTTCAAATCAAAACTTTGAGAGAGTTGTTACTGGTCTATTTGTACTGTTGGATTCACTAAAGTAAGTTAAAGCGTCTTTCGAGGTTAGTAACTCTAGACTTAGATCAGACCACTAGAAATGCTTATTAGGCTATCAATGGTCTAGACTCGTATAAAGCTTAAGAATCCTTTGTTTTAAAACCAACTCAGTGAATTTCAAAAACAAGAGATAGATAACCCCTCTGTCAAAGCGATTATGACCAACTCCATAAATAGCTGCAGATTTATTTAAAAGAATGACCTCTCAGCCTATTTAGTTGAAATCAAACATGGGTCTAACAGATATGTCACGCCCCAAAGGGTACCTTGAACATAATAGTCCACCGCATACCATACGACACTTAGGAATCACTACCATAGTCATTTAGAAGTCTAGTATTAGATGCAAGGTGTTCCCTTACGACAATATAATAGTTGAGCAATTAGAGATAGATGATTTAATTTGATAGAAAAAGCATCAAAATACAAACCACAGTTATCAGGATCATATACAAAAACTAAGGGGCATTCACCCAAAAGAATAATAAGTCAGATAATAGTTTTTGACATCAACTCGAGTATTTAGGGTTTCCTAAGGAAGTCTAAACAAAAGTTGAACATAAACTTCTAAGGGAAACTCCTATTCTTGCTTTGCTTGAGTTGGCCAATTCCTAGGTCGCAACCATAGATGAGGGAACTATAACAAAAAGAAGCTATAGAGGTATAAGCTACATTAACTTAGTGAGAAAATACTTCCAGAATATACATATCCAATAATTTCATACAATCAAGTTATTTTGATCATCCATATGAAATACAACAACAACATGGGCATACAAGACATATGATCAAACCGAAAATCATATGTTGAATAGATTTGCGCCCTCCATTTGGGATTAGCAGATTAACAAATCCTACGGTACTAACTTTGAATTTACTATTTCATTTTATGGTTCATGGGCAACCCATTAACTGTACCATTTTATTGATCATGGGCAACCCATTTCATTCATACTGTTTATGGATCACAGCTAACCAACATGATTAAATGCGCCATTCTTAACGTAAAATGATCATGTCCATGTTACTTGTTAATTCGAGTAATCATTAATACAATTTTATAGGTGACCAAGCAATTCACAACCAATCATAATCATGGCATATGGACATTCATCAATTAATCACCCGATTTCAATATACTTAAAACGTTTTCTCAATACATCAAGAAAGCATACGTAATCCCACAATCACCCATCATGATTTCCATTTTTTTCTTTGCTTATCACTCAAATGCAACTACGAATTACAAGCACAATAAGGAATTGAAAATAGGAATTATGACTTACTCGGCCATGGTCTCCGGTCTTTATTTGTATTTCCATTTTTTTCTTAGCCTATCACTCGAATGCAACTTCTTCTAAAAACTCCTAGTAACTTTGGCTCGTACCTGACAAAAGGGGCTCCTTGGTGCCAATCACAAGTAATCAAACTTTAACAAAAAGCTATAGGGGTATAAGCAATAATAGCTTAGTGAGATAACTCCCTTCTTCAAAACATTTGCGTAAAAGCATGCAAGTATTTTAGACAATCATATGTGTATGCAACAATTATATGAGCAATCAAAATACACACGATTAATTAGAAACCATGTGTAGCATGGATTTTGTGCCCTCCATGTCGGGGGTTGGGTGGTTACCGACCCATTCGACCATCAATATTTGCAGACTTACCGGCTCCTACTTGCCCATGTAGACTTTCCGGCTACTACTAGCCACCACCATAACTCCTTGTTTCCTCACACGAAGATATAGCGAAAAAAAAAAATTTACTCATATTATGCCATGCATGAATCATTTTTAATATTGGTTTATCCAATTATCGTAAGTTTTCAAATTAAGAGTGACCAACATAATATTCGTCATACCATAGCATAGCAAGAGAACATGATTATTCACCAAATCTTCTTCTAATATACTTATCTTTTTATTAAACAACCACTTCATTCAATATGCATCTAATTCACACAATTTTCTTTTTATCTTTCCTTAATCTCTAATGCCACTACTTACAAGCACATTCAAGGAAACATAATTAGTAAGGAATTAACTCACTTCATGGCGATCGCTTCTAGTTGAAATAATCATTTGGAAAAGCGATATTGGTTCCTCCTTCACCTAAACAAGATGAAATAACCAAAATGAGTCATCCATAGAATTTATACTTAAAGTTTCTAAATCTATCTTCTAATTGCGGTAGAAATCAGATTTGTGAAAATTTCAACTTAAAATGGCCATAACTTGCTCATTTTAACTCGGAATTTTGCATATTATATATCGTTTTCTACCTACTCAAAAACATCTATCCATTTCTAAGGTTATTTTCATTATAAAAAGTCATTTGGGTCTCTGATCAAAGAGGTACAGATTCACTACGAAAATTCCCTCCTTTTAAAAACAAATTTTCTAATCCTTTCTTTACTCAAAACTTGTTAAGTAAAACTTAAATATGTATATGGTTGAAAAGAATTCATTTGGTATATAAATAGACTCATAATTTGTGCATGATGCTATATGTGTTGTCTAATTTAATTATTGTCCCTAAAACAACTTTTCCTATGTTTTGAAAAATTGGATTTGTTGTTAAACTTTCCTTTATGGGGTTGGAATAAAACTCATAAATTCTTGGGTCATCATAATTTACTGTTTTATATTTTTATTCTTTAGTTTATCAAAAATAAAGTTAGTCCTTTTAAGTTATTTACCAATTTTATTTCTAGGAATTTGAAAATAGAGTTTCTAAAAGTTTTCTTAAGTAGTACCTAATTTTTTTTTTTTTTATGGTATATATCCTTATTGTATCTATATTTTAGAAAAATGAGTTTATTATTTAAGGATTTATCTTCTTAGATTGTTGACAAGTTTTTATTATATATATATATATTATATTTAAGAAATTTTCTTTGTTAATAGTTTGAAATCTTATAATGAGCTTTATATAATTTTTTTTTTTCAAAAGAACTTGTTGAAAACAACTTCCTAAGCCTTGGTGAAAATTATTTGTTAAGTGACAAAATTTCAAGCGTTTAGTCTTATATAAAAAGATCTCTTTTATTTGGACAATAACACATTAGCTATGCATGAATATGATTATGTAGTTTATAAAAAAGATAAGGATATTATAAGATAAGATAATAAAGAATATAAGAAACAAATTAGAATAATAATAATGTCAAGTATTGGGAGTCTTAGCTTCATCAAGGCTTCTTAGTCAAGTATTGGTAGCCTTAACTTCATCAAGGCTTCCTAGTCAAGAATTGGGAGCCTTAGCTTCATTAAGGCTTCCTAGGACTAAAAATAGACTAGTCCCAAAGAAAAGAAAAAGGAAGAAAGGAAAAAAAAAATAATAATAAGAGTAATAACAACAATATGAGCATAATAGTAAAAACATAATAATAAACCATAATATATGAACAAACACATGAACATAATATTGCTTTCTTAATCTCCCTGGATTTTAGAAAACGCACACACTATGTTCATGCTAAGTTACATGAGCATAAAGATAAATCTACTAACAATATCATATCACAAAGTTTAGGTATGAACAAGAACAAAGTATGAACATATTGTTGCTTTTCTAACCTCCATGGGTTTAGAAAATACACATCATGTTCATACTAAACAAATGAATATAAAGAAAGCTTAGATTATTACCTATAGAAGAAGAGAAAATAGAATTTTTAGAGAGAATTGTGATACTAATGGTAGTATAAGAAAGGTGTGAAGAAAATGAAAGAAAGGGGTGGTATTTATAGGAAAAAATAGAGAATAATTTGTGTTAATTAAATAAGTAAAATTAAAATAAATATGATGGAAGAGGGAAGGGGGCTGGTGCTATTTGAGAGAGGGAGAGAAAGAGAGATTTTTATTTTTGTTAATGAAAAGTAAGATGCGAGAGATGTGAAGTTGTATTGGAAATGAAAATTGTAAAAAAATAGGTGTATAGGTTATAAGAATAGGTTGTAAGGAAAAGTAGAGATAGATGAATAGTAGTGAATAGTAAACAAGATAATTATAGTACCGGTAGTAATAAAAATACACGTAAAAATGCTATATATATATATATATATATCATATTTTTAGTTATAAAAAAATTCTAAAACTGTTATATTTATGAATCCTCACATAATTACGAGTCTAATGGTATTATCGGAATATTTTTACCATTCTGTGAATCTAGACTCAAATTTTGAAAACTGATCTCGTTCGTACGAAACAAACTTTGTTTTCATGAATCTAATCTTTTTATGTTCTGCTATATTACTATGGACCATAATCTATGATTATCTTGATTTTATTGTTCTAGGGTTAAGAGCGCGAGATTACCAAATCAAAACACATTGTTTTGACTTGTATGGCTATTAGGGTTTTTGTTTGATTTCCGGATGATGAAGGCTAATAAAACTATCGAAAAATCTAAGGACTTACAAGAAAAGTTTCGATTAGACCTGTTGGTAGGTAAAAATCATGTTTTTGAAATTGTTTTGTGAAAACTTACATTATTTCTACCATGTATATTAAATATACATGCAATATCAACAAGTTAATATCATGAATGACATGTTATGAGCTATCTATATGTATGTTCTTGATGATATTTGATGAAAAAGAACTTTTAGATAAATTTTCACTTTGCAAATACTTCAAGAATACTTGATTTAGAAAAACTAGTTTTGTTTCATGAAAAATCATCTTTGTTTTTACTAAAATGAAGCTTTCATGAACTTTATGCTTAATACCCTCATTATTTTAAGAAATTTCTTCACTTGGGGTTTGAAAATAGATGTTTAAATGGGGGTCTTGTCGAGTTACGAATTTTACAAGAATTGTTGGTGATGCAAAAAAGAGTTTGATTTATGTGTTGAAACTTTTCCTTTGTTTTAGAAATATTCCTTGATAAAATTCATTTGTTCTTGCCACAATTAAATCTTTACTATACCTATTCCCAAAAGCTTCCTTTTCAATTAAAATCCTCATTTTGGAATTTGAAAATAGGTGTTTAAATACGACTCTTTTCTAAATTCGAATTTTTAAATTTTTTTTGAGATTATTTCTTGGGTAAAACTCATTTGATTTTTCTAAAATTGAGTCCTAATCAAACCTATTCTCAAAGGCTTCCAATATTTTAAATAAAACTCTTATTTTAGGGTTAGAAAATAGGTGTTTACACATCATATCCTTCTAGTTACAAATTTTATGTTCTTGTTGGGGTTGAGACACAGTTCTAATTTAACTCTTGCAAATCTTTCTTATTTTGAAAATATCTCTTAGTAAAACTAGATTTAACTCACAAAAATCATTTCTTTATGATACCTTTTCCATAAACCTTTCATATTTTACATAAAATCCTCATTTTTGAGTTGGAAAATAGGTTTTCACATAGGTTATTTTTAAATCCGAATTTCAAAAATTGTTTTTGATAGAAACAAAAATAATTTTGAGCTTTTGGCAACATCCTCATTACTACCATCATACTGTAGGTCTTTTATTCACATAAAACAAATTTTTATGACATTTATATACTCAAAACAAAATAGGAATATGATGACATTTATGTTATGGATGCAAATGCAAGCTTGGAAGCCTTGGATCATATTGAAGGCTTCCCAAGACTAGAAAGACTAGTCTCAAGAGTTAGATTAGCCTGTTGATGGTGTTAGATGCATGAAATGCAAGTTAGATTATTATGATGAAAGGTTAGTAGCAAGATATATTAACAAAAATATCAACAAAAGATATATAGCAAGAATAACTAAAAACAAGAGATCCACAACATTGTAATGACATGAAAATCATGTATAAGTGTTTTTACATCCCTTGCCTAAAGCTCATGGGGATTTTCGATGGAATCACACATGTATGACCCTACTACTATTACATATTTTATATGTGGTAGGGTTTTATATGTCACGCCCCGAGGGGTACCCTAAACGTGGCAGTCCGCCGTACACAATACTAAAGCCTAGGAATGACTACCTTAGTCACAAAGGCTTCCATATTATGTACAAGGCGTACATCACAACCAAGGGGACGCATCGGAGTAGCGCAATTTACATTGATAATAAATAAGTAACAAGGCAAAGAGAATACTTATATAAAACATAAGCATATCATTTCAATTCTTAAGGCATATTCTTCTATTATCTTCAAATAAATATACGTCCCTAATCATATAGGTTAGCACATATAAAGAACCTTACAAAATTTCTTCATCGTATGATTCCATATCCTTAATCATCCGTCCATGACTTCCTTAATGTCATGATCCTCAAATTTAATCCACGAATATACCTGTTTCAACAAAATCTATAGGGGTATAAGCTACAACTAGCTTAGTGAGATATTCCTTTTCATTCGCACCATATTTTCAAACAAGTTTATTTATTTAATCACACATATATGCTATGCTACAATGCAACAATCACATGATTACGCGAATATATATAGTCATCCGGAAACCATATATAGAACGGATTTACCCCTCCGTATCAAAGGTTAGGGAATCGGGGTTGAAGGTCCTCGACCTTCTACTGCTAGTCCCCAGGTCCTCACCCACAGCGTTCGGTTGGCTCGGCTCCGAACCTAGAGTCGCTTTCCCCGAGCGATTTGGATTCTCCAGGAAGGAACATGGCCCGTGGCACCGCACGATCACAGCCAATCCAACTCTACGCGTAGGAGTAGCAGCCTTCCGAAATAGATGTGACTCGATGGATGCTATGCGTGAACGTTTTATTGTTCTTAGGTCAAACCTTATTAAGGTTTATTAGGGCGATCAATCAATTTAGCAACAATAAACAATCATACAAGTAAGTAAACAAAATTATTTAAACAAGCAGATCGAAGTTGCGATATTCTTAATTCTCAATTCACGCATAAATAGAATCATATATATAATCCCGAAATCCCCAAATATATATCGTTTTTATCTTTTCTAGTATACTAATGCTACTACTTACAAGCACAAGCAAGGTAACGAAATTAGAAGGAATAACTCACTCGTCCATTTCGCTATCTTCTTAGTCGTAGAATCCTCGGGTAGGGTATTCTCGTATCCTTCGTCACCTAGACAAAAGAAATACCCGGGATAAGTCTTCCATGAATTTCTATTCTTGGAGATTCTAAACTTTACTTAAAATCGCGGTAAAATCGTATAAGAAGAAATTCCAACTTAAAATGGCCATAACTTGCTCATTTTAACTCGGAATTTCGCATATGATATACCGTTTTCTACCTATTCGAAAAGTTCTATCCATTTCTAAACTTATCTTGGTCATAAAAGGTCATTTGGGTTCCGAAAACGTCAGGTACAGATTTAAAACGAATTTTCTAAACTTTTGCAAAAATCCATTTTCTAACTCAACTTCATTTTAAAGAAAATCCTTTTGTAACAATATAAATATATATTTGATAAACACTTTTGAATATATAGGTATGCTCACTTTATATGCAAAAATCCTAATGGTAGTGTCTCAACAATTTATTTCATAAAACAATTCATTTAAACTTTAACTTTGAAATTTTCTTTTCAAGTATTTAAAGAAACTTTATATTTTTACTAGGTTGTTATAAATGAGTATATTCTTATTTTATTTTCTTCATTTCCTTTTCCAAAACAAGTAAATTTTCCTTTTAACCTTAGTTTTTCATAAATTTCGCTTCTAGTGATAAAAGATCTATTTTTATCAAAAAGTATATTAGGTTGTTCAAAACCTTTTTATAATTTTGTATTTAGGATGGTTTTAGAAAATGAATTTTGTCTTCTTATATTCATTTCTAAAATATAAGCTTTTGCTTTCCAAAACTTGTTCTTTCATTTCTTTTGAAAAGAATCATTTTTATAAAATCCATTATTATAAATCTTACCTCATTTATATTCCTTTGAAAATTAGTTCCTTCTTTTAGAAATTTGAAAATCATTATTTTTCCTAAGTGGGTTCATAACTTGATGAGTTGATTTTTGTCTTAACTTTGAAAACTAGTTTGTTCCTTAGTTTAGAAAAGAATTTAAGTCTTAAACTTTCGATATTAACGATTTATTTTTCTAAAAACTTAGATTACCATAAAATACAAGGAAAATATTTATTTATGTTTTCTTGGTAAAACTATCTTTGTTATTTAAGAAAACTTGAGAAAACTTGTATTATTCTATTTCTAGGTTGTTGATAATAACTTCATGTTTTTGTGGTAAATCATATAATTGGAAACTTAGCTTTGAGTTCATTTAGTAAAACAAGATTCTATTTTTAGACTAGTTGAGACATTAACATTATGCAAATGCAAGTATCATGAGCATATAAAATAATAAGAACATAAGAAAATACTAAAAATAATTAATGAGCAAGAAAATAAAATATCAAGCATTGGGAACCTTAGCTTCATCAAGGAATCCCGATCAAGTATTGGAGCCTTAGCTTTATCAAGGCATCCCGGGACTAAGAATGGACTAGTCCCGAAAGATTAAAGAAAATAAATAAAAGATTGTTTTGACTTGATATGGACAAGTCTAAGACTAGAAAGACTAGTCTTAATAAAATAAATAAATTGCATAACTTGAATGTAAATAAATAACAAATGAGCTTATATGCTCTAAATAAATATATACATAGTATACATAATATTTATAATATAATAACAATAATAATAACAACATAATAAAATAGGAAGCTTATGTACAAGAACAAAACATGAACATGTTGTTGCTTTTACTACTCATATGAGTTTCAAAACAACACCATAGTCATGTTAAGTTACATGACATGGATGAATAATAGATGGAAGAAATATTTACCTAAGGTATGTAAGAGGTATGAAGATGGTGAATGAAATGGGTATTATGTGAGTAGTGATATGTGGTTGATAGTTTATGTATGAGAGATGATTTTTGTGAGGAATTGGTTTGAGAGAGTTTTGGTAGTGTAAAGAGTTGTGTGAAAGAATGAAAGAGGAAGGCGGTATTTATAGAATTTTTGGAGTGAATTTTTGATGTAATAAAATAAATTGAAAATGAAATAAAATAGAGATAGACGGAGGGGGGAAGGCGCCGGTTTTGGGCATTGAAGAGGGAGAAATTGTTTTATTTTTATTTGTTTGTGTAATAAAGAAGTAATGTGTAAAGTTTGATGTGATTAAAGTTGTGTTGGAAATGAAAAAAAGTAAGAAAATAGATATATAGGTGTAAGAAATAGGTGTAAGAAAAAGTAGAGATAGGTGAATAGTAATGAATAGTAGAAAAGTACTATGAATAGTAGACTAGACAATTAAAGTATCGGTAGTAATAAAAATACGCGTAATAATGCGATATCTGTAATTTTTAGCTATCGAAAAATTCTAAAACTGATATTTTTAGAATCCTTGTATTTTTACGAGTCTATTGGTATAAACGGAATATTTTTAATATTCCGAGCTTCGGGACACGCTTTTGCTTCCCTTAATATGGCTTCGTCCCCATTCTCTACCTCTATAGGATCATTGACTAACTCATTGGTAATCCTAGGATGTTCATTAACCACATGAATATCTCTCAAAATAGTTGGGTCCGGATCATTGTCTATCCTACCATAATTTGGGATCTCCAAATCTCTGTCAAAGTCCATAATTGGTGGGTTTAGTGCATTGTTGGGGTCCTCCTCTATCATCATAGGTGGTGGTGTTCTAGCTTCCTCTTCCTCAATCCAATTCAAATCATCTTCCAGATCCTCTTCCTTTTCTTCTTCCTCCTCTTTATTCTCATTCTCATTCTCGTTCTCATTCCCATCGTTATTTTCATCATTATTATTTTCTTCCATAGGCTCATTTGGTAATTGCATCCTGATCTCACTAGCATGAGGAGTTTGGATCCCTACAGTTGGTAGTATAGTGTCTAAGTATACTCCCTGCCAGATGAAGTGGTTCCTAGCATCAGCTATGTTCCAATCTCTATGATCCATTAGGTCATCACGGGCATAGACATACAAAGGTCTAATACTATTCTATACTCTAAAGTTTGGATGAGTAGGATTTTCTTCATTTTTCCAGATAAAAGTAGCCTCCCTCAACATCGGCTCACATTCGTATTCTATCATGATTCTTTCCATTGTATAGATAGTCTCCAACATGGTCCATCTCCTTCTTCTAATGGGATCATATCTAATCTGGTCCACCACCGACACCTATCGTGTATACCTAAGACCCTCCTTCCACATCCTACACATTTCAGCCATGGTTCGGGGTCTTCAAGCTAAAGCAAAGTCTTCACATAAAGTTCTCAATCTTAAGTGAAATTCCACAAAAGTTTCTTCATGCCTCTTAACAAAGTTCCTTGCCCTTTCCCAAGTTTCCCTTAAAGAAACCTACGCCAAGAAAAGACTTCTAGTTAGCTTAAACTTTTAACTCCCTTTTTATTCTACTGTTTAATTGTTTTAACTCTTAAGCTTTTTAAGTTCTATTGTCATGGTTTACAACCTTATGCACTGATAACAACTTAAACTGCCACGCACCATAGGGTACTCTAAACGTAATAGCCTGCCACATGCTATATAAGACTTAGGAATTACTACCCTAATTATTCTAGTCTCGTACAAATGAAAGGTGTACCTTTACGACAATAGAATACATGAACCAATGGAGATAAATAGTTTAATTTGACATACTATAAGCATCATAATATAGACCATGAGTCAACATAATCAATTACAAAAGTTCTAGGGGCATTCCCCCGTTAAAGAATATTAAGTTTAAAAGTGGTCTTTTACAGTCATCTGGTAATTATTAAGGTTTCCTATGGAAGTCTATACAAAATTGAATACAAAATTCTAAAGGAAACTCCTATTTCCTATACCTGCTTGGTAGGATGCATCGGTCTTAACCAAATATCTGAAAACTGTAATAAGAAAAAGCTATGGGAGGGTAAGCTATACTAACTTAGTGAGTGAATACTTCCATAAAGACATTTATAACAAATCATTCAATCAAGTTATTTATTCAACCATATGGAATGCATCAACAACATGAACAAACAAGACATATGATCAGCCGGAAATCATATGTGAATGGATTTACGCCCTCCACTTGGGATTAGCAGATTAACGAATACTGCGGTACTACCGTTGAATTAATGTGCCGTTTTATGGATCATGGGTAACCAACTTATGTCGTTTATTGATCACGATCAACCAACTTCTTTATGTCATTTATGGATCACGATCAACTAACTTTTAGCCATTTATGGATCATGGGTAACCAACATATGCTAATGCTCCATCCCCAACTTAAAGTGATTATGTCCATGTTAATTATCAATCCAAATAATTATTAATACCAATTTTTAGGTGATTAACCAATCTCGCAGACAATCAATCCTATATATCTTAAACAAGCATAAGTTAATTACCCAGTTCCGATATTCTTAATACAATTTCTCAACTCATTAAAAAGCATACATAATCCCTCATAATTCCCATCATGCAAAATCCATTTTTATCTTTTGTCTCATATTCTAGTGCAACTAATCACTACAAACACAATCAAGAAATAAAATTATGAAGTAATACTCGCCCGGCCATAGATCGTCGGTCTCTTAGTAATAATAGTCCGGTGGTAACGAATCCTCGAGATCCAAGTCACCTAAATGAAAGAAATACCCAAATGAGTATTTCAACTCAATCTAATCCATTTTATTTCATAAAAACTATTAAGTTCGTAATTGCCATCATTAATGGGAATTCTAACTTAAAACGGCCATAACTTGGTCATTTTAACTCGAAATTTCGCAAATTATATACTAATTCCTATCTACGTCATAAGATCTATCTAATTATAATATAATATATCAGTTTTGAAAACTTTTAAGTCTTGAAAAATTCGGATCAATTCTGATTAATAGCCAAACATCCATTTTCGAAATTGTTTTTGTGAAAAGTTATGACGTTTCTACCATCTATGCCAAATATGCATGCAATATTAATAAGTTACTATCATGAATGTTATGTCATGAGCTTCCCATAGGTATGTTATTGATGATATTCTATTAGCAGAATATTTTTTGAAAGCTTCTACTTTACAAGATGTCATGAATACCTAACTTAGCAAGACTAGTTTTGTGTTCTTGACAAGTCACATTTGTTTTAGAGATTTTCCCTAATAAAATTTATTCATTCTTGCTAAAATTAAATCTTTACCATATCTATTCCTTAAGGTCTTCATTTTTTAACAAAAATCCTCATTTTACACTTTGTAAACAAGTGTTTAAATATGGGCTATTCCTAAATCCGAATTTTGAAAAAAATGATTTTGAGGTGATTTTTTTAAGAAAAACTCATTTGATACTTTAAAAATTAAGGCTCTACTATTCCTAGCCTCTAAGGATTTCATTTTCTTAAGAAAACTTCCATTTTTGGTTTGAAAAATAGGTGTTTACATACCCTCTTTTCCTAGTTACGAATTTCATGTAACTAACATAAGATCCAAATTTTCTATCTTGTAAATATTTCTTGTTTGACAAATTTCTCTTAGTAGATCTATCATTAACTTATCAAAACCATCTCCTATTAATATCTATTCCATAAGCCCTTCATTTTTCATATAAAACTCATGTTTTGGAGTTGAAAAATAAGTTTTCAAAATATAGCTCTTTTTCCATCCGGATTTACAAAAGTTTATTTTGATGAAACCAAATTTGTTCTTGAGCTTTTGGCTCATCTTCATAAATATCCTAACTAAAGAAAACATTTATTTACATAATACAAAATCTTTATGGCCATTTATTCATTCTAAGCAAAATAAATGCACGAAATCTCAAATGACATGTAAAGGATGGATGTTTAGAAGCTAGATCTTAGTGTGGTCATCATGTTAGATGCATGAAATGAAGTATACTATTATGATAACAATTTAGTAGCAAGATTTCTACATAAGATCATCACCATATGAACATATATTATGATCATGATAAAAATATGTACTTAAAACATAAGATCCACAACTTGTGACGGCTTGATCATCATGTTTTAGTGATTTCATATCCCTAGTATGAAGCTCATGGGGATTTTTTGTGAATCTACACATAAATGATCTTGCCATTTCATGTTTTTGTGGTGATAATGTATAGATCTATACCTATTAAGCTTATAAGATAAGAGGACTTGAAGAAAAAAAAAATTGTGTATGAGAGTGTGTGTGTGGAGAAGCTCACTGCAAGGAGAAAGAAAGAGAGAGGGTTTGTAAAATTTCCAAAAGTGAAAATGAAGAAAGACAATAAAAGTGTAAATGAGAAGGCATAAAAGGGTATATAGAGAGAGAGGTATTAGGATTTGTGTACATAAATAAAAGGGGAAAAATAAAACAAATGAGAGGGAAATGGAAGGGTAGCGCCGGCCATGAGAGGGAGAGAAGAGAATGAGTTTGTTTTGTGTAGAAAAATTCAAATTTAATAAAATAATTTAAGTAATAAAATGTATTGGAAAAGTAAATGTAAGGAATATGATGTAATGAGGTAAGGTTAGATTGTAAAGATGTAAGAGTAGGAGTATGGCTTGTGAGTGTGAAAAAGGGTATGGGCTTGTACTTGTGAATAGTAGTGAATAGAAATAAAAAAGATGATTAGACAATTAAATTACCAGTTAGTAAAGAAAATACGATAAAAAAGCTGTGACTGTAATTTTTATAAATCGAAAAATTATAATAAATACAATTTTTAATTTCTTATTAAATTTTGATCTTAAAGAGTATTCTAGAATATTTTTCTAATTTCGAGTCCCGGGGCTCGGTTTTCCGGAACGAATCCCTATCGGTTCGAAACAGATAATTTCTTGAAAATTGATCTTTTTATGTTTTCATATATTCTTTAGAACTATAATCTAGATCAACTTGCTCTCAAAAGTTTTATGGTTTTATTCTCAGTGAAGCCGAACTTAGGGTTTCTAGGTTTCTAGGTTTCTTTCTAATCCTAGCTATTCTGGTTTAGGGTTTCGGTTTCCGATTCGGTTCTCGAAGTTAGGCTTGATTTAAAAAGAAAGCCGGGGCTTACAAGAACCATATGGACCATGCCAAGGGTGGTGGTGATAATCACGGCCCATATCAAGGAGCATGTGAAAATTGGCAAGGTAGCAGATGCCACTACACCCCTTACCACGCCTTGTGGTGCCCCAGCAGCGGCCACAGTGGCTACCACGCCCCCTGCTACAGCCTGTGGTGAGGGGTGTATCAACCCAGAACGTGTCCCATGTTTTTCTTCTTCTTCTTCTTCTTCTTCAAGTCACTTTCTACATATTGTATCCATCAAACACCATTCACAACACCATATCAATTAGCAACAAACCCATAACACTTCTATACACATTTCTACTTCCATTTTATCAAATCATGTCATCAACTCTTTTGATCTATTCATGCCCACACAAGCTTAGGTTTTAGCATGAACTCATCATATAACAAAAATCACAACAAATAAAAACAAGAACAACATTAAGCTTACATGTTAGATGAAATACATGGGATGTGTTCTTGCTCCTACTACCCCTTTCTTCACTTTTGAAGCTTTTACTAACGTGCTTTCCACCTTTTTTCTCCATTTCTAACTTCATTCTATCTCATAAACTTCTTGAGATTGAGATTTGATGGTGGATTTGTGAAATGAAAAGAAGAGGAGTAGAGAAGAAGAAGAAAGAAAACATAAGAAAGAAGGAAAGAGGGGAAAAAGGAGCAAAAATGGTAGCAAGGAGAGAAGGATAATGGTTAAATAGGATAAAACTAAACTAATTAAAGATATTTAGGATTAAAAACCTTGATTTAAACTTGTCAGATCATTATCTTGAGCATTAAAAACAATTAGAAGAAGATTTTGGAATATAAATTAGTAATATTGTTAACTTGAATTGCAAACCAAGTTTAGAAATTAAATTTTGTAAAACTTGATATTTAATTGAGTTTGTGCTTAGAAATTGATATTTTTAAATAAGCAGATAATCTCAAGACTCATGAAAATTGGAAGTATATAATCTACATTAAAGAAGCTATATTTGAGTATTTCAGAAATCTAAGTACTAGACTTAAGAAATATTTAAATCATTTATAGATTATAAGAAAAGAGTATTTAGATTAAAATTGATTCATAAAATAGTGGAATTTAGCTTGATGAGAGAATCACCAAAATGAGTAAATACTCTGAAAGAAATACACTTTAAATTTGATGAACAAAAGGATTTAAGAAATTTGGTTTATGAAATGGATAATTGAAATAGATAGAAGATTGAAAAAGAGAATTTGAAACCTGAATGTCAATTAAGTCTATTTACTAATTGATTATATTAATCTATCCATTCATAACTTATACTTCAAATTACTTATTTCAATTAAACTATCTAAACTCAGTTATTAATTACACACTAATCAACTTTAAGATTAATAATCTATTGGTAGTTGACGCCATATTAGCTTTAGTTTTTGTGATTCGAAAGCTTTTAATCATTTTAAGATTTTATTCTCCCACTCACTTTTTCATTGTTTTATTCCAATTAATTTAGATTGAAATTTGATATTGTTTCCACTTTCATTGCAATTCTAATTATCGAATAATCTATTATTTATTGGATTAATATCTTATATTTTTATATTCATTATCCAATCTATCTAATATTTTTACTTAAGTTATACTTTCTTGTTATATTAATTTGGGGTTCATTGCAATATTTGTATATTTATAAAACTTCTCAAGATTCAAGTTATATAAATTTTTACTTTTCTTTTATAATTATTTATTTAATCATCATTCATTTATTTACATACATATATATTTTTTTTAGTTTCACCCTTATTACTATTGTAGAATTTTATATTGAAATATAATAATTCAAAATTTTAAATGATCACTAAATTATTTAATTTCAATATTGTATACCACAAGAAATTATAAGTGTCTTCCATGACTTTTCTTAAAATTTTTCAACATTTTTACATTATTTTCCTTAATGATTATTATTTTTGAACTATATGAATTTAGGTTATTATATTGACTTTCTCCTTGTTAACCTGTATACCTTGAGCATTAATAACAAAACTAAGAAATACAAGCTTGTTCGTGCAAAAGGTACATTTCTTGAGGTTAGTGATTAGGTGTTCTTGCCTAAGCGTATCTGAAACAGATTTTAAATGATTAACATGCTCATCAATGGATTTGCTATGGACAAGTATATCATCAAAATAAACAACCACAAACCTACCAATAAAAGATCATATAACATGGTTCATTAATCTCATGAAAGTGCTCAGTGGATTTGTCAACACAAAAGGCATAACTAGCATTTGTATAACCCATATCTAGTCTTGAATCCAATTTTCCATCCATCACCCTCTTTCATTCTAATTCGATGATATTTGCTTTATAGATCAATTTTTTAAAACACACAAGCTCTATGCAATTCACCTAACATGTCATCTAGGTGAGGTATAGGGTGTCGATACTTTACCGTGATTTGGTTGATCGTTCGACAATCAATACACATCCTCTACGTCCCATCCTTCTTCGGCATTAGAATAACTAGAACTACATATGGGCTCATGCTTTCTTGAATAGTCCCCTTGTTGATCAACTTTTAGACTTATCTTTGAAGTTCCTTTGTTTCCTCTGTATTACTTCTATAAGCGGGTCTATTAGGAGTTGTGGAACTAGGTATAAAGTTAATTTGATGCTCAATTCCCCGAATAGGTAATAAACCTGTTGGAATCTCATCTGGAAACATGTCATTATATTCCTACAAAAGAGAGTCTACATAATTAGGCATGAATTTTGTAAATATTCAAACACATCTCTTTATATACTAACATCAGCATAGGTTGCCTCAAAACTAATGCTTTTCTCTCCATACTCACTCTTACCAAACAACTCTCCTTTTGTAGGGCCACACTCTGCTTTTCTCACTACCCAAGTTGAAACCCCTCAACTTGGACACTTTCGATCTTCTAGTCTTCCTCTATCTTTTTTATTTTCAATTTTTCTTTCTCGCTTTCTTTTGATCTCTTATTTGCTCTTAATTTTTCACTCTCCTTTTGTTTTTCAAATGACTATTGAAGTTGCAACCGATCCTCATACATTTATTTAAGGGTTAAGAGTGCAAGGTTAAAGTTCTTACTATTATGAATGAATGAATACTTGTTTGAAAAACCCTCATGTCAAATTGCCATGGCCTCCCCAACAACACGTGGTAAGCTTGCATTGGTACTACATCACACAACACCTCATCCTCATACCTCCTAACGCAAAATGAAATCATAGCTTGTTGGTTCACTTAGTCTCGCTACTATCATTCAACCACTGCAACTTATATGGTTTGGATGTCTAGTGGTCTTGAGCCCTAACTTTCCCACAAGAAATGTGATGATAACATTAGTATAACTACCCTTATTGATAATTATATTACATACCTTGTCATTGACGTAACACCCAGTAAGAAAGATATTCTCTCGTTGCACTTCTGCTTCTTTTTTCACTTGCACACTTAAGGCTCCCTTCATAACTGCTACTAACCTTCCCATTTTGGGTTCTTCAACATCATCATCTTCCAATTGTAACCTTTCTTCTCCTTCACTCTCATCCTCTGTCTCTTACTCACCATTATCGCTTAAGATCTTAATGTGCTTGTTTGGACACTGGCTTGCAATGTAGCCCCTGCCTTGGCATTTAAAACATTTAATATCATTATTTTGAGAGTTAGAAGAATCGAATTTACCTTGTTCTTGAGGTGAACCATAGGCTTGCTTTACTTCAATATTTCTCTTGATTGGAGTTGTTTGCTCGATCTTCTTCATACTTGAACTTGGAGCTAGTTTGAGTTAGACCCTCTTTGCAGGAAATGATTACCATTACTCCTCCTCTTAAGCTAGTTCTCTATTTTGATCGCCATGTGCACCATGTCCTCTAACTCCACATAGGGGTACAACTCAACTATGTTGGCAATCTCTTGATTCAAACCTACTAAAAACCTAGCCATGGTGGCATCTCATTCCTATCTACATTCGCTCATATCATCGCCATCTCCATATCCTTATAATAATCATCAACACTATGGTTACCTTGTCTAAGGTTTTGTAGTTTTTGGTACAATTCTTAGAAGTAGTAGCTAGGGATAAAATGATTCCTCATTATGGTTTTCAACTCATCCCACATTTCTATTAGCCTTTCCTTACTTCTCCTCATACTTGTCACTAGTTAGTCCTACCAGGCTATAGCATAATCAGAGAACTCCACAATCGCCGACTTCACTTTCTTAATCCCAAAGTACCTATGGCAATCAAATACCAACTCTACCTTTTTTTCTACTCTAAATATGCTTCCGTATCATTTTTCCCCTAAAATGATGGGATCTTCATCTTAATGTTACCCAGGCACCTATTCTCCTAATTACAATTGTCTCCAAACCTTTTGCCCCATTGCTTATCATCTTCACAACCACCATGTCTCCTATAACTCAATATTGAACCATGGTCATCCTTATTGTCGTATCCCTCATAATGATCCTCTTCATCTTCTCTTCGAGCCTCTCCAGGTTGCACTTCCCAAACCTGTGTGTTTGTAGACCGTTTTGTGGCTGCTCCGTACGTGCATTCGCGCCAACTGGTCTAACCTTTTCATGAATTTGCTCAAATTCTCCTCTCATCATAGCCTTATTTCTCCTATAATAGCCTCCATAACCAACCTAAGGATCACCCACTCCTTGAATACCCTCTTCTCTATTATTTGACATTTTGCAAGCTACAAAAGAAAAAAATATGTTGGTCAATAAAACCATCACCACATTCCTCACGTGTTTCAATTAAAAAATGATTCCTTGATATCACTCATGTTTCAGTCAATGATTTTTGGTTTTCCTTTATCATGCTCACCACTCTTGCCTTTTTTTCACTTGAAGCGATCCTCACTTGGTTCTTATCAAAATAAATAATCAATAACAAAATCCCACAACCACTTACCAAACAGTACCAAGGGAATTCAATTGTTATAGTGACAAGCTAGGAAAAAAGGCCATAAGGTTTTTTTTTTTTTTTTTTTCTGCTCACTAAAAGCCAAAATTTTTTTTTATTTAGATAACTTTTTTTAAACTATATGGATTCTTCTTCTTCTTCTTCTTTTTGGTTTGGCAACAACTAAAAAAATAATAAATTAAACTAACATAATTTTCAGGAACTATAACAAGAAAACCACTTAAACAGAAATAGGAAACACAAAATGTAATTAGAAAACTTTAAAGCCTCCAAAACCCCTTAAAATGATCGAATTTTCGAAATTTAAACCAATCCTCACTAGGTCATATCCCAATAGGACTTTGTAGATCTTGAAAAAATCTTTGATTTGATATGTTGTGCGTCCCGTAGCTCCTTCCGGATCAAAAGATATGGCCATTTGAAATTTGATCATAAACTTTTCACGATTTTTTTTTTCAATAAAGAAAAGGATAGGCAAGCTTTAAACTAACCTGCATTGATACCAAGTGATATGAAGCTCACTAACTTTTGACAAAATTCATAACATAATTGACTAGATTGTTTTTGCTAAGGCTAGTTTGAGATGGAACCTCGACCCATTGCTTATATCAAAGTAAGAACCTAGGTATGTGAAGATGCCATGATCATTTGCGGAAGCTGATCGATAATTCAATGTTTGAGGGCCATAAAAAATTCTGATAAGCTCAACTAGTTGTTCAAAGAACCAAAGAGAATCGAAGAAACTCGCAATTTTCTAGTCAAAATTCTATGTTTCATTTTTTGGTCGAAAATGGCTTTTTAAATACAAAAAGTCAAAGAATTTACGGCCAATGAAATCTCTAAATTAAATTTGGAATTAAAAAGAAAAAAAAATAAGGAAAATACTAATTTGGCATGTAACCTTGTAACCCTTAATTGAAAGTGAAAAATGCAAAAATAAGGAAACTAACAATTATCTTAATTTCGTGCCAACTATGTGCATCCTTGAAGATTTCCCTTCTCCCAATTGATACAAGGTTTGAATTATGGATTGCTAGCCTTGTGATATATGTCCAGCACCTTTAATAGGCTTTACAAATTAGCTTGGTCCCAAATGTCTCAACCAGCCCATTTAATGCCTCCTCGAGCTGCTTAGTTCGAGAATGAGTGACTGGACCAATCAGAGCTTGATTAGGATCAATACTTTCCTAGCCATGTCCTCATCACATATGAAGACTTGGATAAGGCTCAAAGAGAGCATAACGAATTGAGTAAGTGTGTTAAAGCTCTTGAGCTGAAGTTGCGCTCTTAATCAATGTCAATTGAGCTCTGCCCATGATGGTTATTTCAACAATGAAGCCTGGGCAAAGCAAAAATTAGAAATCAAGCATGAGGCGATTGGCAAGATTATCTAGTACATCCATGGTCATTGTTCCCTTAACATAGGCCTATAGGTTAATTTTTGTTCCCATCTCCTCGTAGATGCTGTGGTGCTGGAGGAGGATGAAGATGATGATGTTTGTGAGGGGGCATAGATGGCTCAAAATGTTGATAGGAATCCAACATTGAGATTAATGATAAGTCATTTATACTCTATTTAACTTATAAGAATTCATGCTTTATTTGATTTAGTCTTAGATAAATTACTATAAATTTGTGATATTATTGCGAAAATGTTGTTTTTCAGTTCTTAAGTCAAGAAAAGAAGAAACAAAGTGATTTAAAACAGATTTGGAGCAAAATAACTAAAATAGTCAAAGATTGGATTCAACTACGCCTTCAAAGAATGAACTGTAGGTAAGAAACAAGGCAAAAGTGCAAATCGCACTTAGAGTCATGCTCGCAGTTTTGACTGCGATATAAACTGAACATAAATTGCATCTCTAATGAAACAATATAGCTTATATCACAGCCAACCTTGGATCCTATTTTGACTATTTGGTAGGGGATACTAATTCTTTGCGATCTTGGTAGAAAGTGGAAAATCATATTCCATAGTTGAACTCTATTACATGTATATGTATCACTTAAGTAAGCGATATTAATAAATAAGTAGAGTCTTGCAAACTATGACTTGCAAGATGATTCTCATCTTACGGGTGCACACATGGTATGGTAACTTTAGATTAATCCTACTGGCTCCCTTTTGAGGCATGACAAAAGCAAGACCCATTGAATGAGACATGGTTTAGCATTTTTCTTGGATAAAAGGTACTTTAAAGTAAAATGTTCAATATAAACAATAAGCTTAGACAATATGAGATAAGATCATAATTTATCAAAAGCAAAAACTAACGCCAGTAATTCATTTTTTTGTTGTTGTGTAATTTTCTTGGGTTGGAGTTAGGGTTTTACTTGCATAATGGATCATTTGGAAGTGCTTATCCCTCTGTTGACTAAGAACGGCTCCAATCGCTGAATCACTGCCATCACACATTAGCTCAAAAGGTAAATTCCAATTTGGTACCACTATGATGGGGCATTTGTTAATTTCTCCTTCAATAAATTAAAAGCTTCTAAGTAGTCTCCATTGAAATCAAATTGAATACCCTTCTCTAGAAGCTTTACATCATCTCAAAAGGTAAATTCCAATTAGTACCACCATGATAGGGCATTTGTTAATCTCCTTTAATTAAAAGCCTTCAAGCAGTCTCCATTGAAATCAAACTAAACACCCTTCTCTAGAAGCTTTGTTAAAGGTCGGACAATCTTGGAGAAGTCCTTAGTGAACCTTCTATAAAACCCGACATGGCCTAGAGCTTCTAATAGCTTCAACTGAAGATGGTAGTGGCAACTTTACAATGACCTCAATTTTTATTGTGTCAACTCTAATTCCCTAGCTTGATATTTTATGCCCCAACAGTATGCTTGCTGAACCATAAAATGACATTTCTCCCAATTTAACTCCAAGTTTGCCTGTTCACATCTTTGGAAGACTCTTTTCCAATTAATTAGGCATCCATCATATGAATTTCTAAACTTAGAGAAATCATCCATGAACATCTCCATCACATTTTCCACTAAAGTAGCCATTATGCAACATTTCAAAGTTGCAAGGTGTAAACCCCAAAAAATTTTCATAATCCTTAAAAATAATTCTAGAAGTTTAATATCAAAATTTGAAACCTGAAAAATTGACTCGAGATTAACACCCGATTCTAGACCGAGTCAAACACTAGAAACGAAACCCTAAAACTCGAACCAAGTTAAAACTTAATTCCAAATGAGAACAAAAACGAGTTTTCTTAATCTTGAGAAAACAAGAACCCTTGAAACGAAATATGAAGTCTAACTACCAGTTTAACCAACGTCCGTACATCAATTAAATCACCTAACCGTTTTCTAACACGCAAATCAAGACAATATATCTAAATAATGATCAACAGCAAAATCTTAAAACCTTCGATAAAATTCAGAAATCACAAATTTCAAATTCTCACCAAAAGTCAAACTGAGTCAACTCAAAACCCTAGACTCGGTTAAACGATTTCGAGAACTAAAAACTATTAAATAATCACAAATAAAATAAAATATAAATTTCGAGCTAAAATTCTAAAACAATCAAGACTCGAAAATTATACGATCTTACGAATATCTCGACGAAAACGGAAATCAAAACGGAACCCTACAAGTCAACAAGTCTATAACGAACCCTAGTGTTTAAAATCCGGCAATCCCGCGTTTTCAAACCTAGAAAACGAAATTAAGTTAATGGCCTAGAATAGTTCGTAATAACGTAGGGCAACATAAAAATATCAGATTCTCGAATTTTGAGTGACCTTCGGACCCAAACGGGATCGTTCTCGAAAAGCATGTCCCGGAGCTCGGAATATTAAAATATTCCGTTTATACCAATAGACTTGTAAAAATACAAGGATTCCAAAAATATCAGTTTAGAATTTTTCGGTAGTTAAAAATTACAGATATCACATTATTACGCGTATTTTTATTACTACCGGTACTTTAATTGTCTAGTCTACTATTCATAGTACTTTTCTACTATTCATTACTATTCACCTATCTCTACTTTTTCTTACACCTACATATCTATTTTCTTACTTTTTTCATTTCCAATACACCTTTATTCACATCAACTTTACACATTACTTCTTTATTACACAAACAAATAAAAATAAAACAAATTCCTCCTCTCACAAAGCCAAAACCGGCACCATCCCTCCCCTCTCCATCTCAATTATTTTTCTTTTTCAATTTATTTTATTACATCTAAATTCCACTCCAAAAATTCTATAAATACCACCTCTCCTCTTCTCATTTCTTCACACCTTTCTCAAGTAAAGAATTTATGCAAAAATTCTCTCTAAACACTCTCTCCATACTCTTAGAAAACTCTCTTCTTGTAAGAAGAAAATCTCTCCTACCAAAACTCTCTTTATGTAATACAACTACCATCTCTCCATAACCACATAACCATACAATCACTACCATCTTTATACCTCTTACATACCTTAGGTAAATATTTCTTCCATCTATTATTCATCCATGTCATGTAACTTAACATGACTATGGTGTTGTTTTGAAACTCATATGAGTAGTAAAAGCAACAACATGTTCATGTTTTGTTCTTGTACATAAGCTTCCGATTTTATTATGTTGTTATTATTATTGTGATTATTTGCGTATATATATAGTATTATGTACATTATGTATATATATTTATTTAGAGCATATAAGCTCATTTGTTATTTATTTATTTTCAAGTTATGCAATTTATTTATTTTATGTTGATATTAAGACTAGTTGATGGAGATTTTCCTTGTCAATCGTAGTTTAAATTTATAAAATCCTTTCTTAAACTTCTACGAAAGACAATAGGCAGTGAACCTATCAACTCGTAGTATAGTGTTTAGATCGGAGTCGTCCACGAGAAAGGAATAAGTACTAGTAATCATTATATTTCTACTATTTAGCCAGATTAAAAGATGTGATTGATTTAACACTAAATGCTAAAAAAAAAAAATTACAATCTAAAAATAAGAAGGAATCACAATCACTTATAAATCAAGAAAGTTTTAACAGTCAATTATAACAACGACCTAGATCTTGTTCTTCATTTAATTTCATCATGTATATCATAGAACACTAAAGATTATCTTGTTGAAATCTTATACCGTTGAGTTCCTTATACAAATCAATAATCCTCTCGGATGTATCAACTTATCTAATCTTAGATTGATTAATTAGGATCTCTACTTAACTAATTACAATCTAAAATTGCATGAAGATCAAGAACTCATAAAAATAAGAAAATTACGGAAGATTCTTGTAACCTATCTCTAGGATCACAATCAAATCTCTTCAAATTGCATAGATCTATTCATGAAAGTAATTTCTCAATTGACTTAAATGAAATCAAAATCAAACTTGTACTCCGAATATACAAATCTGAAGAATGATAAAGAATCATGCAAATTGAATATAAGATCATCAACAAGAATTCATTAATTTCCAGATCTCAATACATGATGAAAATTAAATTTGAACAAGATCTAGATCTATGATCTACTCCTCCATCAACATGATAAGAATCAATTGAATTTCAATATGAGAAAAAGAAATCATGATTACAACCTGTAAAAGATTGAAATTCAATTCCAGAATTCAGATCTTCAATTTCAATGTAATCTTCACTTGAATCTTCGTTACTTGTGTTTTCCAAAAGAAGAAGTCTCTCAAAAACGGAAGAAAAACGTATATGGTAAGTATAACAAAGTCTAACTAACTCCCCTTTTTTCTCTCTCCAAAAAGATATGTATACTAAAAAAAAACATCAAGACGCGGGGTTTGAAACGCCCTCCAAAACAGAGCTGTATAGATGATGTGTTTCACTCTTCTGGATGTTGTTCTGGTTCGATACAGGGTTCAAAACAGTACTGTTTGGCACCCTGTTTCACTCTCTGATGTCTTCTCTGGGTTGATACATGCGTCCAAACACAGCTGTTTAGAAAGCTGTTTCAATTTCTGTTGGTTGCTTGATCCATACATGCTTTGATACCAAGCTGTTTTGAACTGAAAATCATCAAACTTGATTTTTTTCTTGTCAATTTCATTTGATTTCTTCATGATGAGTCTTTTATCTCCTGAAATGGACAATTTGTTTAATTAAGACCCAAATTTTGATGATTTTCATTCAAAATATTTCTTGAAAAATCCCAAATCATACTAAAATTAAGGGTGTTAATGCATTTATCACTAGTCTTTCTAGTCTTAGACTTGTCCATATCAAGTCAAAACGATCTTTTATTTTCTTTAATCTTTCGGGACTAGTCCATTCTTAGTCCCGGGATGCCTTGATAAAGCTAAGGCTCCAATACTTGATCGGGATTCCTTGATGAAGCTAAGGTTCCCAATGCTTGATATTTTATTTTCTTGCTCATTAATTATTTTTAGTATTTTCTTATGTTCTTATTATTTTATATGCTCATGATACTTGCATTTGCATAATGTTAATGTCTCAACTAGTCTAAAAATAGAATCTTGTTTTACTAAATGAACTCAAAGCTAAGTTTCCAATTATATGATTTACCACAAAAACATGAAGTTATTATCAACAACCTAGAAATAGAATAATACAAGTTTTCTCAAGTTTTCTTAAATAACAAAGATAGTTTTACCAAGAAAACATAAATAAATATTTTCCTTGTATTTTATGGTAATCTAAGTTTTTAGAAAAATAAATCGTTAATATCGAAAGTTTAAGACTTAAATTCTTTTCTAAACTAAGGAACAAACTAGTTTTCAAAGTTAAGACAAAAATCAACTCATCAAGTTATGAACCCACTTAGGAAAAATAATGATTTTCAAATTTCTAAAAGAAGGAACTAATTTTCAAAGGAATATAAATGAGGTAAGATTTATAATAATGGATTTTATAAAAATGATTCTTTTCAAAAGAAATGAAAGAACAAGTTTTGGAAAGCAAAAGCTTATATTTTAGAAATGAATATAAGAAGACAAAATTCATTTTCTAAAACCATCCTAAATACAAAATTATAAAAAGGTTTTGAACAACCTAATATACTTTTTGATAAAAATAGATCTTTTATCACTAGAAGCGAAATTTATGAAAAACTAAGGTTAAAAGGAAAATTTACTTGTTTTGGAAAAGGAAATGAAGAAAATAAAATAAGAATATACTCATTTATAACAACCTAGTAAAAATATAAAGTTTCTTTAAATACTTGAAAAGAAAATTTCAAAGTTAAAGTTTAAATGAATTGTTTTATGAAATAAATTGTTGAGACACTACCATTAGGATTTTTGCATATAAAGTGAGCATACCTATATATTCAAAAGTGTTTATCAAATATATATTTATATTGTTACAAAAGGATTTTCTTTAAAATGAAGTTGAGTTAGAAAATGGATTTTTGCAAAAGTTTAGAAAATTCGTTTTAAATCTGTACCTGACGTTTTCGGAACCCAAATGACCTTTTATGACCAAGATAAGTTTAGAAATGGATAGAACTTTTCGAATAGGTAGAAAACGGTATATCATATGCGAAATTCCGAGTTAAAATGAGCAAGTTATGGCCATTTTAAGTTGGAATTTCTTCTTATACGATTTTACCACGATTTTAAGTAAAGTTTAGAATCTCCAAGAATAGAAATTCATGAAAGACTTATCCCGGGTATTTCTTTTGTCTAGGTGACGAAGGATACGAGAATACCCTACCCGAGGATTCTACGACTAAGAAGATAGCGAAATGGACGAGTGAGTTATTCCTTCTAATTTCGTTACCTTGCTTGTGCTTGTAATGTAGTAGCATTAGTATACTAAGAAAAGATAAAAACGAATATATTTGGGGATTTCGGGATTATATATATATGATTCTATGTTTATGCGTGAATTGAGAATTAAGAATATCGCAACTTCGATCTGCTTGTTTAAATAATTTTGTTTACTTACTTGTATGATTGTTTATTGTTGCTAAATTGATTGATCGCCCTAATAAACCTTAATAAGGTTTGACCTAAGAACAATAAAACGTTCACGCATAGCATCCATCGAGTCACATCTATTTCGGAAGGCTGCTACTCCTACGCGTAGAGTTGGATTGGCTGTGATCGTGCGGTGCCACGGGCCATGTTCCTTCCTGGAGAATCCAGAATCGCTCGGGGGAAAGCGACTCTAGGTTCGGAGCCGAGCCACCGAACCTGTGGGTGAGACCTGGGGACTAGCAGTAGAAGGTTGAGGACCTTCAACCCCGATTCCCTAACCTTTGATACGGAGGGGTAAATCCGTTCTATATATGGTTTCCGGATGACTATATATATTCGCGTAATCATGTGACTGTTGCATTGTATGCATAGCATATGTATTAAATAAATAAACTTGTTTGAAATTATGGTACGAACGAAAAGGAATATCTCACTAAGCTAGTTGTAGCTTATACCCCTATAGATTTTGTTGAAACAGGTATATTCGTGGATTAAATTTGAGGATCATGATATTAAGAAGTCATGGACGGATGATTAAGGATATGGAATCATACGATGAAGAAATTTTGTAAGGTTCTTTATATGTGAAACCTATAGATTAGGGACGTATATTTATTTGAAGATAATAGAAGAATATGCCTTAAGAATTGAATTGTGATATGCTTACGTTTTATATTAAGTATTCTCTTTGCCTTATTACTTATTTATTTAAATTGCGCTACTCCGATGCGTCCCCTTGGTTGTGATGTACGCCTTGTACATAATATGGAAGCCTTCGCGTGACTAAGGTAGTCACTCCTAGGCTTTACTATTGCGTACGGCGGACTGCCACGTTTAGGGTACCCCTCGAGGCGTGACACAAGGGCATTTCATAAACCAAATGGTATTCTCTATATGCAAAAGTGACAAATGGACTTGCGAAAGTGGTCTTTTCTTAATCTTCAGAGGCCATTAGATCTGCAAATACCCCAACATGCCATCTAGGAAGCAATAATATGCGTGTCCTGCTAGTCTCTCCAACTTCTAATTGATAAAAAGGCAATGGAAAATGATCCTTCTAGGTAGCATCACTGAGTTTCCTGTAATCAATACATACTCTCCATCTCATAACAATGCGCATTGGTATAAGCTTATATTTTCATTATGTATAATTGTAATTCCTCCATTCTTTAGCACCACTTGAACTAGACTTACCCATGAACTATCATAAATTAGGTAAATGAGCCTTGTGTCCAATAACTTCGCAACCTCCTTCATATTTGGGTAGAAGCGCCTTTAAGATTGTACTACCGGCTTAAAATTTTTGTCTATTAGAATTTTATGTGTACAAAATGACGGATTAATGCTTTTTATATTTTATATTTTCTAGGCTATAGCTCTTTTGTATTTTTTCAAGAATTTCAACAACTTTTCTTTTGGCTCATCATCAACTATGGATGAAATAATGATAGGTAGTTTAGAGTTTTTCTCAAGAAACGCATACTCCAAGTATTCAGGTAATTGCTTCAACTTCAACTTTGATGGCTTTTCAACATAAGGTTCTAATTAAGTAATGTCTTCTCTTTCTATGTCCTCCTTCATTTGAACTTTCATAGTTTCCTCGTTTGCCTAAGTTGAGCAATTACCTCCATCATATTTTTAGAATTCCCCCCACCATTACTTCTACTCTTAAGACATAATTCTTGAGCATCATCATGGGTCATTTCTTGCACAACATCATAAATTTTAGTATTGAAGACGTCTAAAGAAAAATAATCATCATCATTGTTTAAACTATGCTTAGCACATTGTAAAACTCAATAATCTCAGTAGTTAAGAAAACCCCGGAAGTTGAAAAGCGAAACCCTAATCCATCCAGTTTAAGTCTAGTGAGAGAAGCCTAGGAACCCTAAATCCGGCTTTCCTCCGGTTTCATAATAAAAGAAGTTTTATAAAGTAAATGAATATGAATTATCATTCTAAAGTATATTTTAGACCTTTGAAAGTTTTAAATTCAGGAATTTTTCAATTCCGGGCCTTCCCGAGCTCAATTATGGAAAAGCGTGCCTCGGGACCACGAACTCAGAAAAATGTTCTGGAATATTCATTAGAACTGTAATTTTATAAGGATTCCAAAAATATCAATTTTATAATTTTCCAGGCTATAAAAATTACAGTTATAGTCTTTTCCCGTGTTTTCATTACAACCGGTAAAGTAGATGTCTTGTCTACTATTCACAAGTACAACCTATACTACACACTACCCATACCCTATTCTTACATCCTTACAACTACTCAGTTCAATTTTCTTTCCTAAGAATTTTTGTCTCCTAAATAATTATTACATTTTAATTACATAAATTACAAATTTAACAAATTTCAAACACACACACACACACACACCCCCCTAAGGCCGGCGCCCTCCCTCTTTTCCCCCTCTCGTTTGATTTGTTTTTACTATTTTTATTCATTAACAAACCATAATTTATTCATATATAAACACCCTTTTCTCTCTCTCTCCTCATTTTTACTTGTTCAATTTTTTTCCAAAGAGAAAACCCTCTCTTTCTCTCCCTATTGATGCCGTGAGCCCCACCCGCGGCCCCCCCCCCCCCCCCCCCCTCCCCCTCACACTCACACACACAAGCTCAAATCCTCTTCATTTCTACCTTTAATCTCTATTGGTATGTTGATTTCAAGCTCTATTCTTCCTAAATCTTGCAATGGCAAGCTATTCTTGTGTGTTTTCACATTAATCCCAATGATCAAATGCTAGGGACATGAAAACACTTGTACAAGAATAACAAGCCATCACAAAAAGTAGATCTAGAGTTTAAAGGAGTTTTTGATGAGATAATGTGATGATCATGCATGTAAAGTCGGAACATTGCATAGATATTTATGTTCATGCAATGAAACTCATGATTCATGCATCATATTTAGTAGATCTAATGTTTAGACATTTATATCTTCGTCTAGCTTTATGTCCATATGTTTATTTTGATTTTCATGCATTGATGATCATAAAAATGTAGCTTTGTCTATGTATAGATAGGTTAGAAGGTAGATCTAACATGTATAGAAGACAAGAAACTTGAAAAGGAAAATTTTTTAGAAATGCTTGATTGAAAATTCGGATGATTTTGGAACCTTACCTTAAACACCCTCTAAACCACTTTAAAACTCATATTTTTCATAAAAAATGGAAGGTATATGTAATAGATGCCCTTAAGGAATGATTTTCATAAGTTTAGATGAGTTTAGGCATGGGAAAAATGTAAAACAAGTAGTGGAGTTAGAATGAAAATTATTGAGATAGTAATTAATAATCAAATTCGTATTTTTGGATGATGCCCACATAAACACTTAGTATCCAAGCTTAGATGGCATGTTTTATGATCTAAATGGAGCCTTTAGATAATAGATATAATGAAGCTTCAATTTTTGATGCATTAACAAGTTTTCCCCACAAAGAAATTGTAAGAAAAGGAAATTTACAAAATTCGGATTTTTGTGAGTAGCTGTTTAAAAACATATTTACCCAATGAAAAATGTGGTTTTTATGCATAAATGAAGGTCATGATTAATATAGATGTTGAGAACTCATTTTCATTTAGGTGGTAAGTAAATTCCAAGAATAAAATCATAGGAACCCTAGGGAATGTAAAGTTGGAAAAATTTAGCTTTTCATAAGTGATCATTATGAAATTCTTAATAATTAGTCCATGGGAGTTCATCATCAAAGATCATCAAAACCATGCATATATTGAGCTCATTACATGATAGTCATATTAGGAACTCATTCATATACCATCTATACATGAATCATCAACTAGGAACATTTTTATCAAATGCAAAGCAATTTTTCGGAATCGGAGAATTTATGGAACAGATCTGATCCTACTGTTCCGTGACCTTAATGTTTTCAAAACTTGAAAATAATATTAGAAATAGATAGATCTTTCGAAGTAGATAGAGATCGATATAAAATTTGCGCTCAAGTTAAAATGACCAAGTTATGGCCATTTTAAGTTGGAACTTCCGCAAATAGCGCGAATTCCAAATTCATCTAGCTTAGATGCATAGCTTGGAATAGTTAAATGATGAGATTCTTATTAGGATTATTCTTATTTGGTAGGTGATCCCGAGCAAGACGATACCTTATCACCCGATTACTATTACTAAAAGACCGGCGAACCATGGCCGAGTGAGTACTACTTCCACTCTCAATTAATATTTGTGATTGTATTGTTAGTAGCACTAGTGGTGTAGGCAAAGATAAAAATGGATATGTATGATGGGGTATATGGGAATTATATATTTGTCTGCTGTTGATGTGTAAAATGGAACTTAAGAAATATCGAAACCGGGTGTTAAGCTATTGATTGATTAGCTTGCATTTTACATTGATTGTCTGCAAATAATTGTTGGTCACCTAAAAGAATTGAATTAATATATATTTGACTTCAATTATAATTGAACTCATTCATATCACAACAGGGATGGAGCATTAGCATTGGTTGGTTTTTCGTGATCCATAAAACAAATATGTTGGTTAATCGTAATCCATAAAACGAATTATTGTTTAGTTGACCGTGAGCTTAAACGGCGTCGTACCGCAGGATTCGTTAATCTGCTAACCCGGGATGGAGAGCGTAAGTCCATCCACATATGATTTCCGGCTGGTTATATATTTGTTGAACTCATTTGTCTGATGCATACATTTGCGTGAATAATCACTTGTTTGAATGAATTGTATTAATCGTGATATGAAAGTTCTTACTCACTAAGCTAGTTAGCTTACGCCCCCATAGCTTTTATTTGTTGCAGCACGAGTTCATTTGGCTTAGGCCGAGGCAAGCCACCGCTCAGGTACCGGAGATAGGAGTTTCCCATAGAAGTTTACTTCGCTTTTGTTTAGACTTCCGTTGGAAACTAAAGGACTCTGGATGACTGTAATGGACTTGATATTATTTTGCGGGGGAATGCCCCTTAGATTTTGTAAAGTATAAATATGTGTTTTGATTTATTATCTATGGCTAATGAATGCCACATTAAACTTCTTAACTCCATCGATTGAGTATTCTATTGTCGTAAAGGGACGCTTTACATCTATACAAGACTCCCGAAGGGCTCGGATAGAAATTAGAGAGTCTTTTATAGTATATGGCGGGCTGTTACGTTTAGGATACCCTATGGGGCGTGACACACATTCTGACAACCTAATTACCATCTCATTATTCCCTACGTGTAAAGCTAATTTCCCATTTTTGACATCAATGGTAGCCCTTATAGTAACTAAGAATGGTCTTCGCAAAATATGGGGTACCTCTACATTCTCATCCATATCTAAGATCACAAAGTCAATAGGGAAAAAAAACTCTTTTACCTTAACCAACACATCTTCTATAATTCCCTTAGGATATCTAGTGGATCTATCAGCCAGTTGGAGACTCACTCGATTAGCTATCGGTTCTCCTAATCCCGACTTCTTAAACATGTTATATCGCATTAGTTTATGCTAGCTCCAAAATCAGCTAAGGCTTTCTCGACAAATAAATTTTCAATTAAGCAATATAAGGAAGCTACCTAGATCTTTCATATTTTTTGGAAATCAGTTAAGGAGAACAGCTGAGTATTCCTTTCCAAGTGTTACCATGGATATCTCCTCTAACTTCTCCTTGTTGGAAAGCAACTCCTTGAGGAATTTGGCATACCTCGGCATTTGTGATAAAGCGTCAATCAATGGTAGATTTATATAAAGTTATTTGAATAACTCCAAAAATTTTTGAAATTGTTCTTCATCTTTTCTCCATTAAACTCTTGCCGGAAAAGGTAAAGGTGATTTGTATGCCTTGATGGGGGGTATCTCTTTCTTCTCCATCTCTTTATCCTCTTTTGCCTTATCTTATTTTCTCTCTACAAATTTTTCCTTTTGCTTTTCAACCTCATCTTTTTCATCCTCTATCTCTTTCCTCCCTTACACTTGTAATTCCCTCCCACTTTTCAAAGTTACTACTTGAACATGCTCATGGGAGCTCTCTAAAAGCATTGTAGTTACTTGGTTCATTTGAACTTCCAAGTTCTTAAGGGATTCTCATTGCTCTTCAGTACCATCTTCGTTTGCTGATAATGAGTTTTTGAATTCTTCATAGGCTTAGACAAGTTATTTCTCCATGATATTTATCAAATTAAGCATAAAATCGGAGGAATAATAAGAATTGAAGATAGGAAACATCCATCGGCACATGAATCTTTGCACATTGAATTCGAATTTACTTAAGAATTGATCCAAAGAAACTTGAACCCTAGTAGAGTAGTGTTTCTCTCACTAAAATTATCTCTTTAATTAGTTACAAAGAATATTTACACACTATTCTAGGTGGTATGGTATAATTCATTACACTACTGTACACGCTTATTTATTGATGTTAGGCATGGAAAAAATGTAGATTTTATTGCTGACATGGCTGATATGATATAACAAACTTTGTTAGATGATATCATGCATGTGACGAGGGCCAATTCGTGGGAGTAATCGTAGCCTCGATTTGTACCATGGTTGGCTCTGAGTAAAAATTCATCTTGGTTCATGCTTCTTCACAAATTCAATCACGGGGCTTGTCACGCCTAAAGGGGTACCCTAAACGTGACAGCCCACCATACGCAATATTAAAACTTAAGAATGACTACCTCAGTCACTCGAAAGCTTCCATATCAGTACAAGACGTACATTCACATCAAAGGGAGACCGGTGGAGTAATACATTTTAAGATATTGGCAGCGGAACATGCAAAGCAACACTTAATATAATTCATTGAAACATAAAATCTTACAACTTCTAAGGGGCATTCCCCCGATAATTTCCATAACAACATGGTTTTACTAAAGATAAAATAACTAAAGCTAGAAGATTTTGGAAGAAATCTACTTTAAGACTTCAAAATAGAATTCCTCCAAAAGCTTCCCAAAATAAGGATTCTACCCGGAGAGTCAAGATGGTATCGGGTGCAAAAAGATAATCCTGCAATATCAAAAGTCTATAGGAGTATAAGCATAACATGCTTAGTGAGATATTCTTACGCAAAAATACCCATAACAGGCAATCAACCAAGTTTATTAATCAAGCATATGAAATGCAACAACCATATGATCAAACATTACATACGTCTATCCAGTTTCGTATTGCATGATGGATTTATCGCTTCATCGGGGTTAAGGAATGCTTTGAACTGGCCCCGAACGACCTCCTTAAAAGTTTTGCGCGTGTCTTAAGGTTCCAACGAACCGTACTACTAGTCTCCGGGCTTTCCATACCCAAAGCGATCGATTCGGCTCGGCTACACCTTGAGGCCGTATTCCTCAAACGTCCTAACCCTCAAGATGTAGCTAGGCAGCTTACCTTTCCAGTCTCATGCTGAAGAGGAGTAGCAAAACTTCGAAATGATATTCTAAGTGATATGCATAAGCAATTTATTATATGGGGATTCCAATATGACATTAAATCATTTAAAGCGATCAAGCAATAATTGCACACATAACAATACATACATAGAGCATTATATCAATCACAGATTGGGTTCTGATATACTTATCGTTCATTGATCGCACATAACAATTCACATACATAATTCCCATGATATCTCACATGCATATCAATTTTATCTTTTCCTAACATCTAGTGCTCTATTCTACAAGCACATACGCGAATACATAAATGTAAAGAAAGCTCACTCGTCCATAGCATTCTTCTAGGAGTCAAAGTAATCCTCGGGGAAAAGAAGATCTTGGTCCTCGACACCTAAAGAAAAGAAATACCCTAAGTGAGTATTTCATCAAAGATCTACTCAATATCTCTAATTCTATCTTATTGGATTCGTCAAAATTCTCATAAATGGAAATTTCAACTTAAAATGGCCATAACTTGCTCATTTTAACTCGGAATTTTGCATATTATATATCGATTTCTACCTACTCGAAAAGATCTATCCATTTCTAAGGTTATTTTTATCAAAAGAAGTTATTTGAGTCAAGGAATAGTAACGTACAAATTTGATATGACAATTCCAATTTCAAAACTTAAGTTTCAAATTTTCTTCATTTAAGAGCTTTTGTACAAAAATAAAGATATTTGTATGGTTGAAAAATTCTTTGAATACATATATATAGACTCAAACCATATGTATGAATTTAGTAGTGTTGTCTCTATGATGATCTTGTAAAACAATGTGTCTTGAAAGTGAGAAAAGCTAAGACTTGAAAATCTCCTTTTTGTTTGGAAAATTTATTTGTAAGCATTTCCTTCTTTTAACTTCATTTCTTAATTTTGAGAATAATTACATATTCAAAAGAAATTTTAATCTTTTATGATTCTCATAACTTTATTTCTAGTGGTTTGGAAAACATAGTTTTTCTAAATATTTCATGGTTATATGTTCTAAAGTTTTTCTAAAGTTAGATCCACTTTAAAAGAATAGTACCAATGATTTTATAAGTTAATTTTGAAAAACTTATCTAAACTTTAGTATTTTAGAGTATTGGTAGAAAACTTGATAAATGAGTTTAGGAAAACTTTTGGTTAAACAAGGAATTAAGTTTAAAGAAACTTTTTTATTTTATTGGTTTGAAAAGAGGATTTATAATAACTTGACTTTATGTTTTCTTGATAAAATCACATATAGTGTTATTACTAAAACTTGAGCTAAACTT
The DNA here is from genome assembly GCA_024138025.1 of Combretum micranthum. Taxonomy (NCBI): domain Eukaryota; kingdom Viridiplantae; phylum Streptophyta; class Magnoliopsida; order Myrtales; family Combretaceae; genus Combretum; species Combretum micranthum. Next base: position 231,853 of record JAMXBD010000487.1, on the reverse strand, counting down.
ATCTGTCTTTAGAAAATATTTGTTAAGATAAAACTTTAAGTCTTTAAGGAAAAATAATTTCTTATGTGACAAAATTTATTTAAGAGAATTTATTTTTAATACTTAAGAAAACTCATTTTCATTATGGTTGAGACAATATCAACATGTTCATGCATGAAGTGAGAATATATGACTATGAGAAATATAATAAAAAAAACATAATAAGATAAATTATATAAAAGCATAAAAGTAAAGTCAAGTATTGGGAACCTTAGCTTCATCAAGGTATTTGGGGACTAAGAAATAGACTAGTCCCAAAAGAAAAGAAAAGCAAATAAGGAAAATTGTTTTAACTTGATATGGACAAATTTAAGACTAGAAAGATTAGTCTTAATAATTGCATAAAACAAGTAAATAAATAAATTTCAAGAAATGAAAATAAATAAATAACAAATGAGCTTATATGCTCTAGATAAATATTTATACATAATCATTTATATAAGTTAGATTAGAAACAAATAATAACAATAATAACAACTATGAAAAAATAGAAACACGAACAAAACGAAACATGAATAAATTGTTGCTTCTTTAACTCTCATGAGTCTAAGAAACATATACTAAACTCATGTTAAGTTGTATGAACATGATGGGTGAATGAGAGAAATTTTACCTAAGGTTTATGTGTTTGTTGAAGAAGAATGGAATGGTTTGTAGTAATATGTGGGAATGAGTTTTATAGAGGAAAGAGAGAACTTGAGAGAGATTTTGAGAGAGGGATTTTATTGAATGATTTTGGGAGAGTTTTAGTAGGAAATGAGTTGTGTGAAAGAATGAAGGAGGAATGGGGTATTTATAGATTTTTGGAGTGGAAATTAGATATAATTAAATAAATTGAAAAAGAAAACAAATTAAGAGTGATGAGGAAGGGAGAGTGGATGGCAACATGGGGAATAGGGGAGACAAATTGATTAAATTTGTTGTTTTGTAATAAAAAGAAGTAATATGTAAAGTGTGATGTGATTAAGGTTGTATGGGGAAGGTAAATTGTAAGGTATATGTATGGTAGTGTGTAAGAATAGAGTGTAAGAAAAAGTAGAGATACATGAATAGTAATGAATAGTAGACTAGACAATTAAAATACCTATAATAAAGAAAATATGCATAAACGGCCTATATTTGATATTTTTAGTTACCGAAAAATTCTAAAACTGATATTTTTGAAAACCTTACATTTTTACGAATCTATTGGTGTTATCAGAATATTTTCACTATCCGATGCACTAGGGCATGGTTTTTTAAAACTGATCCTGTTTGGATTCGAAAGACTCTAGAAAATTACGAATCTGATATTTTTAAGCTTTCCTATATTATTACGAACCATAATCCACAATTATCTCAATTTCGTTTTCTAGGGTTTAAGAACACGAGATTGCCGGATCTGGATCACTAGACTAAACATAGAACTAGGTTAATTTTAGGTTCCGGTTTGACTTCTGATTCTAGGGTTTTCTTATATTATCAAAAAACCTAGGGGCTTACAGGGCTCAATCGAGGATGTTATCTCCACCACAATTGACTTTGTGTCTAATTCTTTGTGTCTCCTTCAATTTGAATCAAAGGCATAATTGAATGTCTTCATTGTGAACCATGGCTAGCGATTGCAAATGCGATTTGTCTAGAGATCTCATGTCTTTGCTACATTTCTTGATTGAATCACTTTAATTCCTTCTTTTAAGCATAAAGGAGCTGAAAACAACAATTTAAGCAATAAAGCACAATTTTATGGGAATTTATCAGATATTCAAATAAAATGAGCAGAAATACCCATGGATTAAATAGAGTAAATATAACTTATCACATAAAAAATTCATAAATTTGTTAATGAGTTTATTAACGAGCATGTTAATGAGTCTACTCTCGAGCTTGTTCACAAGTTAGCTTGCGATCCTAAATTAAAGCTTGAGCTTAGCTCATTTACTAATCGAGCTTGAATTGAACCAAGCTTGAAGCCATTCGAGCTCAAGTAGCTCATGAGCTGCTAAACTCGTTTATAGCCTTGGCATTAGTCTTGATGAGTGGTGACATGAAACTGTTTGAATTGTCATTTTTAAGTGGTTTTGACATCTTATTTTTATTATTTTTAAATAGACTATTTGTCAAAAACAGATGCAGATAAAAAACAAACATTTTTACTTATAAAACATATTAAGCAAATTAGATACAGATAAGAGACAAATAAGATAAAGATGTAGATTATATACAGAAAAAAAAAAATCAAATAATCCAAACCACCCATAGACAAAAGAGATTGAATTACATAGTAATTGGTTTGTTAATGGTTCTTAGCTCATAAACTTTATAACAGGAATCCCATGACCAATGGCACAATCACCTACTCAAGAGTGCCAACATTATTTGCAGCATAATTTACAAATTATATGATAACTCTAAATGGTGTTTACTTGATCAACATTATGATATGTTTTTAATTTACTTCAAGAAACTAGAATGCTCGAGCTTGGTTCAAGTGGACTTTGATACCCCAGAGTTGGAGTTAATAATAGATCGAGTGAGTTATAAGTCTGTTTTACGTGTATGTTGATTTCACAAACATCAACGAACAACAACCTAATACTGCTTAAGCAGTATGCTAAATAAGAGCAATTCTAAAGCTTCCATCCGTATAATTGTAAGAAACCAATTGAACTATAGTATTCATCCTGATTTAAATAGTGCTTCATTTCCCTTATGCAAATAGTTGCGACACTTGATATCCACATGTAGCTTCATTGTGCAACTAGTAATGCCATATGGTAAGGCAACATGTGTTCATAAAATACCATTGTTCCTTCTTAACAAGATATCTCTAATCTTGCCCAAATGGTAAGTTAATATCCTATGGTGATTAAATCTTTTTTTTTTTTTATGTAATCTTTTTATACTATTTTGCTTGTAACTCAAACTTCATTATATGTTTTTGCTCATTTTCAATTATCATAAGTATATTAGAAATGCTAAACAACTTTAATGAATTGTTTTACCTAAAAAGATCAACGTCTCTAACCATATAGCGATGCTTCATGCCTGGGCTAAGGAGTAGGGCACCTTCCTTTTTGTTTAGACACTTCATCTAAAAAACGAATAGTTAATTCTTCTTAATTCCCAAACGCTTGTGCATTAGATTTCTTAACATGCGAAATCTGTTTACAAGTGAATTTAACACTTTGTATGTAAATAAGTTTCTAAAGGACATGTTTTTTATTGCTAAAACATAAGAAAGAAAAAGAATCCAAAAACCTTTACCTAAAGCTTGGTAGTGGTGGAGGAATAATTTAACCCTTAAAAAAGTTTATTTATTTAAGCCTCAAGCAATAAGGTTGGTTATAGATTTTACGGTCTGTTCTTGCCATTAATTTTAACAAATATTTATGTAGTTGTGATGATATAATTCTAGTTAAAAAAAAAAGCTTTTCAAAACAACAATGGTCATGCATCTTAAAATCTAGCAACATGACTAATGGACCTATTGGTGATAACTATTCAAGTAAGTTGAGAAGTTAAGATGAAGTAGTTTAATAGAATGTAGAATGCACGGTACAATGTGTTATAAGTGAACTAGAAAGTTTCGAGGAAGCATGAAGCTATAGATTTCACACCATAGTCCATATGTGATAGATAGGCCATGATTCATGATTGATAAGTGCCTATAGACCCTTATTTTTTGTGCTTATTTGAACATATTCATTATGTAAATTTCTGATTTAATCAAGAAAATGACATTTATTTTGTTGAAATTCATTTCAGGCTTTCATGAGCTCATTTGGAAGATTACTCGATGAATTAAGAGAAATGAAAGCAAATAAAGTAAGTTTGGCTGGACTTTACAAGGAACAAGCCTTTTATTTTCAGCCTTCCCTCCAGTACAGTAAGGGCAGAATAGGGAGGGATGAAATCAATAATATATAAAAACCCATCTTGCTGTCATTTTATAGAGACACAGATCCCAAGAGGCCTAGTATCTACCATAAACATATAGAGACATATTTCTCTAATACCAAAAGGGAAATACAACACTTTAGGAAAGAATATATGAAATATTCCTTTGTAAAGAGAGGATTTAACATATTTTTAGGATTTTATAGTAGCTTTGTGCTTAAACGCTTCGATTCATCAAGGTTATTTGTTCTTTATTGCTTTATCTCATCATGGGTCTTTGCTATTTCTCTAAACCTTTGTTTTGTATTGATATATTCATTGAGGAGTAGTTGTTTTGTTTGGGTTTGTGGATCCTTGGGTCGATTTCATGTGGCTTTGCGGGCTTATTTTAAATATGTATTGATTTATTGAATTCAATATCTTGAGCTTAACATATCCTGAATCTATATGGTATACGATATGTGTAAACCCCTAAGTTTTAGGGTAATTTCTAGTTAAAACCCTAAACCAGAAAGTCAATCGGAAACCCTAAGTCAACAAATCCCTAGGAAACCCTAGCAGTTTAGAACCGACAATCCTGTGTTCTTAAACCAATAAGTCGAGATATGGCTGAAGAGTATAGATTGGTTCGTAATAATATTAGGATGCTTAAGAATATTAGATCGGTGAATTTTCGACCAATTTCAAACCCGATCGGATACAGACTTTGAAAAGCATGTCTTGAGATTAGAAATACAAAAATAAATGTTATTAGTACCATTAGACTCGTAATTTCATAAGATTTTCAAATATATTAGTTATATAATTTTTCGAGTTATAAAAGTTATTGTTATAGTCTTTTTATCGTATTTTCATTACTACCGGTACTTTAATTGTCTAATCTACTTTTTGATTTCTAATCATACTATTCACAAGTACAACCACTCATACCCTATTGTTACATCCTTACAATCTATTCTTACAATATTTCATCATTTTCCTTACATTTACTTTTCCAATATAACTTTTACTACTAAAATAACTTAATTTAATTTTGAAACTTACACAATACAACATACAATCTCTCTCTCTCTTGATGGAGCTGGCACCCCTCCTTCCTTTATCCCTCTCAATTTGTTTTATTTATTCTTTCTTTTATTACACAAACCTTAATCCCATTCCCTATATAAACCTCTTTATGCCTTCACCATTTCATTTTCTTTCTTTCCTCATTTTCACTCTTGGAAAAACTTTGCAAAACTCCTCTTCTCTCCCCTCATTGTCGTGACCCTCCTATACACACACACTCATATTTTTCTTTAGGTTTTTTGTTCCAAACCATTAATAGCTAATAGATCTATGTCCTACCACATTAAAAACATGTAATGGCAAGATCATTCATGTATGATTCCACTCAAAAATCCCCATGAGCTTTAAGCTAGGGATGTGGAAACACTTGAACATGAGATCCTTGCCATCACAATGTTGTAGATCTTGCTATTTATGTTGTTTTGCTATTATTATGCTTTGTTTTTTAGTTATGCTATTATTATTAATGTTTTGTGCATGTATCCATCATCTAACTATATCTACATAATGAATAGTGCATTTGCATTTATGACTAGTGTAATAAACTAGATCTAGTTGTTTTAAGTACATAAATGCATAAGATTTTGTTTTATATACATAAAGGACTTTTATTAGCATGATAATAGTGGAAAAATGTTAAAAAGCTTAAGATCTATCTTAGTTTCAACAAGATAATTTTTGAAAATTCGGATAAAAAAGGAACCTTATTTAGAAAAGCTATTTTTCAACTTCAAAATGAGTATTTTACATTAAAAATGAAAGGCTTAGGGAATAGTTATCATAAATGAGTGGTTTTAATGAGTAAAGCTTGGATCTACTAAGGGATTTTTTTTCAAAACAAGAAAAGTCTACAAAAGTCATGTTAACATTATGTTTCAATCTCAACAACTAACTTAAAATTAGTAATAAGGAAAGCTTGATATGTGAACACCTATTTTTCAACCCAAAAACAAGATTTTTTTAAAAGAAATGAAAGCCCTAAAGAGTAGGTTTGATTAGGAATTTGTTGATTCTCTATAAAATAGTTTTGATGATAACAAAATAGTTAAAAATATATATTTAATTTATTAAATGTGCAAAGGATAAATAATAGTATTCAAAATCCAGAGGATAACACAGAATATAAAAGGACTTTGTTATGGCTCTGTTATGGTATGAGTATATCGTCCAGAAGTTAGTATAGAGGTTAACTTTTTAGAGAAAGATGAAAGAATACAAGTTATATGGAATTCTAGAAGTGAAATTGAATACAAAAGGAAAAACAGAACTTATTACAGAAGGTTGTATGATGTGTTGGAAGTTTTTCAGAAGATAGTTCAAAAGATAATTACTTCAATCAAATGAAAATGGAAGCTTCACTATATTATCCAGAGGTCAGTCCAGAAGGTGCTCCTGCAATTTTTGACAGCAAAATGTTCAACGAGAAATTTCTGTTCATGCTCTCAAATGTATTCAAATTCATTTAAGTTTGATACAATTCAGTATATTGAAGACCTAGCTTCGAGTTATTAAGTATATTTGGACAATATACTTAATTGTTCCACTTAAGTAGGACAATATCCAAGGGGATTTAATAAAAAGAATGGAAGTATTAAATGTCGTCTAGAGGATAGTCTACAGGATAATCCAGAGGATCAGCTGCAATTTTGAATAATAACGAGAAAATTATGAATTTTATATTCATTGTCTTCAACCTTATCTAATGCATTCCAGTTGACTCCTTCAGAATCATAACAACTTCTTCAGTATCAAAACAGTTTCAAACTTATCTCAAAATCAGATTCGCATATATGGGAATGAAAGAAGGAGCAAAGATAAACATTATTTTCTTCACATTATGAGGAACAAACAGATTCATATTTACAAGATTTCAAGGAAATTTGTTTTTGGTTGTTACAGATTTTTTTTAACGATGGATTTTGAAGATCACGATCAACAATCTTGAAACAAAAATTCTTCAGGATTTATCTCCATCGGATAAACATGATGAAAGTATTCATCCAACCAGTACGAATATCATGGAAATTATCTGTACTCTACTTGTACAAGAAATTCAAATTGGGCGAAGTATCTCAGAATCAAAACAAAAAGAAGGAAGAATTATGAATACCCATCTGAATATCGGCCAGCTTTTAAAATTTCAAATTGAAGATAAATTTTCAACAGGTTTTTGAAATAGAAGATAAGAATCCATCCGAGATACGTGAAACAGTAACTTATCTGATTTTTTTAATGTTGAAGCCAAAAGAAAGAAATAAAAGAACTTGTTAGGAGAAGAAAAGAAGAAGCACTATTCATATCTCTCTGTTACGAAAATTTGCTCCTCACGTTTCAAAAATTCTCCTCTTGCTCATTCAAACGTTGCTTCAAAATGAAAATTTTTAAGTTTACAAAGCTCCTTCCATTTGAATTGTGCAAATCATTTTTTTGTACTGCACCTTACAATTTTTATTTTATTGTAAACGAAGGAACGTGTTGTTGCTTTCTTGTAAGTTAGTTTAATTATAAGTTTAGACTTTGTAGAACAATTGTAGCTAGAGAATAGCTATGAGAATTGAGCAGAAGGAATTGCACAAGCTTTTAATTAGAAATTTATTGGATATAGTGGAACAAACCTGAAGGATATCGGGGTCTCCGGCTCAAAGCTAGAAGAGTGGACTGACGCACAAGGCGGAACCACTAAAATCATTGCATGATCTTGTCTCTCTATCTTTTTAATTCTACGCAATTTATTTTCATATTTGTTATATTGATATATTGTTCTCGATTTTCAAAATTGAAAGGGGATTAATTTTTAAAGGCAAAAATTTGAAATAATCAATTCAACCCCCCTTCTTGATTATTATTTGGGACCAACATAATTAATTTTAGAAATGTTATATGAGTTTTATAAAAGAAACAATGTCAAATATGAATTTCTAAATTTGGATTTAGAAATGACTTCTATTTAAACACCTATTTTCAAATGCCAAAATGAGGATTTTAATGGAAAAATAGAAGTCCTAGGGAATACATGTAGTAAAGACCTAATTTTGACTAAGGTAAATGAAATTTACCAAAGTATAATCCTAAAACAAGGAAAGGTTTCAAAATATAGATTAAACAATATTTTCATTCCTTAAAAATTTAGTAAAATTCGTAACTAGGTAAACCCCTTATTTAAACATCTATTTTCCAACTCCAAAATGAATTATTAAAATAATGAAGATGATAGACATATAGGTCATTAAGGTTGGGTTTTGATAAAAGCAAGTGTGATTTTGCAAGGATTAAAATTTGTTTTCTTAAGTCTAGTGATTTCCAAAGTTTTGCAAAGCAAAAGTTTTCTAAAAGAATTATTGATATCAAATATCATTGAGGATATACATATAGATAGTTCATCTCGTGACATTCATGATAATAACTTGTAGGTATTGCATGTATGCATAATGCACTTAGTAGAAACAAAGCCAGGAAAATAGTGTCTTATACATCCCATAGAGCATTACTAAGTACATGAGGAAATAGATTGATTGACACCCACAAATCATGCATGATATTGAGTTATATATGTTTATAAAAGAGTCTTTCAAGATATGATGATACTAGGTATCTATCAAAGCTTTGGAATGATGCTTGGATTGAATTTAAAAATTGATTTGTGGGTTAGGAATTTCTTATAGCATTCTGTACCTTACCGTTCATGGACCAAACGACCTTGTATGATGGAAATAACTTTAGAAATAGATATCTCTTGTCGATTAAGTAGAAATCGATATATAATATGCGAAATTCCAAGTTAAAATGACCAAGTTATGGCTGTTTTAAGTTGAAATTTCCTCTTAGATGAATTTTGACGAACTTAGTAGAATAAAATTTATAAGTTCACTCAAACTTCATAGAAATACTCATTGGAGTTATTTCTTTTAATTAGGAGACTTGAGAGATGGACTAGACCTTCCCGAGGACTATTACGATTAAGTGGATTTTCATGCAATGGCAAAGTGAGTTCACTATCTTTAAATTATATGCTCATAATTGTGCTTGTAATGATAACGGCATTAGAATTTGGACAAGATAAAATTTAGAATGTGCATGTGAATTCTACTTGGTTGAATTGATGATAAGAATATCGAGATGGGAAGTGTTATAAATACTTGTATGATGTAGTATAGAATTGAAGTGTCAGCCATATCTATGATTGCCTATAATTCGTTAAATAATATGCCATGATCTTATAATTAAATTGACCATGCATACCATATGTTGAGTCACATTGCATTTGTTATTATACCTTTGTGGGAAGAAGGCATAATAGCTAGATAACGAGTGGGTCGAAAAACTTGAATGTTGGCATAATGGCTGAATTAAAATGGAAATGGTAGAGGCACTTGTATCAACTACAAAATTAGTGAGTGGGTGGGCACTTGAATCAACCATTATATAAATGAGAAACATTGAAATCTATGGTCGTATGAGCCTAAAATACCTAAACCCGAATGGAGGGCGTAAATCCATTCAACATAGGACTCCTAGAAAGTCTTATGTATTGTATGCTCACGTGCTTGTGCATATTATATGATTGTCTATTATAACTTGCTTGCCCTATTGTATGGTGAAGTATTTAATTTGGAAGTGAAACTCACTAAGCTCGTAAGCTTATACCCCTATAGTTTTCTATTGCAGTATGATTATTTATAGCTATCCACGAGAGGCCACTTTCCTCAGGTACAGCTTTTGGAATTTAAGGAGCTTTTTTGAAGAAATCAGGACCTAAATGCTAGGCATAGACTTCTAATTGAATCTCCTTAATTATATATATATATATAGATATATATGTTATTATAAGAGACTTTTGTGGACCTAAGGACTCTTAATATTTTGATGGGGGTATGCCTCTTCGATTTTGTAATAGATTAATGTGATTATAACTGTTACGATTTATATTTTTATCGCTATGAATGTCTTCTTAAACTATTTTGATTCAAAGTAAGGTTCCCTACATGATGAACGTAAGCCTTATACCCGGTGTTTAAACTCACGGGATGACTGAGGGTATCGTACTTGAGTTTTAAATATCGAGTGTGGTGGACTGTCGCGTTTAGGGTATCCTTTGGGTGGTGACAATAGGGGTTCATGTCATATTTCGCTAGAATAGGCTGAGAGATCATTTTAATAAATAAATCTAGACTATTGATGAGGTTGTTCATAATCACCTTGAGAGAGGGGTAATGAAGTCTTTTGTCACTTGTTTGGAAATTCATTAGATTGGCTTCTAAAACAAAGAATTCTTGTTCTTTATGCAAATCTAAGTTGTTAATGGGCAGGGAGAGATTCCAACAATTTGGCTTAGGTTTAGGTGCTACTGACCTTGAGAGAGGCTCTAGCATAATTTAGTGAATCCGACAGTTCAATAATCAACACAACCTTTTTTCTGAGAATTTCTTGAGTTACATGAATAGATCTAAGTTGAAGCATGACCCAGCAACCTTGTGAATGATTTTTCTTATTCTTGTATGCTTGCAGTGAAACTTGCTGCCGATTTTTGCTATATATTTTGTTAGATTAGGCTTAGCTTAGCTTCTCTGTACGTAAAACCCCCTTTGTTTTTATTTAGCTAGATTATAGGAAAAGAGCAAGAGTAGAAGTATTCATTAGTTTTCCCTTAGAATACGACTTAGACCTATTTCTACTATACTACATTGGATGGGTATGCTTGCCCTGTGGAGACCATAGTTAGATAATGATTTAAAAAGAATTTACAAATTTAAAACTCGGTCTAGCACTTTCTTTTCCATCCAATTTTTGATGTCGTTGCCGAGGATTGATTGGTGATATTTTGAAAGCTTAATACTATTGATCTAGCCATTTGATTTCTTTTCTTCTTTGTTTTTGTTTTTGTTGGACTCTGTGGTGAATTGTTTTTTCTCACTGAGCTAAACTTGCATAAGTCATTCCAATAGCATGGATTTTGGTTTGTGGATTCCTAAAGATCATTATTGGAATGTGCTTAATCCTCAACAGAATGAACTTGAAAATAATGTGAATGCTGTTTGTTGGAATTCTAGTGAGGAGGAGTGGTACTATTTATGTACAAATATATGTTTTCATGATGCTCCTCCATGAATTCAATTACCTCCTTTGTGCATTAATAGATCAAGTTGATGAGAGCATAGATATCTTAGCTCCTACATTAGAAAATTATGTTTTAATGTATCATTATCACAAGAGCTTTTCAATGAATTTGATCATATGCATGATTCTAAGCATGTTGATTGTGATTTGATGATGGAGAATACGCATGAAATGGATTGTGAAACAGAATTTTCTAACAAGTTTTAAATGAAAAATTAATGAGCAAGGTAAGGTTGAGGAGGAGAGTTCTTTTAGTTGATTGTCGACACCCCATTTTTGCCCCCTTTTAAAAATAAAAATACAAAAAAAAATGAAAAATTCAAAATAATCATAAAAAAGGATAGAAAATACAATAAAAATTGAAATTATCAAAAATAAAAAAAGATTAGCTAAATTAAAAATCAACAAAAAAATTACCAAATTAAAAATAATATAAAAATTAAAAAAAAAAGAGAAAGAAACTCAAAAAACCCCATCTTTTAGTAAATAAGCCCTTTAGAATTAAAATAAAAAAATTAGAAAATGAAAAAAATATAAAAAATATTTCATATTAGTGCACTGAGCTATTTTGAAAATTAATTTGGATCTTGGATATCAAATTTGGCCTATTTTTATTGAAAATGCGTTTGGTGGTTTAAATGAATTTTAGGTGAGAAATGAATAAAAAGCCAAGCATAAGTTATTGGTTAAGGCTGAGGAGTGCAAGGGAGGGGACGGAGTTTGATCCATGCAAGCAATACAATGGAATTTTTTTTGGAGCGTGCATTACCACTCATGCGTACCCTTTCAATTTCCATCCGTTATGTCATTAAAAGTGTGAATTATTCCAGAATTTAAATCGTTTAAATGTGGATTTAAGATCAATAATGAAAGGATTCGTAACTCCCAACCCTCCAAGTTCCGTAACCTCCGATCTTTTCACTTGCTTGTAACGGCCATTAATGGCCGTGCACCCTTCCATCTTCCTCCATGTCCTATAAAATGACGATCAATTCCTCCTCTTCAACAGAGAGAGATCGAAACATAGAAAGTAGATTAAAAAAAAAAAAGATCTCTCTCGCAACTCTTTCTCTAATCTCTCTTGTTCTCTCTCTCTTCAACGCCTCTATCTCCATCATACACCAAACCAGATCGTGACCAGCCGCTTCAACCACCACACCATTGCACGTCTCAGCCTCCAACGAAGCCGACCAGATCATTTGACAAGGTTCCAAATTTTTTTTGATTAGTTATTATTATATTGTTGTCGTTCGTCGTCGTCATCGTTATTGTTATTGTTGTTGTCGTCATCGTCGTCGTTGTCGCCATCGTCGTTGTTGTTGCTATTGTTGCTGATGTCGTTGTTATTGTTTTTCTATAAGATATATTAATGTAATGCATAAAAAAACTAGAAAATAATAAGAAAAAAAAAGAAAAACGAACAAAAAAAAAGAAAAAAATAATAAAAAATATATGTATGTATAGATAGTTGAGATGCATGCTCCAATTTTATTAGTATTAATATGTAATATCATATTTAGGTAAAAAAAAAGTTTTAGTATATAAATGCAATAGTAAATAAATTAGATTTTAAAGACCAAAAAAATATGTGTGTATGTGTGAGTATGATTATATCTGTGTGACATATTCCTAATGATGATGTAAATAAATAAAATTTTAGAGTATAATTTTCAATAAAAAAAAATTATAAAAAAAAATAGGTTTGTTAGTTTTATTTATTATTAATAATTTATTATTATCATTTGTTATTAGTATTGTTATTGTCATATCATGTATTATAATTATAAATCGCGATTGTTTAGTTGAAGGATTAGTTGTTAGAATTCGCGAAATGTTTGGTGTAATATCTTGAGCATGTTTTAGTTACCCTATAAATTTTTTTATTTATAAAACAAAAAAAAATGAGAAAAATTCACAAAACAAATTTTTTTATATATATATTTAGCATAATATTATAAGAAAGAAAAAATGTTTTCCTAGCCTTTATATAATTATATCATCTAGTTATTTTCTAAATTAACAAAAACAATAAACAGGTTTTTTCCAAAATTAGTATCTTTTAGGAATTTTCAAAAAAAAAACATAAAAATTATATCTCTTTAGGAATTTCAAAATAAAAATTGATTAAATACTTAAACTTGGGGGTTTTCAAAATTAAAAAATACAAACAAATTAAAAATTTTATAAAATCAAAACGAACTACGGGACCTGATTCCGGCTAGCGGATACGTAGGCACCTGCGGGGCGGTCACAAAATAAAAAACTTTTAGGATCTTTTTTAAAAAAAAAAAAATAATATATATTTTGTAAACATAATTCCTTTTTATAAAAAAAAAAAAATTGAAAAATTAAAAAATCCAAAATTATCTCTTTGGCCCATATAATTCTAGATTTCTAAAGCTCATTTAAAGCCTAGATAACCGTTTAGGTTTTAAAATAGCAGCCCCCTAACTCATCAATTTCTGGTTTTCACGCAAACAGTGGCCGAGCTAGAAACCAAACCACCATTTGGTTTTCTGTTCATCTTTTTCCGGTTTTAGCCGGTGGCGACTCCAATCAAAATATTTTTCGAAAACCGGGTTTTTATGAAAACCCTATGGTTCCTTGTCGAGTGGTCTGTATCAAATGGATCGGGACCTTTAGGAGAAAAGGAGCAAAATTCGGCTCGACAGCTTGGCGACTCCACTGGGGACATCAAATTCAGTGGGCTCATCTAGGCTTAATGGGCTTAAGAAATTTTGAAATTTTGGAAGCATGGGCCTTTGTACATATCACTGTAAATATTTGCCTTCAAGTCTTTTGTTTTGCAGGAGTCGATATATAAAATAGCTAATGGATCTTGAGGTATGTTTTTTTTATAAAATATTTTGCAATGTATGTGTGTTGTGTATATATTTTGTGGTGTATATATTGTGATTTTTTTTTAATTTATATGTATTTAGAACGGGCCGGACCTGGGCCCATTAGAAACTAAGTCGGAGGGCCATTGTGTAGCCTATGGGTTAATGTGATTTTATCACTGCCCGATGGTGATTAGGCTCCTCCAGCCCCGTTTTGACATAATTAATGACCTGTTCCTACTAGGGGCAGTGAGATTATAGAACGGGGTGCCCCTAGAACCTACCATAATTTTGATTGTTGTAAATATTTTGTATGCTTATGTGTGCTTGTTGTTTTCATAATATCCTTCACAAAAAAATAATAAAAATTATTAAAATCAATTCTTTTTAAACTAATGAATAAATTGTAATTTTTAAATAGTTTTAAATTTGTTGAATTTAGAAAATAATAAAATGAATAGGATAAAACAATAAAACTATGTTTGCCTATACTTTTTTTTTTTGTAAATATTTCTCAATAAAACTTGCAAATAAATCTCTTAAGATAAAATTTTATGTAAAAATAAACAAATAATTTATATTTTATAAATAATAGAAAACATGACAAATTAAAATAAAAAAAGCATAAAAAAAGGATGAAAAGTCAGAACTTATCCATGGGGCATTTTTGTAAATATTTTTCCATTAAGTATGTGAATAAACCCCTTAAAATAAATCATGTGGTTAAAAAAAAAAACTTGCTTATGTTTCTTACAAAAAAAATAAAATAATAAATACCAAAAAAAGTCTTAAGCCTACAACTTATGTTAAATAGAATTCAATACCTTTTTAAGACCACCTTGTAAATATCCACCTATTTAGTTTTTATGCCAAATAAGCTAACCAGTCCATATTTACATACTTATCAGTTCATAAAACAATAAACTTCACAAAAAAAAAATAAAGAAAAAAGAAAAAAGAGGCTCATGTCTAAAGTTTTTTAAATAGAATTCAGTACCCCTTTTTAGGACTAATACCCTTGTAAATACATACCTGTATAGAATTTTGGTAGAAATCATGACCTTTGTAGATAAAACATGTTTAGACAATCTAGTTAAAATCCACTACTTTGTATATAAAGTTTATCACACCTTTGTAGTTACTCTTAAAAAAAAAAAAAAAAACCAACATATGCTACTCATTTGAAAAATATAAAAAAAAATCCCTTGTTAAGTAGAACTTGTCATAGTTATAGAAAGTATGCCCTTTGTTAATAAAAGTCAATAGAGTTTATTTGTACATCAAATAGGAAACACTGAAAAATAGCAAATTCCAATCAATATCAGTGGTTATATAGAGTCCAGTCTGCCCTTGTAAATAGGATTTACCCACCTCTTGTCAGTAGAAGTCTAACTTTAGGCGCTCACATTAATCATATCACCTTTTGAAAGTTTTTTTTAAAAAAAATCAAATAAAAAAAAAAAGGTTTTTCTGGAGCAATTCTCTAAAACCCATCCTTTTGTAAATAATTTCTTTAAAAAAAATGATGAAATTTTTATCTTTTTAATTTTTGGGGCAATTTCCAATTCTTTCCTCCTTTTTAAACAAGATTTCCAAAGAAAAAGAGTCTTCCACCAAAAAAAAAAAAAAAAAAAAAAAAATTTTTTTAATAAAGATTGCTAATAAGTGGGAATATTTCCAGACCCTAAAATTACTTTAGATGGACGGATTTAATCCAATGGTCGATAGTCATTCACTTGAGCCAAGAAGCTAATCCAAACACCTCATCCACTAAAAGAAGTCCAAAAGCCCACATCTCTACTCATTTAAAATGTGCTCCCGGCCCACTCCTCCCACATGTAAAAAATGCTCAAAGGAAATGAGGGTCCAACCAAGATCAGATCATACTGGTACCTAATTCATCCTGAAGGGATTTGTTGTTTACAAGTTAGCCATGGCTGGGGCAATTAAAGAAGGAAATCATTAATCGGTCTGCCATAAATTGGGGCAAAGCTTTAAATAGGGGCATGTTTTCAGATGAGGACAAGAGTTGGCCCATTTAGGGGCATCTTGAATATTTGAATCCGCTAGCCAAGATAGGGGCTATAGCACTAGCATCAAAAGACCAATGACTCTTAGAAGTTTCAAAAATCTCTACAAATGGGAAAGAATCTTTTAATCAGAATTGTTCAGAATGAGAGGCAAACATTACCCAAATACTTACCTTAAACACAAGAGAGCTGAGCGATAATCAAGTGAGGAAATCGACTTTCCTTAGAGGGTCTGCCTTGCATTTGATACATTAGTCAAAATGACGATAGGCATTCAATTCTTTTGTCCAAACTTATATCCCTTGCCAACTCATTTGAGCCAATTAAGGAGAAACTTTTCAAATTAAACCCTGTCAAGAACCACCCCATACTGGGGCAAAATGGAGGTTAGGGTGATCAATTAAATTGGAGAAAAAAGGATAAAATGAGCTGTATTTGCCTAGTTGCACCAATTCATGGGTAATGA
Source organism: Combretum micranthum (assembly GCA_024138025.1). Taxonomy (NCBI): domain Eukaryota; kingdom Viridiplantae; phylum Streptophyta; class Magnoliopsida; order Myrtales; family Combretaceae; genus Combretum; species Combretum micranthum. The sequence goes on along the minus strand of JAMXBD010000487.1, from coordinate 215,417 downwards.
TTGTGACCGATATGTCATGTGCCTTTTGAAATGAAGAAGAGTCTTTTACCATACACATACTTGAACACACCTGATCATTCTGGGCTTCAATTTATTTTGGGGCAAAATAAAGAAATTCAAAAGTGATTCTTTTCAAAAAGCTAGTCAATAAAAAAAAAAAAAAAGAAAAAAAAAAAAAAGGCTAGCCCATACACTATCATAGCCCCTTAAACCAAAAATTTCCAAGTCATCAAAGCCCTTTACAGATTGCAAAATATTCTTCAAACTTTAGGCCTATCAAATTCAATGCCCACAATGCCAATGCTTTTTACACATGGCTCAAAGCTTCAGAATTCAAAAGAACCACATACTCATACACATTCCTCCCAAGTAGAATCTTCTGATCGAAGGAACTAAATTTATCCTAAACAACATTCACCCACGAAACTGGGGCAAATACAGCTTAGTTCTTCCTAAAGGTTCTTGACTTGTAAACCCGGGATGATGATTGAATTGAATCCATTTTAAAATTTTTCCTTCACATGAATATCCTTCATTTGCTAAACCATTGACCAAAAGCCTACATTTCAGTCCTAAAAAGACCTATCAGATTGACTTAGAATGTATCACTTCCAAGTTGGACTATAATTTAGGGAATTGAAGTCTTGAGTGAAGATAAACCACAGGAGAGCGTGAGAAAGTCCTCTTAGATTGGACAATTTCATTAAAAGATATTTCCTAGGAAGAAACATCTTAAGAGTCAAAAGAATGGGCCCCTAAGTTCATGATAACACCCTGAATTAAAAGAAAAATGAGCACATGAGAAACATGGAAAGCCCCAATACAATCCAGTCACCCCATTTTCTACATGAGATGTGTCACCCGAATGTTGAAGTCCCCTTACAATAAGCGATTGATGATTACAATTTTCTACTCAGATGGTAAACCCAATTCTATACTGATTTGAGATGAAAGGTTGGATACCTTAAGCAAATTCCAGAATCATTGACAAATCATGGGACATGATTTCCCTTTGACTAAGGAGCTTCACATACCAAAGCTTTAATGCTAGAGTGGGACAAGTCCCAGATACACCTCTCTAGTGAGAATCACCCTAAAAACACATTTTATGCCATGACCACCCCCTGCTAAAAACCAATTTTGAACCTATCATGACCAGAAGAAATGACTGTTGAGCAAGTCCACTTTATGATCAAAATTTTTAAAGGGTTAATGAAATTTTCCCGCTCATTAGCAAAACAATTTTTCAAAAACATTAATAAATTTTGAAATATTCATGTAAAAAGAAAATTTTTCCAAAGAGAAAAAAAAAAAAAAGAAGATTTCCAAGCACTTCAATAATTTAAAAAAAAAAATGTTTTCAAGCATGAGCACTTTTACCATCCTGTGTTAATTTTGAAAAGTCTTAGCAATTTCACACAAGCCTTTAAAACCCTAGTTATCCTAAGTTGTTGGAGCTTTGGTATTCCCATTATATTTCGAACCCTGGTATTTCTTAGTTTTAGAAACCTCAGTATTCTCAAAAGTTTTCTTCTCCCTTCAGGGTGCAAAGTTTTCAAAATCCTTGTTTATCAAGGTGACCAAAACCCTTATCAAGGTGACCCAAAACCCTTGTTTATCAAGGTGACCCAAAACCCTTGTTTATCAAGGTGACCAAAAACCCTTGTTTATCAAGGTGACCCAAAACCCTTGTTTATCAAGGTGACCAAAAACCCTTGTTCTATCAAGGTGACCCAAAACCCTTGTCTATCAAGGTGACCAAAACCCTTGTTCATCAAGGTGACCAAAATCCTTGTTCATCAAGGTGACCCAAAACCCTTGTTTATCAAGGTGACCAAAAACCCTTGTTCATCAAGGTGACTCAAAAACCCTTGTTATCAAGGTGACCCAAAACCCTTGTTCATCAAGGTGACCCAAAACCCTTGTTTATCAAGGTGACCAAAACCCTTGTTCATCAAGGTGACCCAAAACCCTTGTTTATCAAGGTGACCCAAAACCCTTGTTATCAAGGTGACCAAAACCCTTGTTATCAAGGTGACCAAACCCTTGTTTATCAAGGTGACCCAAAATCCTTGTTTATTAAGGTGAAAAAACCCTTGTTTATCAAGGTGACCAAAACCCTTGTTCATCAAGGTGACCAAAAACCTTGTTTATCAAGGTGACACCAAAACCCTTGTTTATCAAGGTGACCCAAAATCCTTGTTTATCAAGGTGATCCAAAACCCTTGTTTATCAAGGTGACCCAAAACCTTGTTTATCAAGGTGACCAAAACCCTTGTTTATCAAGGTGACCTCAAAATCTTGTTTATCAAGGTGACCCAAAACCCTTGTTTATGAAGGTGACTGTTTTAAAAAAAAAAAAACTTTAGCTATCAAAGTTGGCCAGTCCCAAAATCCCTGCTTGTTAGGGTGAAGTTTTGTAGTTTAATCTGCCAGGTTTAGGTCTTGGGCAAAAATAGTGTCTTTTTTGTCTTTATAGTGGAGTTTTGTTCAAACTCCACCATAAAGAGGGGCAGCTGTCGACACCCATTTTGCCCCCTTTTAAAATAAAAATACAAAAAAAAATGAAAAATTCAAATAATCATAAAAAAAGGATAGAAAATACAATAAAAATTGAAATTTATCAAAAAATACAAAAAGATTAGCTAAATTAAAAATCAACAAAAAAATTACCAAATTAAAATATATATAAAAATTAAAAAAAAAAAGAGAAAAGAAACTCAGAAAAAACCCATCTTTTAGTAAATAAGCCCTTTAGAATTAAAATAAAAAATTAGAAAATGAAAAAAATATAAATATTTCATATTAGTGTGAGCTATTTTGAAAATTAATTTGGAGCTTGAATACATCAAATTTGGCCTATTTTTATTGAAAATGCGTTTGGCCTGGTTTAAATGATTTAAATGAATTTTAGGTGAGGAAATGAATAAAAAGCCAAGCATAGTTAATTAATTAAGGCTTGAGGACAAGGGAAGGGGACTGGAGTTCGATCCATGCAAGCAACACTGGAATTTTTTTTAGGAGCATGCATTGCCACTCATGCGTACCCTTTCAATTTCCATCCGTTATGTTATTAAATGTGTGAATTATTCCAGAATTTAAATCATTTAAATGTGATTTAAGATCAATAATGAAAAAATTCGTAACTCCTAACCCTCCAAGTTCCGTAACCTCCGATCTTTTCACTTGCTTGTAAAGCCATTAATAGCTGTGCACCCTTCCATCTTCCTCCATGCTCCTATAAAATGACGATCAATTCCTTCCTCTTCAACAGAGAGAGATCGAAACATAGAAAGTAGATTAAAAAAAAAAAAGATCTCTCTCGCAACACTCTTTCTCTAATCTCTCTTGTTCTCTCTCTCTCTCTCAATGCCTCTATCTCCATCATACACCAAACCCAGATCGTGACAGCCGCTTCAACCACCACCATTGCATGTCTCGGCCTCCAACGAAGCCGACCAGATCATTTGACAAGGTTTCAAATTTTTTTTATTAGTTATTATTATTATCATTGTTGTCGTTGTCGTCGTCATCGTTATTGTTATTGTTGTTGTCGTCATCTTTGTCGTCGTTGTCGCCGTCGTCGTCGTTGTTGCTATTGTTGCTGATGTCGTTGTTATTGTTTTTCTATAAGATATATTAATGTAATGCAAAAAAAAAACTAGAAAATAATAAGAAATAAAAAAGCAAAAACGAACAAAAAAAAGAAAAAAATAAAAAAAATATATGTATGTATAGATAGTTGAGATGCATGCTCCAATTTTATTAGTATTAATATGTAATATCATATTTAGGTTAAAAAAAAGTTTTAATATATAAATGCAATTAGTAAATAAATTAGATTCTAAAGACCAAAAAAATATGTGTGTGTATGTGAGTATGATTATATTTGTGTGACATACTCCTAATGATGATGTAAATAAATAAAATTTTAGAGTATAATTTTCAATAAAAAAACAAATTAAAAAAAAATAGGTTTGTTAGTTTTATTTATTATTAATAATATTATTATTATTATCAATTGTTATTAGTATTGTTATTGTCATATCATATATTATAATTATAAATCGCGATTGTTTAGTTGAAGGATTAGTTGTTAGAATTCGCGAAATGTTTGGTGTAATATCTTGAGCATGTTTTAGTTACCCTATAAATTTTTTTATTTGTATAAAAACAAAAAAAAAAATGAGAAAAATTCACAAAACAATTTTTTTTTCTATATATATATATTTAGCATAATATTATAAGAAAGAAAAAATGTTTTCCTAGCTTTTATATAATTATATCATCTAGTTATTTTCTAAATTAACAAAAGCAATAAACAGGATTTTTCCAAAATTAGTATCTTTTAGGAATTTTCAAAAACAAAAACATAAAAATTATATCTCTTTAGGAATTTCCAAAATAAAAATTGATTAAATACTTAAACTTGGCGGGTTTTCAAAAGTAAAAAAACAAACAAATTAAAAATTTTATAAAATCAAAACGAACTACGAGGACCTGATTCCGGCTAGCGAATACGTAGGCACCTGCGGGGCGGTCACAAAAATAAAAAACTTTTAGGATTTTTTTTAAAACAAAAAAAAACAATATATATTTTCAAACAAATAAATTTCTTTTTATAAACAAACAAAAAAAATTGAAAAATTAAAAAATCCAAAATTATCTCTTTGGCCCATATAATTCTAGATTTCTAAAGCTCATTTAAAGCCTAGATAACCGTTTAGGTTTTAAAATAGCAGCCCCCGAACTCATCAATTTCTAATTTTTAACGCATACCAGTGGCCGAGCTAGAAACCAAACCACTCATTTGGTTTCAAGTTCATCTTTTTCCGGTTTTAGCCGGTGGCGACTCCAATCAAAATATTTTTCAGAAAATCGGGCTTTTTACGAAAACCCTACTGGTTCCTTGTCGAGTGGTCTGTATCAAATGGATCGGGACCTTTAGGAGAAAAGGAGAAAAATTCGGGCTCGACATTGATAAATAAGGAGATTCAATTTACCATAGAAGGAATGGAGGATGATGCAGAAATTGGTTCTTCTGCATTCATTGAAAAGTTTAAGCGTTTGGGAAATGATGACATTCATGAGTTGTGCCCTAAAACTATTGGATATATCATTGAGTTTGAAATGGAACCAATCTCTCGATACCCCTCTCCCCATAAAAAATTTCTGATAATAAAGGGAACAAAGCTTAAAAGAAGCAGAACAAGAATGAGAAGAAAATTCCCTTCGTTTCCTATTAAACCAATCCCTATGACACATTTGTTTGGGACCCTAGTGAATGAGGATTCATTTGGTTTTTAATAATTCAAGCTACTGACAGTAAATAAAGCACTTCATGGAGGCAACCCATGTCTAACCTTATTTTGTTGAGTTCTTTTTGTTTTCTTTTTGTTTTTGCTATCCGAAGTTTTTTTCTGTCAAAAAATTGCAGGAGTGATGTGGTTGTACACAATTTTTAAAGTGGCATGAATTATGGGAAAAATAAAATATGGCATGATTTTATCGTTCAAGGGAAGTGAGGAAAGTTATCATCAGATTTATTGGATTTTTGTGTATGTTACATGTTGAAATTTTGAGGAAAACTTCAAGATTTTTTATGTTGCAATTTTGGTTTTTCTACTGATTTTCTTACTACAAATTGGGCTATTGAATTACACTTGATTATTTAAGCTTAGGATAGTGTAAGTGATGAATTTGTAATAGGTCAAACCTTGGAAAGAAACCCCTGCAGCATATGCAGGCCACCATTGTGCCTCAATCCAGCATTCAACTGCTACTACCCCTAGTTCAACCACTCGATAGAACAACTTTAGCATCGTGCCCATCGTCATGCCCAAATTTCGCAGCAAGTCAAGGGCTTGAAGGATGTTAGAATGCTACAGTACACATTGCTAGCCTCTATCCACCCTCGATCCTTGCCAGTGCAGAAGGTCGTGCAACTATTATGCCTAAACATTGCGGCCAACATTCCTTATCTCCAACCCTCGACAAGTGCTACAGTACAAATCCTGATGCCTACCCACCCACAATCCCTACCAATGTAGGAGTTCGTATTGGTCATCGCACCACCATCACGCCTAAAATGATTAGCTATTGAGGCTTCCATAACACTACAGCACACAATCTGATGTTCAATCTGCCCCTGATCCTGCCTATGCTACCTATCAAGCTATCCATTGTGCCTGAGGAATCAACTTAGCAATAGCTTCTGATTTCAACATTTGTAAAAAGTTAAAAAAAAAAAACGAAGAAGAAGAAGTGTAACAGCTTGTTTCCCCCACCCCACCCCCCCCCCCCCCCCCCAACACACACATACACTCATTCTATCATATATTCTCACTTGCTCTCATTCATTTCAAACAAACACCAATACTCCTTTGTATATTCTTCATCATTGACTTAGATAGGCTTTGTACGTCCTAATGAGCATCCTAAATGTGATAGCATGCCATACACAATATTAAAACTTGAGAATAACTACCTTAGTCTCTCAGAAGATTTCATATTGGTATAAGGCGTACGTTCACAAGAAAAGGAGACTGGTGGAGTTATACATTTGAAGATTGTGGTAGCAGAACATTCACATCAATACTATTATAATTCATCAAATAAAAGGTCTTACAACTTCTACAAGCCATCCCTTGATAAAACTCCAAAATAACAGTCTTACTAAGATAGATAACTACAACTAGAAGATTTTAAAGGAAATATAAACTAAAGTCTTCAAATAGAATTCCTCCAAAAGCTTCCGAAAAGCGTAAGTTCTACTCAAATGGTCAGGGTGGTCTCGGGTGTAAAAACAATGATCCTGCAACATCAGAAATCTATTAGGAAGTAAGCATAACTAGCTTAGTGAGATAATCCTTATGATCAAACAATACATAGGACCATCCAGTTTCGTATGTAGAATATCATCCTCGCATTTTTGTTACCACTTATCAGCGTGGGGCCAGAAAGGTAAGCCGTCTAGCTACATCATGAGGAATTAGGACATTCGGGGCAAGGTTGTTAAACTCGCGATTCTATGTTGAATCGTCGAGGGGTCAGTAGAATTGGAACGTAAAATCGAGACGTGGAAACGTAAGTTTTTACTACTTTTACAAAATAGCTTTGTAAAATTATAGAAATGCTTATAGAAAATATAAAAAAAAAATAGAACACATTATGGATACTAAAAGAAATAAAGAAATTAATTCCTTTTTTTCATAATAACTCATAATCTATAAAATAACTATATAAAAGAGCGAATATAGTCAAAATTAATTTATTTTCTATTATTTTGTTTGAAATAAGTGATAAATTGACGGATAATAAAAATTTTCAACTTATTAAATACTTAATTATATAAATTAAATAAATAAGTTTTATCGTAAACTTTACAGCTGTCACGCCCCATAGGGTACCCTAAACGTAACATTCCACCACATAACATATAAGACCCACGAATTACTACCTTAGTCCTTCGAGAGTCTTGTATAGATGTAAGATGTCCCTTTATGACAATAGAATACTTGAACTGATGGAGATAAAGAGTTTAAATCGACATTCAATAGCATTAGAATATAAATCAAAACACATATAAATAGTTACAAAGACTAAGGGGCCTTCCCCCACAAAAGAATATTGTTAAGAGGTCTATTATAGTCATCCAGAGTCTTTTGGTTTCCTACAGAAGTCTAAACAAAAATGAATATAACTTCTAAAGGAAACGCTTAACTCCTATACCTGAGCCGTAGGGTATGTCACACATCGAGGGGTATCCTAAACGTGACGGTCCGCCGTACACAATACTAAAGCCTAGGAATGACTACCTTAGTCACGCAAAGGCTTCCATATCATGTACAAGACGTACATCACAACCAAGGGAATGCATCGGAGTAGCGCAATTTATATTGATAATAAATAAGTAACAAGGCAAAGAGAATACTTATCATATATCATAAACATATTGCATTGCAATTCTTAGAGGCATGTCCATCTATTATCTTCAAATAAATATACATCACTATTCATATAAGTCATTATATGTAAAAACCCTTACAAAATTACTTATCTTATGATTCTATTTCCTTCATAGAAGCTTAACCAATCCTTCCATGATTTCCTCAATGTCGTGATCCTCAATTTAAGCCACGGATATACCTGTTTCAACAAAATCTATAGGGGTACAAGCTACAACTAGCTTAGTGAGATATTCCTTTTCATTCGCACATATTTTCAAACAAGTTTATTTATTTAATCACACATATGCTATGCATACAATGCAACAATACGTGATTACGCAAATATATACAGTTATCCGGAAACCATATATAGAACGGATTTACCCCTCTGTATCAAAGGTTAGGGAATCGGGGTTGAAGGTCTCGACCTTCTACTGCTAGTCCCCAGGTCCTCACCCACAGCGTTCAGTTGGCTCGGCTTCGAACCTAGAGTCGCTTTCCCCGAGCGATTTGGATTCTCCAGGAAGGAACATGGCCCGTGGCACCGCACGATACAGCCAATCCAACTCTAGCGTAGGAGTAGCAGCCTTCGAAATAATGTGACTCGATGGATGCTATGCGTGAGCGTTTTAGTTTTCTTAAGCCAAACCTTTTAAGGTTTATTAGGGGCGATCAATCAATTTAGCAAACATAAACAATCATACAAGTAAGTAAACAAAATTATTTAAACGAGTAGTTTGAAGTTGCGATATTCTTAATTCTCATTTCACGCATAAACATAGAATCACACATAATCCCGAATTCCCCAAATATATTTGTTTTTTTCTTTTCTTAGTATACTAATGCTACTACTTTACAAGCACAAGCAAGGTAACGAAATTAGAAGGAATAACTCACTGTCATTTGCTATCTTCTTAGTCGTAGTAATCTGGGTAGGGTATATCTGTATCCTTCGTTACCTAGAAAAAGAAATACCCGGATAAGTCTTTCATGAAATCCTATTCTTGGATTTTCTAAACTTTTCTTAAAATCGCGGTAAAATCGTATAAGAGGAAATTCCAACTTAAAATGGCCATAACTTGCTCATTTTAACTCGGAATTCCGCATATAATATACGTTTTCTACCTATTCGAAAAGATATATCTATTTCTAAGCTTATTTTGTCATATAAGGTCATTTGGGTTCTGAAAACATTGGGTCAGATTTAAAACGAAAATTGCCAAACTTTTATAAATCCGTTTCCTAACTCAACTTCATTTTTAAAAGAAAATCCTTTTGTAACAATATATGTATATAAATATATATTTGATAAACACTTTGAATATATAGGTAAGCTCACTTTATATGCAAAAATCCTAATGGTAATGTCTCAATAATTTATTTCATAAAACAATTCATTTAAACTTTAACTTTGAAAATTTCTTTTCAAGTATTTTAAAGAAACTTCATATTTTTCCTAGTTGGTTATAAATGAGTATGTTCTTATTTTATTTTCTTCATTCTTTTTCCAAGGAAAAATAAATTTTCCTAGTTTTCCATAAATTTTACTTTAAAAATCAAATTTATCACAATTATATTAAGTTGATGAAAGCCTTTTTATAATTTTGTATTTAGGATGGTTTAAGAAAGTGAGTCTTGTCTTCTTATATTCATTTCTAAAATATAAGCTTTTGTTTTCTAAAACTTGTTCTTTCATTTCCTTTGAAAAGAATCATCTTTATTGATAAAATCCATTATTATTAATCTTACTTTATTTATATTCTTTTGAAAATAAGTTCTTTCTTTTAGAAATTTAAAAATCATTACTTTTCCTAAGTGGGTTCTTTATGAGTTGATTTTTATATTAACTTTGAAAACTAGTTTGTTTCTTAGTTTAGAAAAGAGTTTAAAATTTTTAATATCAACGATTTATTTTTCTTAAAACTTAGATTACCATAAGATACAAAGAAAATATTTATTACTTATGTTTTCTTGGTAAAACTATCTTTGTTCTTTAAGAAAACTTGAGAAAACTTGTATTACTCTATTCTTAGGTTGTTGATAGTAATTTCATGATTTTGTTGATAAATCACTTAATCGAAATTCTAGCTTTGAGTTTATTTAGTAAAGTAAAATTCTATTTTTAGATTACTTGAGACATTAACATTATGAAAATGCAAATATCATGAGCATATAAAATAATAAGAACATAAGAAAATAATAAAAACAAATAATAAGCAAAAAAATAAAATATCAAGCATTGGGAATCTTAGCTTCATCAAGGAATCCCGGTCAAGTATTGGAGCTTTAGCTTCATCAAGGCATCCCAGGACTAAGAATGGACTAGTCCCGAAAGATTAAAGAAAATAAATAAATAAAAGATTGTTTTGAATTGATATGGACAAGTCTAAGACTAGAAAGACTAGTCTTAATAATATCATGAAATAAATAAATTGCATAACTTGAAAGTAAATAAATAACAAATGAGCTTATATGCTCTAAATAAATATATATACATAATATTCATAATATAAGTTAGATTAGAAGCAAATAATAACAATAATAATAACAACATAATAAAATAGAAAGCTTATGTACAAGAACAAAACATGAACATGTTATTGCTTTTACTACTCATGTGAGTTTCAAAACAACACCATAGTCATGCTAAGTTACATGACATGAATAGATAAATGGTTGAAAGAAATTTTTACCTAAGGTATTTGTGTGGTATGAAGATGTAGTGAATGTATGGTTATGTGGTTATGGAGAGATGGTAGTTGTATTGCATAAAGAGAAATTCTTGTGGGTATTTGGTGAAAGAGAGTTTTGGTAGAGGGAAATGTTGTAGAGAGAGTTTATTTAGTGAATTTGAGAGAGTTTTGGTAGTGTAAAGAATTGTGTAAAAGAATGAAAGAGGAAGGGGTATTTGTAGAATTTTTGAGTGAATTTTGGATGTAATAAAATAATTTGAAAAAGAAAAATAAATTATTGGAAGAGACATAGGGGGGCACCGATTTGCTTTATGGGGGGGGGGAATTGATTTATTTTAATTTGTTTGTGTAATAAAGAAGTAATGTGTAAAGTTGATGCGAATAAAGTTGTATTAGAAATGAAAAAAGTAAGAAAATAGGTATGTAGATGTAAGAAATAGGTGTAAGAAAAAGTAGAGATAGTGAAATAGTAATGAATAGTAGAAAAGTATATGAATAGTAGACTAGACAATTAAAGTACCGGTAGTAATAAAAATATGCGTAATAATGCGATATCTGTAATTTTTAGCTACCGAAAATTTAAAACTGATATTTTTGGAATCCTTATATTTTTACGAGTCTATTGGTAACGGAATATTTTTAATATTCGAGCTCCGGGACACGCTTTTCGGAACTGTCCCCGTTTGAGTCTGAAGGACACTCGAAATTCGCGAATCTGATATTTTTATGTTACCCTATGTTATTATGAACTATTCTAGGCCATTAACTTAATTTCGTTTTCTAGGTTTGAAAACGCAGGATTGCCGGATCTTAAACACTAGGGTTCGTTTAAGCTTGTTGACTTTTAGGGTTCCGTTTTGACTTCCGATTTTACTGAGTTATTCGAAAGATCGTATAATTTTTGAGTTTTGATCGTTTTATATTTTAAGCTCGACGTCTATGGTTTACCTTATTTTATTTATGATTACTTAATAGTTTTTAGTTCTCGGGATCGTTTAACCAAGTCTAGGGTTATGAGTTGACTCAGTTTGACTTTTGGCAAAAATTGAAATTTCTGATTCTGAAATTTATTGAGGGTTTTTAAGATTTTGTCGTTGATCGTTATTTGGATATATTGTCCTGATTTGCGTGTTAGGAAACGGTTAGGTGATTTGATTGATGTACGAACGTTGATTAAATCGATAGTTGGACTTTATATTTTGTTTCAAGGATTCTTGTTTTCTCAGGATTGAGAAAACTCGTTTTTTATTTTATTTGGAATTAAGTTTTAACTTGATTGGATTTTTAGGATTTCGTTTCTGGTGTATTGACTCGGTCTAGAATTTGGTTTTTATCTTGAATTGATTTTCAGGATTTGAATTTTGATATTAGGCTATCTAAGATTATTTTTAAGAATTATGAAATTTTCGAGGGTTTACAGGGTACCTCTATCTAAGCCAGATAAACGAATGCTACAACAAATATAAACCATAGGGACGTAAGCTACACTAGCTTAGTGAGTGAGAACTTCCAAGATTACATTCATAACACATTATACAAGCAAGTGATTAATCGGGTGTAACGCCCTAAAATAAGGACATTACAATTCGCTACGTGTCCTTCTCTTTCTAAGATAACACCAAGGCTATGAAATACTAATCCACATATTATATAAAAAATACAACTCTAATACTTACATATAAAGGGTTCCTATTAAACAATTCATCGTTTAAATAATACTCTCGAATTAACTTGTTGGCATAAATCAAAGCCAACATCATCATGATTTATTACTTAACTGAAAAGTCCTATAAAGGAATCTTAAACTCATAAAGTAAATAAAATCTTTCAAACTAATAATAGTTTCAAATTAAACTTTATAGATTATTAAATTGTCTTCCTATCTCTAGGTATCCAAAATCAACCTCTATTGATCTTTAGCAGGAAAGTCAAGTTCATTATCGCCATTCCCATGATCTACAAAGATGTCATATCCAGTATGATTATAAATCATCTTATCTTCTCCTATTCCTGAAAAATGAATGGAATGAGTGAAAACGCCTAGTACGCCAATCCACAAAACAAATGCATATGCACACGCAATATATATATCAAAGCACTTATTCTAATGCAACCAATCATATTATTATCTTTATTAAGCCAGTCAAACAACATAGTTTAGAACTATGAATCCCTAGTTCCAAACTTGGAGTAACTCATACCTCTGAAATCAACCAACTTTTGAAAATAGGTAATTATATACATATACTGGTGTTGGAGAATCATCCACACACCGTGGCCTCTACCAAAACCTAATCTACCAGAATCATTTTCTATGCACGAGTCCACTTGGGATAACCTCACACATAGATCATCAGGGTACCTCGTTAGTATCACACTCTGCGTGGTCTTTACTAACCAAAGCCAAACACAAGCAACAAACATAATTTCTTATTACCGTAAAGAATTAAGTCAATTTAGAATTATGAACCTACATCACATACAGCAAGTAAATCTAAGCTACAAGCACATATAACAAACAAGGAATGGTCGTACCTGATTAATAATAATCCTATTGTTTGCATTTAGTTAGTTGCACGTATATATGCATGTTGTTTGTGCATTTGTCTATTGTTTATGGAGTGGCGTACTGGGTATTTTCACTCATTTCTTTCTTTTTCAGGTACAGGTGATGGAGATATTGTTTATGACTTGTCTAGTTATAACTTGTATTTTGATCATGGGGATGGCGATAGTGGACCTGACAACCCTACAGAGGAATAGGATGTTATACAGGACATGAAAAAGGATTTCTTGAGTTTTTGAAGATTTAAAAAAATATATATTTTGATTATTTATCTTTTTGAGGATTTGAAGTATTGGTTTTTATGTAATAGTTTATTAAACAGGATTATATGATTTTAAGTTGGAAGTAAGATCTTTTCTGGATTACTGTTGGCTTTGGTTTTGCCAACTTGGATTTAGTTTATATTACAGGAGATATTTGAAAGTTATAAATTACAGGTTTCACAGGTTTTGTTCCTTTTAGAGTACCCTTAAATGTGGGTTCATGGAGATTTCTATATGTTTATATTTTGTGGTATTGAGATTTAGAGCCTTTACGTGTCTCTTTTAAGAGAGGGACACATAGCGGGTTATAATGCCTTAGTTTAGGGCGTTACAGCTTATTTATTATCAAAGCCTAGGTTTTGAATTAACAGAATTAAGAAAATTGTGTCGTTAGGATGGTGAGCACTGATGAGTGGGGTAGTACATGTTTAAGATGTTTTCTTTTCTAGTTAAGATGTTGTTGTCTCTTAGATTTTATGTTTTGATCTTCAGGTTGGATACCCTTTTTGCTTATCTTGTTGTGTTTTGTTGGTGTCAGAATGCCTCCTAGAAGAAGAACAGCTGATGTGGGTTCCTCCAGAGTGGGAGAGGAGGAAGTAGATTATAGGCAAGAGGAGCAATAGGCTCAGAAGTAGGATTTACCACTACCACCTCCACCTATAGGACAACAGCTACCTAATGTTGCTGCAGGAGGACAAGTGTCAGTTGATGCTACACAGTTGATGTAGGTAGTGAATGCTTTATTGGGAGTAGTTACCTAACAGCAGCAGATTATGAGGCAGGATATGCAAATGGTGTAGGCCAATGCTAAAGCCTAAAGATTGGAGACCTAGAGATTGAATGGAAATGGGGGTCAAGGGGCCAGAACTATAGATGTTCTCAGTTTGAAGAAGTTTATAGATTTGGTGCACAAGTTCGAACCAGTGTCGGGTAAGCCTCTAGATGCACAGTTGTGGATGGAGGAAGTTGAAAAGACTTTTGTTGCCCTTGATATTCCAGAGAACAAGAAAGTTGAGTATGCCTCCTATTTGTTGACTGGAAGAGCTAATAATTGGTGGTTAAGCACGAAAAGACACATGACTGGAGTTATCACATGGCAGATGTTCCAGCAAGCTTTCTTCAAAGAATTCTTTCCCGATAGTGTAAAGCAAGGGATGCTTCAGGAGTACCACACTCTACAACAGGAAAAGATGACAGTGGAAGAATATGAGTCAGAGCTGCACAAGCTAATGAGATTCCTTCCTGATGCTTTGAAGGAGAGTGAAGAGGCTAAGGTTAGTAGATTTATCACTGGACTAGAGCCTGAGATCCAGTATCAGGTGAATTTGATGGACCTGAATAATTACTCAACTATTGTAAAGAAGGCAAAGACAGTAGAGCAGGGATTGAACAGAATGAAGAGTAGAGAGCCCCAGAGAAGTCAGATTTACTTAGGCAAGAGACCTGCTTCTAGTATGATGACACAGGACAGAGGAAAGAGACCTGCTACACAATTCTTTAGCCACCAATGCAGAGTATAGATAGCAGATGCCAAAGATGCCTTAGACCGCATGATTTGAAAGACTACAAGTGGATTGAAAATGCTTGTTTTTCTTATGGTAGAGTTGGGTACATCAGTAAGTTCTACACAGAAAAGACTCTTCCTCAGGTATTCTGTTTTAAGTGCAAGCAGAGAGGACATAGAGCTACGGATTGTAAAGAGACTAGAGGACAGATTGTTTCAGTTGGCAGATTTTTTTCTTCTGGTCAGGGACAGGGAACACCAGTAAAAGTGTACGCTCTTCAGCGTAGTGAGACTTCTAGTGTACACACTATTGCGGTTATGTTTCCTATACTCCTGCATAGTGCATATTTTTGTTTGATACTAGTGCCAACTTTTCTTGTGTATTTGAATCTTTCGCATCTATTTGTGGTGTACCGATTGAGTTTATACGTGTATGTATGTCTATGAATACACCATTGAGAAGTAGATATGTGTTGAATAGAATTTGTAGAGGTGTGAATATTGAGATAAAAGGTAGGCATTTGCCTACAGATCTTGTGGTGATGGATATGCTAGACTTTGATGTAATTCTGGGAGTAGACTGGTTGACAAAATGTAAGGCTGTGATTGATTGTCACAATCTTGTGATAGAGTTTAGTTTTCCTAATGGAGACCAGTTTGTATATAAGCTAATAGTGCAAAGACCTCTAATTCTTCCTACTTATGAGTTGTGGGGAAGATCTGTGTTGGCAACTATGGTAAAAGAGGACAAGCAAAAGTTAGATATTTCTGAAATAGTAATTGTAAGTGAGTATCTAGAAGTTTTTCCAAAATATTTACCAAGGTTACCACCAAAAAGAGAAGTAGAGTTTAGTATAGATATGGTACCAGGTATTACACCAATTTCTAAGACTCCATATCTCATGGCTCCTATAGAACTTGCAGAACTTAAAGTTCGGTTGGATGAGTTACTTAAGAAGAAGTTCATTAGGCCAAGTGTGTCGCCTTGGGGAGCTCCTATGTTATTTGTAAAGAAGAAAGATGGGAGCATGAGGTTGTGTATTGACAATAGAGAATTGAATCAGATGACAATCAAGAATAAGTATCCATTGCTAAGGATAGACAATTTATTTGACCAGCTGGCAGGAGCACAAATATTTTCCAAAATTGATTTGAGATCAGGATATTACCAGCTGAGGGTTAAGGCAAAGGATATTCAGAAGACTGCTTTTAGGACTAGGTATGGACACTACGAGTTTGTGGTCATGCCTGTAAGCCCCGAAAATTTCAGTAAATAATTCCAAGATGAACTTCGAAAATAAACCCTAAAAATCACTCCAAATTAAAACCGAATTTCGATAAGTCCTAATTCACGAACGAATTCAGAAACTTCTTAATCTTGAGAAAATGAAAATCTTTAAACAATAAAATAAGAACTCAGTGGTCTTCAAATTCAAAACCAACGTACGAAAAATTCCATATTTAACTCCGACTTATAAAAAGGTAATATAAAGCTCAAAAACAAATTATTAAAAAGCAAATAACGATTGACTTTCGAAAATATAACTCAATTCAAGAATTCCGAAAACATTAAGAGATATTAAATACTTACAAAAATAAAATTTAAAATAAATTTCTCAAATTAAATATGTTGTATAAACATAAATATCAGTTTCCAAATTGGCAAAGGTCTAAACCGGAAAATCACCCGGAAACCCTAACCGAATACAATAGTGTAAGTCCGGCAATCTAGCGCCCCTAACCCTAGAGGCCGAGATGTAGTTTAAATATGTAGAATAGCTCATAGTAATATGAGTTTGTTTAAAAATATCAGATTGGTAAATTTTTGACCTATTTCGAACCCGTTCGGATACAGACTTCGAAAAGCGTGTCCCGGGGCTCGAGATATCAAAAATATACCAATAGTACCGTTAGACTCGTAATTTCATAAGATTTCTAAATATATCAGTTATATAATTTTTCGGGTTATAAAAGTTACAGTTATAACCTTTTTATCGTATTTCCATTATTACCGGTAATTGATTAGTCTTTTGCACTATTCATTTTTATTTCATTACAAAATTTTATTATTCTTATAAAGCCTTATATTTTTAGATAAATATTTTATATGTTATAGAAAATTTTGTTTTTCTAAAATTTAGTTCGTTTCGGGTCTTTACGGGATCAGATTCTGTTTAAGACCCGATACTAAAAATAAAATAAATTAATTTAATAATTGAAAATATTTTAAAAATATTTTATTTTCATAAAATAATTTTTTAGAATTTTTCGGGTTATAAAAATATTATTTATAGCCCATATTCGCGTATTTTGATCATACCGGTAACATATTTGTTAAAATACTAAAATAATTCAAATAATTATTTAATTTTAATTAAAAATCTGCTACAAATATTTGGAATAATTTTCTAATTTTATTTTATTTTGTTTTATTTTATTAAAAGTACTTTTACAACCCATACTTTCAAGTACACCTTACACATATCACTTCCTTTTCACTTCAATCTTTCTACACATAATCCCACTTCATGGCAGATTTTTCCTTCTTTATGGCTGCCATTGTCCTTCATTTACTCCTATTTTGACTAAATTAAATAAATTCTACTCCTTCTTAAGAAGCTACACATACACATTTATTACACAATTTAATTTCAAGTCAAAATTCAACAAAACACTCTCTCTCTCTCTCTCTCCCAATTCACGTGAACCCCTCCCCAAAATCTGCCTTTTTTATTTTTTTCTCTCTTTCATTCATTTAATACACTCATTTTCTCTCTCCCTTTCATTTACTCATTTTCCTTTTTCATTCTTTACCTTTTCTCTCTCTTTTTCCTCTCTTTTCTTCTTCTTCTTGTTCTTGTTTCTCCATGAACAAGCTGCCCCCTTCTTCCATGAGCTTCCACATATTTCTTAAAGATTTTAAGCAAATCTTCATCTCAAAGCTCCATAGGTGATATAGGTAAAGTGTAATGAAGGTTTCATGCATCAAATGACCTTCCATAAGCTTAAAAGCTTAGGATGATGATGCCAAAAATGAAACACTCTCTTCTCCACTTTTATTATCTTGTATAATTATTTTCTTGTTTAAAGTTGATATATTTTGTAGATCTAAATTTTTGTAGCTTTGATTTTTGTTTATGCCATAGATCTTGTTATTTAAGTTGTTATTTTGTTATTTCTTATGATTTATGCATAGATCCATCATCCACATGTGTTCATGCATTATAAACTAGTTTAGAAAACTAGATCTAGAGTTTTAGTTCATAAAATGCATTAGACTTTGTTTTATGTTCATGGATGCTTGTAAAGCATGATGATAGTAGGAAAGTTTAGGAAACTCAAGATCTATTATTTTCAACAAAAATAATTTTGAAAATTCGGATGAAAATGGAACATATTTAGAAAAGTGTTTTTCAACTTCAAAATGTATATTTTTCATTTAAAATGAAGGGCTTAGGGTATAGATACCATAAATGAAAGATTTTGATAAGTAAAGTTTAGATCTATGATGTTTATAGCTTATTACCATGCATTTGTTTTATGTTTATGTTCATATTAAGTATAGATCTTAGTTTGAACTCAAACAAAATTGTGAAATTCGTATTTTGGCAAGACCCCCATTTAAAAACCACTTTCCAAGTGTCAAAATGTAATTTTTACTTAAGAAAATGAAGGCTTAATATATGTATATCATCAAGACTTCTTTACAAGAATCAAAAGTGATTTTCAAAAGTTATTTTCAAAATAAAAATTATATTTTCGGATTTTGGCCAAGGCCTATTTTAAAAACATGTTTTCCAACTCAAAAATGAAGTTTTTATTTAAGAAATGAAAGGCTCATAATATATGATATGTAAGGAATGGATTTTCATAGCTTAGATAGATTTTATCAAAAGATATGACCAAAAATAAATTTTAAATTCGGATCCCAACCAAGACCAATTTTGAAAACCCATTTATCAACTCCAAAACTCATGTTTTATGTGAAAAATGAAGTATATAGGTAATAGATATCATTAAGCAATGATTTTTACAAGTTAAAATGAGTTTAGGCATGAGTAATGTGTAAAACAAGTAATGGAATTAAAATGGAAAATTTTGAGTTAGTGATCAAATTGTCAAATTCGTAATTTGAGATGATGCATATGTAATCACTTAGTATTTGAGCTCAAATTGCAAGTTTTATGTTAAATGAAGTCCTTAGACAATAGATGTAGTAAAGCTTCAAATTTTAATGCATTAAACAAGTTTTTCCCAAAGAATCATTCAAAAAGTGGATTTTCTAAAATTCGGATTTTTGAGTAAATCATATTGGAAAACATATTTGCAAAGTGTAAAATGCAAATTTTTGTGTAAAATGAAGTCCTTAGTGGTTATGTATGATTGAGCCCTAATTTTCTAAATATCAAATGATTTTTACTTAAAGAATCACTCAAAAACATTACTTACAAAAATTCGAATTTTGGAATGGACCAATTTTAAAAACATGTTTACAAAGTATAAAATGGAAAATTTTATGAAGAAATGAAGGTCATAAGTAATATATATAATGAAGACTCAATTTTGACAAAAATAATTATATTTTATTAACAAATGCAAAACAAATGGAAATGATAAAAGTTAGAAAACTAGATTTTTCATAAGTAAGTTGTTATTATGGTCTTGCAAAATAAAAAGTTATAAAATTTCTTTTTAGCAAAAATCATCAAGATCATGCATACATTGAGCTCATCTCATGTCATTCATGTTAGAGAATCATTCATATTGCATGTATAGCTAATCTATATAGTAGGAACATTACAAACATTTACAAAACTACCTTTCGGAAGTTGAAATTGTTGCTGCCCTAATCTGATCCAAACTTTTCGAAGCTTCAAATTTTTCAAAACTTGAAGATAATATTAGAATTAGATGGATCTTTCGAAGTAGATAGAAATCGATATATAATTTGTGAGATTCCGAGTTAAAATGACCAAGTTATGGCCGTTTTAAGTTGGAATTCCCGCTTAGGACGAGAATTACGAATTTGATAGTTCGTATAAGATCGTTGAGATTAGTTTGAGTTGAAATACTTATTAGAGTATTTCTTCCTTTTTAGGTGACCCTGAATTCGACGATTCCTTACCACCGGGTTATTAATACTAGAAGACCGGTGATCCAATGGCCAAGTGAGTTTTCTCCTTATTTTGTTACCTTGATTGTGCTTGTAGTTAGTTGCATTAGAATTATAGGAACAAGATAAAAAAATCGATATGAATGGGGATGGGATATATGATGAGACTGTGATGAATGTGTGCCAAAGAATACTAAAGCATATCGAAACACGATTTGATTGGATAACTGCACCGTTCATATTATTTCTGTTATATGTGTATATGGATTGGTCACTCTAAAGAATGTCTAAATATTTTTGACCTAAGCAAAAATTAAATTGGTCATGCATCGCATTGGACATATTGCATTTGGTAGCATGCTACTCCTACGCAGGTCGATCGGTATGGTCCGTGGATGACTGGTTTGGATAACGAACCCGGTGCCAGAGCTCATTCAGGGGTACTAAGGCGCATGTGGATGCATTCTTGGATGAGCCTAGCCGAGTCGAGTGCTAAGAGCCGAGGGCTTGGGGACTAGATGCGGTCGTGTAGACTTAATACCATTCCTAACCCAAGATACGGAGGGCGTAAATCCGTTCTGTGTGTGGGTTCCGGATGCCCATGCATAATTGCTTGATCACGTGTTTGTTCATGCATAGCATATGACTGATTTTAACTTGTTTGTTATGGTACGGAATTAAGGGAATTCTCACTAAGCTAGTGTAGCTTATACCACAATAGTTGTTTAAATGAACAGGTTATTTCAAGCATGCAAAGTGGGGACCGAATTGGTTGGAGCCGGGAATGACTCCGGGATTTCAGCAAAGAATACGAATGTTTGAAGTTATCAACTAGTTTTATGATTTGTCTTGTAATAGTTTATGTAGGGAAGTCTGTGGATGAATGTAATCGAAGTTGAATGATTGTATTTTGAAGTATAGTGATTTGTATTTGAAGTATAGTAAATTTGTATTTCCTTTACATTGTTACTCAATTGTATCAACATAAAATGTATCATTCCGATGTGTCTCCTTTATGTGTTAGACGCCTTGTACATAGTATGGAAGCCTTCGCGTGACTGAGGTGGTCATTCTTAGGCTTTAATATTGTGTACGGCGGACTGCCACTTTTAGGGTACCCTTCAGGGCGTGACAATGCCTTTCGGTCTCACAAATGCATCAGCAATGTTTATGCATCTAATGAATAGAGTTTTTAGAGATTACTTGGATATGTTTATCGTGGTTTTCATAGATGATGTGCTGGTGTACTCTAAGTCTAAAGAAGAACATGAGGAGCATCTGAGATTGGTTCTGACCAGATTGAAGGAAGAGGAGCTATATGCTAAGTTATCCAAATGTGAGTTCTAGTTGGAAGACGTTTCTTTCTTACAAGATATAGTTGATGGAAATGGAATATCAATAGATCCCGAGAAAGTAAAAGCAGTAGTTGAATGCCCAAGACCCAAGACTATGTTAGAAATCAGAAGTTTTCTGGGAATGACAGGATATTACAGAAGGTTTGTAGAAGACTTTTCAAAGATTGCTAGACCATTGACGAGATTGACACAAAAAGGAGTTAAAATATGTATGAAGTGAAGAGTGTGAAGCCTGTTTTCAATTGCTGAAGGATAAGTTAGTGTCTGCTCCAGCGCTAGCCTTACCAGTGAATGGTGAGTATGCTATATATAGCAATGCCTCTATTCAAGGTTGAGGATGTGTGCTGGTGCAAGGGGGCAGGGTTATAGCATATGCTTCCAGACAATTGAAGCCATATGAGAAGAACTATCCTACGCATGATTTGGAACTAGCAGGGGTAGTACATGCATTGAAGCTATGGAGATACTACCTATATGGGGAAAGGTGCAAGGTATATATGGATCATAAGAGTTTAAAGTACTTATTTACCCAGAAAGAGCTGAATATGAGACAGAGAAGGTGTTTGGAGCTTATTAAGGATTATGACATTGATATTTAATATCATCCAGGAAAGGCGAATGTTGTAGCTAATGCTTTGAGCAGAAAGAGAGTAGAAAATCTTGCGGCTATGATTACAACAGAACGTCATTTGATTGACGATATGAGGAAACTTGAGCTGGAAATAGTTACAAGACAAGTAGGTGAAAGATTGGCAAATTTGAGGATACAACCTACTCTTGTAGATAGAATCAAGATAGCTCAGATGGATGATCAGAGTATCTTAGAGATTAAGCAGATAATGGAGAATGGTAGGGCACCAAAGTTCTATATAGATGATGAAGGTATTCTGCAGTATAAAGGAAGATTATGTTTGCCAATGCAAGGAGATCTTAAGAGAGAGTTGTTAAAAGAAGTACATTATTCGAGTTATTCCATCCATTTAGGAGGAAATAAGATGTACCAAAACTTGAAGAAGTTGTATTGGTGGAATCATATGAAAAAAGAGACAGCAGAATATGTTTCCAAGTGCCACACATGTCAGATGATAAATATAGAGCATAGAAGACCGGCAGGTGAGTTAAAACCTTTGCCGATTCCACAGTGGAAGTGGAAACACATCACCATGGATTTCGTTACGGCTTTCCTAAGACAAGAGATAAGTATGAATCGGTGTGGGTGATTGTAGACAGACTCAGTAAGGTAGCTCATTTTATACCTATTAAGATCGGGTATCGAATAGATTAATTGGCAAGGTTGTACATCAAAGAGATAGTAAGATTGCATGGGATACCTGTAACCATTATGTCTGATAGGGACACTAGATTTGTTGGGGGATTCTGGAAAAGTCTACATCAAGCATTGGGCATCGAAGTCTTTTTCAGTATAGCTTATCATCCCCAGACAGATGGGTAATATGAGAGAACTATTCAGATCTTGGAGGACATGTTGAGAGCGTGCGCTTTGGATTTCAAAGGAAGTTGGATGAGCATTTACCATTAGTGGAATTTGCTTAGAATAACAGTTACCAAGCATCGATTAGCATGCCTCCATATAAAGCTCTTTATGGCAAAAGGTGCAGATCACCTATTCATTGGGATGAAGTAGATGAGAGACAAATGTTGGGACTCAAGTTAGTACAGGAGTCAATGGATAAAGTCAAGTTGATTAGGCAGAGGTTGCAAGCTACACAGAGTAGACAAAAGAGTTACGCTGATAAACAAAGACGACCTTTGGAATTTTAGGTGGGAGAACATGTTTTGATGAAGCTTTCACCGATAAAGGGAGTTGTCAGATTTGGGCTAAGAGGGAAGTTAAATCTTAGATATGTAGGACCATATGAGATATTGGAAAAGATAGGCGATGTTGCTTACAAATTGGCCTTACCGCCTAATTTGGAAGGAGTACATAACATGTTCCACGTATCTATGCTGAGAAAATATGTCAGAGATTTAGATGAAGTGGTAGCTCTTGAACCGTTGGAAGTGCAACCTAACCTCTCGATAATTTAGAAGCCGGTAAAGATTTTGGATACAAAAGAGAAATTCCTAAGAAGAAAAGTGATTAAGTGCGTGAAAGTGTAGTGGACTAATCAAACCAAGAGAGAAGCAACATGGGAATTAGAAGAAGACATGAAGTCAAGATACCCCGAGCTGTTTCAATAATCTAGATAAATTTCAAGGACGAAAAGTTCTTTTTAGAAGGGGAAAGATGTAATATATAAATAAATAAGTTATAATGAAGGGTAGAAGTGAAATTTAAGTGTTGTTAAAAGGGAATTTTGTCTTTAAACAGGTAAATTTTAGACACATGAAAGTCACACAAATAAGACAGGACAAATTTATAGAAAATGGGCCTAAGATGGAACCTAACGGCCTAAATCTGTTTTCTATATATATGCAGTTTATGATGAGAATTAGGGTTTGTCTTGTTTTCCTCCGAGTTCTTCTTCTCTAAAGTGACCAAGGCTTGCTTTCTTAAGTGTTTGGTGTGAGAAATCAAAGGAGAATCAAGGTCTTCAATCCAGGTAAGTAGATTTATACGAGATCTATACGATTTAACATGTAATCAACATCGTAATAATAGATTTCTTGTGTTTCTGAAGAGGATTGTGAGAGAAACCGTTGAAGATCGTATCTAAATCTTGAGGAGAATGATTAGGAATTTGAGATCCATTCAAGGTAATTAAATCCCTTAATTGCATAAGTAGATTTCATCGAAATGATTTCTGATTTAGGGTTTTATTCGTTCATGATTGGTGATGTTCTAGGGTTACAGTTTCTTTGTGGTCTTTGGCGATTTTTCGGATTTATAGTCAAATCAAAGTAAGTTTTCATCCTCTAAATCGTAGATTCATTAAAAGATCGAATTAGAATGATGGATTTGTTTGTATTTTGTTGATTTATGCAATTAGGGTTTTGTGGAGATTTGGGTTTTCTAGGGAATTAATCAAAGAGATTCTGCAGTTGTGATTTCTGGAGAGGTCAGGGTTTTGGATGATTTTAGAGAATTGGATAATTAGGGTTTTGATGTGATGATTTATATATTGTTCTTGTTATATGTTATATTCAGGAGATTAGGAGATTTCTTATTGTTTTTAAGAATTTGTGGATTTTGAGAGATTGTTCTTGGAATTGGAAAAGGTACGACCTTTCCTTGTTTGTTGTATTTGCTTGCAGGTTTAGTTTTCTGATTGTTACTTGCAAGAACAGATATATAAATGAACTTAATTCTATTTGGCTTAATTTGTTTTTCTGGATGTTATTGGCATTGACCAGTAAAGACTTGGCAGACAGTGATACTGGTGAGGCACCCTGATGATCCTTGTGTGTCGTTGTTCCTAGTGGAGTTGCACTTGGAGATGATTCCGGTAGATATAGGTTTATTGGCAGTATGACCACGGGTGTTTGGGGAGTACCCATTCACCAATATATGTATACAATTATTAATTTTTTTATATCTGGTTGTTTTTCAAGAGTCTGAGTAACTCCAAGTTTGGGATCAGAGATATAAGATTCTGAACTGTGTTGTTTTGCGGGCTTTATGAAGATAATAATCCTGTTGTTTGCATTTAGTTAGTTGCATATATATATACATGTTGTTTGTGCATTTGCATATTGTTTGTGGAGTAGCGTACCAGGCGTCTTCGCTCATTCCTTTCTTTTTCAGGTATAGGTGATAGAGATATTGTTTATGACTTATCTGGTTACGACTTGTATTTTGATCATGGGGATGGCGATAGTGGACCTGACAACCCTGTAGAGGAATAGGATGTTATACAGGACATATGAAAAAGAATTTCTTGAGTTTTTGAAGATTTAAAAAAAAAATATTTTGATTATTTATCTTTTTGAGGAATTGAAGTATTGGTTTTTATGTAATAGTTTATTAAACAGGATTATATGACTTTAAGTTGGAAGTTAGATCTTTTCTGGATTATTGTTGGCTTTGGTTTTGCCAACTCGGATTTAGTTTATATTACAGGAGATATTTGAAAGTTATAAATTACAGGTTTCACAAGTTTTGTTCCTTCTGGAGTACCCTTAAATGTGGGTTCAAATGTAATATACAAATAAATATTTTATATTGAAGAGCAAAGATGTCATTTGATATAAAATAAAAGGGTTTTATGGTCAACCCTAATGTTTAAATCAATTACTTTTATCGGTTATCAAATACGTGAGAGAAGACGAAGAGACATAGTGGAAATCAAATGGGCATAAGGCTAAGTTGGCTAAACACTATCGGCCTAACTTTCCATGCCACCGACATACATATTGAAAACTGCCAGTGTATATAAAGTGAAGGAAATGAAAAGCCACGATTTTTATTATATATTTCTTTTTTGTTCTCTATTCCAACACAACCCTAAACCTAGTAGACATCCTCTGGCGTATTCATAGCCGTCCAGACGATTCAGTAATCTAGATCAGGTAATCAAATCATCAATTTTCCTTTAGGTTTCATAGATCTATCAAGTTCTTAGAGTTTTTATATTGTTTTGAAGGAGAATTGGAGAATATGAAGATTTGGTGTTTAAAGAAAGTTGAGGATCAGATCCAAGTAATTTGATAACCATTCTTTCTTTAAGATCTACAAATCTATAGTATCCTCAGAATTTGTTTGTTGTTTTTGAAGGGAGATTGGAGAAAACCCTGATTATCTTAGAGATCTGGATTTAGTGTTAAAAAAGGATTCTATAGTCCAAATCAGGTAATCAGATCCCTATTTTCTTCTATATTATTTTACATATATATTAGTTTCCTAGAGTATTGTTTATAAGTTTGAAGGAGAAATCGAAGAAGAACCCTAATTCACCAAAATACCTTTCTTTATAAATTATAAAGCCACAAAATCCTTAAATGCCACAATTTATGATTTTCTTCCAAATCTCCAAGAACTTTGATTCCTAACAACCAATACAAAATATTTAACGAAAGATTATATTTTTAGATCATCTAAAGGGTTGAAAGAATCAATCTCACCCGTTTTCCTTGTTTATGGAATCACAAAATTTCCAAAAGATCAAAATTTTCCTCTACAATTCCTCCAAACCTTAGAATCCATTCAATACAAATTAAACCAAAACTAATAAAAATGATTCATTTTTAATCATAAAGGTTAAGAACATATAAAATTACATAGAATTGACTCTCAATTCTCATTGATCACCAAAATCCAATTCTCCAAACCAATTAAGGTTCTTCTTCAATTTCTCCTTCAAAACCATAAACAACACTCTAGGAAACTAATATATATGTAAAATAATATAGAATAAAATAGGGATCTGATTACCTGATTTGGACTATAGAATCCTTTTTAACACTAAATCCAGATCTCCAAGATAATCAGGGTTTTCTCCAAGCTCCCTTCAAAAATAATAAACAAATTCTGAGGATACTATAGATTTGTAGATCTTAAAGAAAGAATGGTTATCAAATTACTTGGATATGATCTTTAACTTTTCTTAAACACCAAATCTTCATATTCTCCAATTCTCCTTCAAAACAATATAAAAACTCTAAGAACTTGGTAGATCTATGAAACATAAAGGAAAATTGATGATTTGATTACCTGATCTAGATTATCAAATCGTCTTGACGGCTATGAATACACTAGAGGATGTCTACTAGGTTTAAGGTTATGTTGGAATAGAGAACAAAGAAGAAAGATATAATAAAAATTGGCTTTTCATTTCCTTCACTTTATATGCGTTGGTAATTTTCAATATGTATGCTAGCGGCATAGAAAGTTAGGCCGATAGTGTTTAACCAACTTAACCTTATGCCCATTTGATTTCCCCTATGTCTCTTCGTCTTCTCTCACGTATCTGGTAACCGAAAAAAGTAATTAATTTAAACATTAGAGTTGACCATAAAACCCTTTTATTTTATATCAAATGACATCTTTGCCCTTAAATAAAATATTTATTTGTATATTACATTTCTCCCCTTCTAAAAGAACTTTTGTCCTCGAAAGTTACTTGAACTTCCGTAACTCTTTAAATTCCTTGTTTCGAACTCCTCAATTCATATTTTCATCTACTTTTCGGCATTCAATTGTTTTCTGTTCAACCACTATTTTCTCATACCACATACTTCTACTTTCAAATTTCTTTTCTTGTTTTCTCAAGGATTAAACCTATCGACCATAACTCAATTCAGTCAATGTTTCCATAACTCATACTTTTATTATGTAGATTTGGTACACTTCATCCACATCTACATGATACGCTTCAAGATTATCATTTAAAATTTTTAGCAATGTGTATTATCAACTTTGCATCCATTTATTATCTTTCCTTTTTAAAACTTCCCTTGCGTAAAATCTCCAATTCAATTTTCTCGAGTGATGTTTTGAAGGCTGAAAATTTACCACTATAGTTTCTAATTTAAATTCCAAAGGTCAAACCTTACATTAACTTGGAGCTTCAAATGTCACTGTGTCACTTGTACTTCTATTGACTCAACTTAGTTTTTACCCCTATTATTCCATAACAAAATAATCTACATCACTCGCACACTATTCATCTAATCCAAAAACACTCATTAACTAACCATACTACTTCCAACACGTTTTCTCAATCTTTAATATATTTTCTTGTATTTTCCATCAATATATATATGAGAATCTAATATTAATATTTATGTCCTTAGGTAAGCCTTTAAAATCACCGGAAAACTTCTAACTCTTCCTTTGACATCACTATGCCTAACATTCCAATATTTCTTTAATATTTAGATTACTAATGTACTTTGTCTCCAAAATTTTCACCATACAAATCCATTTATTGTCCCAATATTAAGTGATTGTTCTTCACTTGGATTTAGTATCCTTCTATAACTATTAAATCTACTTCTCAACAAAAGATCTTCTTTGATTATGTACTTTTATTTCTTAGTTCATAAATCAACCATTACATCCTCCAAACAATTATATGATGTGCTTAAATATATATATATATATATATATCAATCACAACTCATTAACACTATTTGATCAATATACCTTTCCATTGAAACTTCCTTAAAACATAGTCATCTTATAATCCTTCAAATAACAATTAGAAAACTCCAATCATGAAATTTAATATTTTTCAACCCTAACTCCAAAGATCAAATCTCACATTGGTCTATTATTTTAGATGATTGTAATATCTATGTCTCTTATTGGTTTAATCAATTTTTTCCACCATTGTGAGATACCACAGATAATCCACAACTTTCATTTATCATTTGTGCTATTCCAATTGTCTTCCAAAACTTGTATTGTCACTTTATTTAATGATTTATATTTATGGTCTCATATATACTTTTCTAAAACCCATCATTATATATTAGTTTAGATGTCATTATCATCCGTCATTCATAGATTTCTCATACCTTACAGCTCACTAAGATTACATTTCCTTCTTGCAACTGCTGTTCCGCATATACATTCATATCGATATAAGATTCAACTATTATCTTATTTACTGATTATTCCAATCCTTCTCATCTAGTCTTCAATATGATCTTTCTTGCTTACTTTCATCCTTCAACATGACCTTTCTCACTTACTTTCGTGTGTTTACTAGGCTAACAATATAATTGTCAACCATCTATAAAGATTTTTCTTTATACATATCCAGTTTCTTTCTAATTAACTTTAGTCATCTTCCTTTTGCCTCTAACTTCTGTCTACATATCATCTTTAAATACTGCTGTCTTTTCTCAGTAACAGTCTTTATTTCTCTCCCATACCATTTAAGCCATAACGCCGTAAAATAAGGACATTACAACTCGCAACGTGTCCTTCTCTTTCTAAGAACACGTGAAGGCTATGAAATACTAATCCACATATTATATCAAAAATACAACTCCAATACTTACATATAAAGGGTTCCTATTAAACAATTCATCGTATAAATAATACTCTCGAATTAACTTTTTGGCATAAATCAAAGCCAACATCATCCTGACTCATTACTTAACTGAAAAGTCCTATAAAGAAATATTAAACTCATAAAGTAAATAAAATCTTCCAAACTAATAATAGTTTTAAATTAAACTTCATAGATTATTAAATTGTCTTCCAATCTCTAACTATCCAAAATCAACCTCCATTGATCCTTAGCAGGAAAGTCAAGTTCACTATCTCCATTCCCATGATCTACAAAGATATCATATCTAGTATGATCATAAATCATCTTATCTTCTTTTGTTCCTGAAAAATGAATGGAATGAGCAAAAACGCCCAGTATGCTAATCCACAAAACAAATGCATATGCACACGCAACATATATATCAAATACAACTTATTCTAATGCAACCAATCAGATTATTATCTGTATTAAGCCAGTCAAACAACACAGTTTAGAACTATGAATCACTAGTTCCAAACTTGGACTAACTCAGACCCCTGAAAATCAACCAACTTTTGAAAATAGGTAATTATATACATATATTGGTGTTAGAGAATCATCCATACACCGCAGCCTTTGCCAAAACCTAATCTACCGGAATCATTTCTATGCACACTCGGGACAACCTCACACATAGATCATCAGGGTACTTCGTTAGTATTACACTCTGCGTGGTCTTTACTAACCAAAACCAAACACAAGCAGCAAACATAATTTCTTATTGTTGTAAAGAATTAAGTCAATTTAGAATTCTGAACCTACTTCACATACAACAAAAAAATCTAAGCTACAAGCACATACAATGAATAAGGAATGGTCGTACCTGATTTCGCTTTAGGAATAGAATCATAATTCACCAAAACCTTTCTTCTATAAATTGTAAAGCTACAAAATCTTCAAACACCACAATTTATGATTTTCTTCCAAATCTCCAAGAACTTTGATTCCTAACAACTAATACAAAAACTTTAACAAAAGATTATATTTTTAGATCATCTAAAGGGTTGAAAGAATCAATCTCACCCGTTTTCCTTGTTTATAGAATCACAAAATTTCCAAAAGATCAAATTTTTCCTCCACAATTCCTCTAAACCCTAGAATCCATTCAATACAAATTAAACTAAAACCAATTAAAATGATTCATTTTTAATCATAAAGGTTAAGAACATATAAACTTACATAGAATTAACTCTCAATTCTCATTGATCACCAAAATCCAATTCTCCAAACCAATTAGGGTTCTTCCTCAAAACCATAAATCCAATTCTCCAAACCAATTTCTCCTTCAAAAACCATAAATAATAATCTAGGAAACTAATATATATGTAAAATAATATAGAAGAAAATAGGGATCTGATTACCTGATTTGGACTATAGAATCCTTTTTAATACCAAATCCAGATCTCCAAGATAATCAGGGTTTTCTCCAATCTCCCTTCAAAAACAACAAACAAATTTTGAGGATACTATAGATTTGTAGATCTTAAAGAAAGAATGGTTATCAAATTACTTGGATCTAATCCTCAACTTTCCTTAAGCACCAAATCTTCATATTCTCCAATTCTCCTTCAAAAAAATATAAAAACTCTAAGAACTTGATAAATCTATGAAACCTGAAGGAAAATTGATGATTTAATTACCTGATCTAGATTACCGAATCGTCTTGACGACTATGAATACACCAGAGGATGCCTGCTAGGTTTAGAGTTATGTTGGAATATAGAGAAAAGAAGAAAGATATAATTAAAATTGTGGCTTTTCATTTCCTTCACTTTATCTAAGCTGGTAGTTTTCGATATGTATGCCGACAGCATAGAAAGTTAGGCCGATAGCGTTTAGCCAGCTTAGCCTTGTGCCCATTTGATTTCCACTCCGTCTCTTCGTCTTCTCTCATGTATCTGATAACTGAAAAAAGTAATTAATTTAAACATTAGGATTGACCATAAGATCTTTTTATTTTTTATCAAATGACATATTTTCCCTTCAATATAAAATATTTATTTGTATATTACATCAGGCAAGTGATATGCATCAAACATATGGAAATCAACAGACATATGACTAGCCGGAAATCATATGTGAATGGAATTTTACCTTCCATTCTGGGTTAGCAGATTAACGAATACTGCAGTACTACTAAAATATGCCGTTTTTAGATCACGATCAATCAACTTATAATTTCGTTTGTGGATCATGATTAACCAACTCATTATTTCGTTTATGTATCACGATTAACCAATTTTCACTCCGTTTTTGGATCACTAGCAACCAACCAATGCTAATGCTCCATCCCCATTTGTGATATGAATGAGTCCATAGTACTTATCAATTCAGAATAGTCAATTATGTCAATTCTTTAGGTGATCAATCAATAATTGCAGACAATCAATCCTAATTCATCTATATAACCATTAGTTAATCACCCGGCCTCGATATTCTTACTTTCATTTTCTCATATCATCAGCAAACATACATAATTCCCATTTATCCCCACCATACATATCCATTTATCTTTACCTAAAACCTAATGCAATTATCATTACAATCAAATACAATAAATGGAATTGGGAAGAAATACTCACTCAGCCATTGGAACACCGGTCCTCTAGTAGTAATAGTTATGTGGAAGGGAATCATCAATGTCGAGGTCACCTAAAAAGAAAGAAATACCTTAATGAGTATTTCATCACTTAACTAAACCAAACCATTAAACAAAACTAGTATTTTCGTAATTCTCGACATTTGCGGAAGTCCCGACTTAAAACAGCGTAACTTGGTCATTTTAACTCGGAATTTTGCAAATTATATATCGATTTCTATCTAATTCAAAAGATATTTCTAAATATGACATCCTAACCAAGTTTTTAAAACATTTACATTTTGAAAGAGGCTGATCAGTTCTGATCAATAGGGAACTTCCATCCGGAAAACCGATTTCATGAATGTTTATGTTGTTTCTAATGTGTAGATCAAATCTACATGCTATGTTGATGATTCCCTATCATGAATGTCATGTTATGAACTTCACGCACATATATTCTTGATGATTTTTGTTAGGAGGAAGTTATATAAATTTTACTTTGGGGAAACATCTCATGTTACTTTACTTAGTTAGTGGAATTATTGAACTTTGTTTATTTTTATTTGTTTTGGGGTTTTCCTTAAGAAAAATCCATTTGTTCTTATGAAAATTTAATCTTTATAAAGTCTATATCCTAAGACCTTCATTTTTTTATGCAAATTTCCATTTTTCATTTTATAAACATGCCTTATAGTAGGGACTATCCCAAAATCCGAATTTGGTAAGAGTTCATTCTTAGGTTGATTTCTTCAAGAAAATCTATGTTTTCATATAGAAATTTAGGGCTCAACCATTCCTTTACCCTAAGGCTTCATTTATTAAATAAAATTTCTATTTTGAGTTTGGAAAATAAGTGTTTTCATGCCATTACTCCCTAGTTACGAATTTCTTAAAATGACAAGCAACTCAAAAATTTCCTACTTTATTTCTACTCCTTGTTTTACATATTTTTCTTAGCAAACCTCATCTCAACTTATAAAAATCATCACTTGATGATATCTATTACCTATACTCTTCATTTTTCATATAAAACACAAGTTTTAGAGTTGATAAAATGGTTTTTTAGGCATGGTTTTGAAACCATCCGAAAATACATTTGATCATTTCAAATAAATAATTTTCTTTTTTGAGTTTCTTGTCTCATCTACTTAAAGATCTATAAACTACAATATTTATATACACAAGACAAGGGTCTTTATGATCATTAATGCACCAAAATACAAAATATCCATGAGATTATGAATGTCGAGTATAAATACTAGATCTACCATTTAGGATGCATGAAATGGAGTTTGAAAACATGAAAATAGATTTTTCTGCAAGATCTTTACTTTACTCCACTACTAAATGCATGGACATGAAGATCATCATATAAAAACACATTCAAATGCAAGATCTACTCTTGTGATGGCTTGATATTCATGTAGTAGTATTTTCTTGTCCCTAGCAAGAGCTCATGGGGACTTAAAGATGAAAATACTCATGAATGGTCTTTCAATTAGAAGGTTTAGTGGTAGAAAGGGTAAAGATCTATCACCTAAAGCTTGGAACAAGAGGAGAATGAAGAAGAAAAATAATTTTGTGTGAGTGTGAGTGTGTATGGGAGGGTCACGGCACACACAAGGAAGAGAGGGAGTTCTTGAGAGAGTTTTACTTGAGTGAAAAGAGTGAAAGAGTAAAAATGAGGAGAGAGAATAGAAAGGGGTATATATAGAGGAGTAAATTAGGGATAATGGTTTAAATAAATTGAATAAAAATTACACAAATGAGGGTGAAAGAGGGGGGGTGGCGCCGGTATTGCAAGGGGAGAGAGAGAGAGAGAGAGAGTTTTAATTTGTTTTGTTTTATTTAATTTGTGCAATAATGAGTCTTAAAATGCAATAATTTCTTAAGAGACAAATTATCTTGGAAAAGAAAATATAATTGAGTGTTTTGTAAGGATGTAAGAGTATGGTATGGCTTGTGAGTGTAGTAGGTTATACTTGTGAATAGTAATCAAGACAATTACTTTGCCGGTAGTAAAGAAAATACGAGAAAAAAGGCTATATCTGTATTTTTTGCAAACCAAAAATTATATAATTTATATTTTTGAAATCCTTATTAAATTTTGGTTCTAAAGAGTATTCTGGAATATTTTTCGAATTTCGAGTCTCGGGGCCCGCTTTTCCGTAATAGATATCAGGAAGGCCAGAAATAGAAAATTTTTCGAAATCAGATCTTTTTATGATTTGAAATATACATTAGAACAATATTCCAGATTAAATTATTTTACAAAAGTTCCTTAGTTTAGAATAGAAGGAAAGTCGAATCTAGGGTTCTTAGGTTTCTCTCCCAAGCTTAAGCTAATCCGGTTTAGGGTTTTGGTTTTTGGTTCCCGAAGTCTACTTGGTTACTAGGAAAACCGGGGTTTACAATAGCTATATAGAACAAGGGTTTTTGGAGGAGGGAGGGAAAAAGATAGAGGAGTGTATGGAAACTGAATAGAAACGACAACAAGAAAAATACATCATCTTAATTCCTAATAGTTAATGAACTTGTAAGCACACTATTGTATTTTTTATATTTTAGCTTATTTGATTTAAATAGTTAGAATCAGTAAATTCGGTTAAAATCATAAGATTCTACCAAATTTACGTGTAGACTTGG
Organism: Combretum micranthum; assembly: GCA_024138025.1. Classification (NCBI taxonomy): domain Eukaryota; kingdom Viridiplantae; phylum Streptophyta; class Magnoliopsida; order Myrtales; family Combretaceae; genus Combretum; species Combretum micranthum. The sequence goes on along the minus strand of JAMXBD010000487.1, from coordinate 180,807 downwards.
TTAAAATCGTAAGATTCTTCCAAAAACGATTCTACCTACGAGTTATCTCGAAAAGGTCTTCTAAAATCCTAAACTCATACAATCATATGGGTAAAATCGCAATTTTGATAACTATGGTTCAAGGAATATGGTCTCATGATGTAACCGAGCTAGATCGATTGCTTTGGATAAGGAATGCCCGTAGACTAGTAGTATGGTTGATTGGAACCCCACGACGTCGCAAATTTCAAGAAGGTCAATTATGACCCATTCAAAGCAATCGATTTGGCTCGACTACACTATGAGGCCGTATTCCTCGAATGTCTTAATTTCTCAATATATAGTTAGGTAGCTTACCTTTCTAGTCCTTCGCTAAAGAGTAGTAGCAAAAATGCGAAGACGATATTCTAAGTGATATGCATGAGCAATTTGGTTTTAAGGAATTTCTATTTCGACATTAATTCATTTAAGGTGATTAATCAATATTTATGCACACAACAATACACATAGAGGTAACTTATATTAATCAACCAATTGAGCTCCGATATAGTTATCGTTTATTGATCACACACCTAACGAATCACATACATGGCCCTCATGATAACTCGCATTCATATCAATTTTTATCTTTTCTTAATTTTTAGTACTCTATTCTACAAACACACATGCCAATACATAAACATAAAGGAAAACTCACTTGGCCATGGTGATCCTTATCAATCGAAGTAATCTTCGAGAAAGAGAAGACCTTGGTCCTCATCACTTAAACAAAGGAAATACCCGAAATGAGTATTTCATCCAAGATCTACTTATAATATCTAATTCTATTTTATCATTTTTGTCAAAATTCGGATGGAGTGAAATTCCAACTTAAAATGGCCATAACTTGCTCATTTTAACTCGGAATTTTGTATATTATATGTCATTTTCTACCTACTCGAAAAAAAATCAATCTATTTCTAAGATTATTTTTATCTTAAAAATCCATTTAGGTCTCAAAATGGTATGGTACATAATTGTTAGAAAAATTCCCAGCCTTAAAATATATTTTTCCAAGCTTTTCATTAACTAAATATCCTATAGTAAATACGTAAGTATTTATATAGTTGAAAAATTCTTTTGATATATATAACTCACATTAAATGCATGATTCAAGTATTGTTGTCCAAACTATGATTTTTCATAAAACAATCTCCTTTAGAAAGATTAGAGTCTACAAGTTCCCTTTTGTAAATTTGTTGAAATGAAAACTAAGATTTTTAGTTTATTTTGTATGAGTACTTTTTATATCATAACTGCAATTTTTAAACTTTATAGACTTTATAAAAATAAACTTTTATATTTTGAAACTTGTTATTCTAGGTTGTTTAACAATATTACTTTTCTCAGTGTCTTTTTAACTGGTGGGTTAATTTTTAATTTGACTTAGAAATTTGGTTAGTTCTTAGCATTTGTTAGAGTGTTGGTATGATTTTTTTTTTTTTTAAATAAGTTTTTAAGAAAAACTTGTACAGCAAAGGATTATCAATATTAAGATTTAATAAATTTATTTTATTTTGAAAAAGAGACTAAAAGAACTTTATAACTATGTTTTAAAAAAAATTCATAATATTAACTCTTAAAGCCTATGATGAGCTCATTTAAATTTTTGAAAAGGATATTGTTGACTTATAACCCTAAGTTTTGAATGAAAACTTTAAGTGCCAAAGATTTTTTTTTTTTTTTTTGTAAAGATTTTAGTTTTAAATTTTTAATGAAGAAAAAGAACTCTTTTTATTTAGACAACAACAAAGTGATTGTGCATGATGATGAGCATATGGCTATATTACATAAAAGAATAATAACTTACATGGAAAATAAGAGATGTGGAAAATTAAATAAGCAAAAGACGATGTAAATAAATTCAAGTATTGGAAGTCTTAGCATTTATTAAGGCTTTCGGACTAGAGATAGATTAGTCGCAAAAGGAAAAGCAAGAAAATAAAACAAGAAAATCATGGGAGTCTTACATTGGTATCAAGGTTCCTCGGACTTAGATTATGAACAAGTTCATAAAAGAAAAGAAAATAAAGGAAAAATTTGTTTTGACTTGATAAAGACAAGTCTAAGACTAGAAAGACTAGTCTTAATAAATTGCATGAAATAAATAAATTCCAATGAATAAATAAATTGCAAGAGCATAAATAAAAAGTTAGGTTAGTGAGCTTATATGCTCTAAGAAATATATATATATATATATATATATGAAAGTTAGATCAGGAACAATAAATAAAAATAACATAACAACAACAATAATAATATTTGAACATTATTAAACAAGACATGAGGGTACTATTGCTTCCATAAAAACCCATAAATTTAGGAAACACATACTATGATCATGTTATGTTAACATGAACATGAGGAATATTTTCATAAGGAAATTTTATCTAAGGTAGAGAAATGGGTGGTGAAGAAAATAGAAGTTGATGTTGTTGGAAGATAGTGATGGTGCGGGCATATGAAGAAGTTCAGAATGAACTTCTTGGAGAGAGGATTTGAGAAAAGAATTTGCAAGAGTTTTGTTATGGTTAGAGAAGTATATGTAAAGTATGACGGAGGGAACGAGTATTTATAGAGTTTTGGAGTGAAAATTAGATGTAATTAAATATAAAAAAAAATAGATGGAAGAAGGAAGAAGAGAGGTGCCTACCATAGCATGGGGAAGGCGGAAAAATTATTTATTTTGTTGTTTTGTAATGAAAAGTAATTAAAAAGTAAGATATGATATGTGTAAGGTTTTATGGAAAATGTAAATGTAAGAAGTAGGTATAGTAGTGTAAGAATAGGTTGTAAGAAAACGTAGAGATAGTGAAATAGTAATGAATAGTAGAAATAATACTATGAATGGTAACTAAACAATTAAAATATCGGTAGTAAACAATATACGTGTAAACGGCCTATATTTGATATTTTTAGTTATCGAAAAATTCTAAATCTGATATTTTTGAAATCCTTATATTTTTATGAATCTAATGGTATTACTGGAATATTTTCACTATTTTACTTATTAGGACCCTAATTTTAGAAACTGATTTTGTTCGGGTCTGAAACAAATTAAATTTTAGTGAACTTGATATTTTTAACCTTTCTTATATAATTTCAAACCATAATTCGAAATTATCTCATTTCTATTGTTTTTAGGTTTCACACGTAGGATTGTCAAATCTAGATTCACTAGACTTAGTATAGAACTAGGTTGACTTTAGGGTTTTAGTTTGAATTCCGGTTCTTAGGGTTTACTTATTATTGTCGTAAAATCTAAGGGCTTATAGGTTAAATATTATTTTTAGTTCTTTTTTTCTTCTTTGTTTTTTCAGGTTTCAACTTGTAACTTGATGAGAATTTTGATAATGTTGCTATTGATCCATGCTATCCAAACTTCTCGTCCTTTGTCCTAGTTAAAGCAATTCATGGTCAAATCTCTCGATAAACGAGGGTAGTTCTTCATATCTTTTTTCTTACATTCTTTGCATGTTCTCTTCCTTACTTATGCTTGATTGGATAGATATTCAGGAGAGTGTGTTGCTTAAGTGTGGGAAGGGATATGTTGGAATGAAAGAAAATATTTGGGTTTTAATTGAGCTTCATGATGCATATATACACTTGTTAATCAAAATTTCCCCATTTATTAGTTTTCAAATGAGCTGTAATGTTGATATTAGAATCTTGAAACTGTACATGTTGTTTGGGAAGCTAGCATTATAAAAAATTATGTATAGTGATTTTATGTGCCTTACTTACCTATTTTGAACTTCGTATACTTAATCGAAATTTTAGGATAAAATCTAAGTGAGACAGTTTACTTGCTTTTTAATATCTAAATCTAGAGATGTGAAAGGGACCAAAATCCCTAGTTTAAAGTTAAATGGTTATGTTTCTAAGCTTATTGGCAGTATATTTGCTTTTCAACTATTTTGAGAGCTTTTCTAACCTTCTGTGAAAGGGGCATATGAAATCTATCTCTTGGTGATTCTTCTCAAATAATCTCAAAAAATATATATAAATAATAAATAAATAAATATTGAAAAAAAAGCCAAAGAGCTAAGCTGAAAAGAAGCGGGCCAAAACCCGTCTTGAGGAAAAGAAAAGATGGAGGCAAAAATCCCATCCTCCACCTCCCCCCCCCCCCCCCCCCCCCCCCCCCCCCCGGCGTAAAGGCTAATAAAATAAAAAATAAAAACAAAGAGATTCATAAAAAGAAGAAAAAATCCATGGAAGTGATGGATGCCACATAGTTTCATTTTAGGTTGCTATGCTTAGAGAGATGATTGAATGGTTTATATGCTTTCTAATAAGTAGTAAGATGTGACCCTGCCGCTTTTCCTTTGTTTGAATTTGTACCTTTTTTATGATTTTAGAAGTGGTTATTAAACAGTGAGATTAATAGTTTGGCTTAATTGGATTAGTCTTAAAAATTTGATTGTAGTATGCCAAGTACAAATATAGATATGGTAGGTTTGAGCTATAGGCATTAATGACTCACTTTGGATTGGTTGAATTAAAGAATGCTATGCTTGATTTGATATTTTCTAGGGAGTATAATTGATGATAGATTATTTTGTCCTTATTATGTTTGCTTGAGGACAAGAAAATGATTAAGTGTGAGGGAATTTGATAAGTGTTAATAGACCCTTATTTTTTGTGCTTATTTGAACATATTCATTATGTAAATTTTGTGATTTAATCAAGAAATTGACATTTATTTTGTTAAAATTCATTTTAGGCTTTCATGAGCTCATTTGGAAGATTATTTGATGATTTAAGAAAAACGAAAGTAAATAAAGCAAGTTTAGGCCGGACTTTACAAGGAACAAGCTTTTTATTTTTAGCCTTCCCTCTAACACGGTAAGGGCAGAATAGGGAGGGATTAAATCAATAGCATATAAAAACCCATCTTGTTGTCATTTACAGAGACACAGATCCCAAGAACCCTAACAGCTACTAGAAACGTACAGAGACATATTTCTCTAATACCCAAAAGGGGAAATACAACATTTTAGGAAAGAATATATGAAATATTCCTTTGTAAGGAGATAATTTAATAGATTTATAGGGTTTCGCAGCAACTTTGTGCTTAAACACTTCGATTCATCAAGGATATTCGTTTTTTATTGCTTTATCTCATTATGGGTCTTCGCTATTTCTCTAAACCTTTGTTTTGTATTGCTATATGCATAGAGGAATAGTTGTTTTGTTTGGGTTTAGGTCGATTTCATGTAGTTTTACTGTGCTTATTTTGAATATGTGTTGATTTATTGAATTCAATAGCTTGAGCTTAATATATCTTGAATCCGTATAGTACACGATATGGGTTCATGTCATATTTCGTTAGAATAGGCTAAGAGATCATTTTAATGAATAAATCTAGACTATTGATGAGATTGTTTATAATCGCCTTGAGAGAGGGGTGGTGAGGTCTTTTGTCGCTTGTTTGGAAATTCAATAGGTCGGTTTCTGAAACAAAGGATTCTTGTTCTTTATGTAAATCTAAGTTCTTAATAGTCAGGAAGAGATTCTAGCGGTTTGGCTTAGGTTTAGGTGCTATTTACCTTGAGAGAGGCTTTAGCATAATTTATTGAATCCGATGATTCAATAATCAACACAACCTTTTTTTTGAGAATTTCTTGAGTTATATGAATAGATCTAAGGTGAAGCATTACCCAAGCAACCTTGTGAATTGATTATCTTATTCTTGCGTGCTTGTAGTGAAACTTGCTGCTAATCTTTGCTGTTTCTTTGTTAGATTAGGCTTAGCTTATCTTTCTATATATAAAAACTCCTATGTTTTTGTTTGACTGGATTATAGGAAAAGAGCGAGAGTAAAGTATTCACCAGCTTTTCATTGGATACGACTTAGATCTTTTTCTACTATGCTACATTGGATGGGTGCGCTTGCTTATGGAGACCGTAGTTAGACAGTGATTTAGAAAAGAATTTACAAATTTAAAACTTGATCTGGCACTTTCTCTCCACCAATGATCCAACTATCAATCAATATTATAGGCTAGAAAGCCAAAATAAATGGTTACTTCGAATTCTAACACTTATTGCCGCATGAAAAGTAGGATATGAGGTCATGGTTTGGATATCAAAGGATGGAGGAATCCTAAAGATACTAGCCTATTGTTGATAAGTGGTAAAAAAGAAAAGGGAAAAAAAAGGGAGAGAGAGAGGAAAATGGGAATGCATATTGACTTTTTTTTTGTGTTAAATAACCATCTATTCGTTTATGTAATCATATATTAAACAAATATTATGTATGTTTGAACATGAAAAACCATCAAGATTGTTATAATCTAATCGCATAACATTTTCTAATAGAAGTAAACTCTTTTCATTATTCCCTTTTGGATAGTTGTAATATGTAAAATAATTAAAAAAAAAAAATGCTAATCTAATATGACATTTGTCATTTTTTTTTTCCTCATGAATTGCAATTATACAAAGTTGCTCGAGTCCAACTCATTGTTAGTAGTTTATTTCAAATTCAATCATAAGTCGGGAACTCAATTACTAAATCACTATTGGTATGATTACTACCTTAATTCAAAGTTGGATCAACAATTATAAAAAGTGAAAATTAAGATAATGTTTACTTAATATATTGAGCTTGTTGTTATTACATGCCCAGTAAATGCAAGATAAAACCCCACTATAATTTATATATCATCCCAACAATGGTTTTAAATGAGATAAGTCGAGTCGAGTCAGTACCAAGCTCGAACTCTACTCGAATGAAAAATTCGAACCTTGAACTCGACTCGAATGAAAAATTTAAAACTAGAGCTTGACTTGAATGAAAAATCCAAAGCTCGAACTCAAACTTGATCAAGCTTTAATTTATAAGCTTAAACTTGACTCAATTTAATATTGAATAAGTTTGAATCGGACTCGATTAAGCTCGATATTCTCTTAAATATTGAGTTAACTATAAAGAGTATTTAATACTCGATAAACTCGAACTCGCCATTGAGTCAAGTATTTTAAAACTCGAACTCGATTATAAGTGAGTCAGATTTAAGCTTTTACCGAGTCAAACTCGAATAGTTTGAGAGCTATCTTGACTCACTTACAACCCTACACCTAACATAGAAAAGAAGGTATAATATAAACCTACCAAGAAATAGATACAAATAGATATATATGGTCCTATAATTCGATTAATAAACACTGTATAATTATAAAAATAATACACGTTTAAATCCTTTCTACATCGTAGTTATATAATTAAAAAAAGCAATAAAATAAAATAAAAAAAAGACACTGGTTTTATACTCAACCTAACTGAAATTATGTAATTACTGATATAAGATGGAAAAAGCAAAGTTTGTCTGCACATTAACTGTGAATCTTCCTCCACTTTTCGCAATGCGACCTTATCATCATCAAGCGGATATGATCATGATCATGACCACGACTTCTTCAACCAACCACCACAAAAAATTTTCATTAATAGCTTTACGACACACAGCTATTTTTTGAAACCATCCAGCTCATACTAAATTACGTCCCCGCTTTCGTTTTCTTTGATAATTTTTCCTCCCCCGGTTTTAAATCTCTCGACCCTTCTTCTGTACATCGCATGTGACATTTCCCAACTTTTTAGAACATTAAACACATCACGACAAATTTTCACTTTCGGCAATTTTAATATTCAACAAAACCTTTCTCAGACTTTTTTTTTTTTTTTGGCAGTTATCGAGATACGGCACGGAATCTGAAAACTTTTAATCTATTTTAATCTATAATATGGCGTGAAACCAATAATAATATACAAATATGATAAATTTATATATTGTGTAAAATTTTAAAATAGTGGGGAAAAAATAAAGAACAAAAAGTGAGAAAATTTAAAATACAGGCAACACCCTCTTTTTAAGATATGCAAAATAAGACTATATAACCATATACGGTGCCACAAATATATTATATACAATTTCAGTTACAGAAATTACTTATGTCACATACCGTTAATAAAGGCTATTGTCAAAATAGACGGTAATCTCCGGTCTATTTTTCGTATGAAAGGTACTTGAAACTTACCGAATCAAATGAAAATCTTTCCTTAAAAAATCTTTTTTTTTTCACCGATCAGAAATCGCCGAACGAATCAGGACCGTTCATTCTAGGAAGAACATGGAGAGACACAGCCCGAAACCCCTCCGGAGTCTCCACCTCCCAAACTCTTCCCACCTCCGCCCTAACATCCACAACCAGGACTTTCCCTCCTCCGCCGCCGCACACCGCGCAGACCTTTCCACGTGCAGCGGCGATCTGCTGACACCCTTTAAGCCTCTCGTCTTCCATAATATATTCCCAAACATCCCTTTTCTCATCGTACTTTCTCAACAAGCCCTTGGTTTCATCAACCGAAAACATGACATCCTCGTCCATCGAAGCTACCGGACCTTTCCAACCTCCTATCATACCTTCCGGCATGTCTTCCCACTTGTCTTCCACGACGTCGTATACTAACCCTTCTTTGGACGCGTCTCCTTTAACGTTTACCATGCAGAGTTTACCTCTCCATCCTACTGCGTCGATCGCTTCTCGACAGAAGCGTCCGTCTTTTAAGCACGACAGCTTCTCCCAGGATCCGTATGTCGACTTAGATGCTGTCGTCGCATTCGGACATTTAGCGAGTTTTATCATTTCGTGTTGTTGCCTGGTGGTTAATGATTTTACTTTCCATTTCTCGACGGAGCGTGCCACGTCCTTGCAAAAGTGGGATCCGATACCGCTTGCTATGTAGACTGACCCCGGCACGCGCCGGCGGCACACCACCGTCGTGGCGTGGAGAGGGGTGGGCCCGGAGACCAGGATCCTGATGTGGGATTGAATATAAGAGGGCGGGTAAAGGCCGGGAAGAGATCGTGGGAAGTGGCCGCAAGGAGCACGAGGTTTCCAGAGACAGAGACGGATTGGATCGGGAAGTTGAAGGAAAGGAAAGAGCGGTGGCGGAGGAGGAGGCGATGTGGTGGGTCGGAAGGGGCTGGAGGCAGCGCCTTCCAGGAACGTGATAAGGGGTCAAAGGAGTAGAATTCGAGATTAGTGGAGTCAGGCTCAGGTAATAAGAAATGGGAATGGAATGGGGAGGATGGGGGTGATGGGTTTGAGGATAAGAGGGCATAGAGAGAGAGAAATGGAGGGAACGAAGGGGTGTAGATTAGGCGTCGCCACGCGCTGCACACAAAGTAGAGGGAGGTGGGAGGCACGCGGGAGAGGCAGAGTCTTGCAATGTGGTCCGGGAGGCCAGGGAGGAGAGGCTGTTGATTGTGGCTGCCTTGTTGGTGGGTGGTTTTGGGGCGCTTTGATGGGGTTTCGCCGGCAGAGCTGGTGGAAGTAGTGGCTGTATCTGGGGTTATGATGGGGTTGGCCATGCCTAGTGTTGGGAGAGATGTGATTGGGGAGAGCGAAGAAGTGCCTCTTGAAGGAAGCTTATACTTGGTTTTTAGACGAGAAAAAATAAATAAAAAGTAGAAGTTAATTAGATGAGGGTGGACTTTTTGGACGGACCTTTTCAAGTAATTTGTTATTATTATTTTTTCTTCAGCTTTGCTTTTTTGGAAAGAAAAGTAAGTTGGTACTTTAAATGTCGAAAAAGTAGGAAGTCATAATTGTTGGCAACATGCCAAGCTAGCTACTAACATAGACCCGCCTCCTCCCCCCTATTTATTCCTAAATATTGCGAAATGACTTAAAAAGAGCATGTTCATATATTTGAAGATTGTAATGGGATTTTTTTTCCCACTCAAACTCTGATAATCTTAAACTAGTAGACACGCATGCTCGCTTTGCGAGTTAAAAAATAAAAATATTTATAATAGTAAGATAATTAAATTAAATGTAAAACAATTATTAAATATAAAGTAAACCATAATAAGTATTGGAAAGAAAAAAATTATTAAACATGTATATGAGAGAGAAAAATAAGAAAAGAAGGTTTAGAAGAGAGTGAGAAGAGAGAGAAGGAATAGAGAAAGGAGTTAATATAAAATAAAATTATTTTTTGATATGTATAGTGATAGATTGGTTTAATAGTAATAGATGAATAAATAATATTTTAGTCTTTGAGATAAATCTTCTATATTATATATGTGGGAAGAAAAAGTATATATAATTTTAAACTTTATTTTCGTGTAGATATATTTCTAACCTTTTAAATATTACAAGTAATTTATAAATTTTTATAATTTTTATTAATAAGCTTGGAGGTTGCCAACAACTTCTAAAATTATGACCTTGATGCAAAAATTCATTTAAACTTGTCAAAGTGTATATTAGCAGCTTTTAATTTTAATTCAAAGGTGTTTTTTAAACTAAAAAAAAAAACAAATTTTTATTGTGTTGCCAATTATTAAATTTCAAAAATATTAATTGCATTATTTATAAATCTAAGGGTACGTTTAAAATGATATGAAAGTACAGGTTGAGAAAAACAATTTAAAAAATTTTCAAGAATAGAGCATTAAAATTACACACAGTTTTAGAGTTTTAAATCTAAAGACACTTTTGGCCCAAAAAAAAATCTAAAGACACAATTTCAAAATATTTTGAAAACTTGACTTCAAAACAAAATTTGAACTCTTATAGACGCTATTTTGGATATTTTAGTACATTTTAAAATCAAGTCTTGGATTTTTCTTCTACAAGTTCTGCTTTTTAGAATTTTTTGATACAATTTCTTCCCTTTCCGTCAAAATTCTAATTTTTTTTATAATTTTTCTTATTTATATATATATATATATATTATTGGATTCTTTAATTCTTTTTCCGCATTGCATGTCCCTTGTTTAGGTAGAACGCAAGGGGATTGGACATGGCGTTTAGGTAAAACGAAAGGGAAATGGTTTGATAGATCAGACAGAGTGGTTGAGGTATCTTTTTGAGTATGTTTGGGTTATTTAATTTTTATCTGAATTTTATTTTTATATTTGAACTAATCTATTTAATTTATTTATAAGTAAAAATAATTATTTTTTATTTATATCTATTTTTATAAATATTTTATTTTAAAATAATAAAAATAAAATATTAAAACCACCTAAAAATTACAAACAAAACAGAACACACACTTTGGAAATCCCTTTCGTGCTTCAAAGTGCCACCGTTTGGTCTCAGATTGTGGAGAAAAGCTTGGAAATAAAGTAAGATTGATGATTAAAGACAAGCAACAGCGTTTATCGTACTTTGATGTCCTAGGGACACCTTGGGGTGGAAGTGGAAGGCATAAAAGTCTCAGCTCACTTTACTTTTATTATTCGTCCTCATGTAGAAAAATAAAATAAATTAAAAAGTGTTTAATTTCGTTAAGGTTCAAGTCCGGTTTAAGTCTTTCTACGTAGAGATTCTTCTTTTTCGAGTCCACATGTCCACCACCACAGTCATTATTTAATTAATGTATTAAAGTTTTAAATTGTTAAAAAAAAAAATAATATTTCACAAAGTGAGTCAAGTAAGGTATTAACAATTTATTATTAACAAAAATTATAAAAACTTAATTTAAAACTAATCTAAATGATATCTTAAATGAACTTTGCAAAACATTGATACCTTATTTGATTCATTTTATGAAACAATGATTTCTTTCTTTAATCACTCTAAATGTTGATACCTTAAATGAACTTACTCTCAAATGTTGATACTTTCTAGCATAATTTACTCATTTAATCATACATATTTTCACCATCTAAAAATTATACATAATTAAAAGCTTTTAATTAAATATTATGGAAAGAACTTCTCAAACATGACTTCTCAATTGGGATTTAATGAAGTTATTACTAAGTTGTGCTTGAATAGCACCGACTTAACTATGGTAGGTTTGAGACTCAATCAAGACCCTTGATAGACCTGCTTCATCTATGAGCCTAAACTTATTTAGGGTTGAGACCCATCGACTTAATGAATTTAGTAGGTTCAATTTTTATCATCTATCCAAACTTTTTACCAATTGAGGATAAGAAGAGAGATGGACTAAGATAGTCTTGAATCATTAATGGAAGACTTACAAAACAATGATATGCTAACGATGGTTGAAATATTACTTAATGTGACTTGTCCAATACCTAAGTTAGTATAGTGCTTGAAAAAATGAAGAAGAGTGAAAGGAAAGTAATTTCACATGAATTTATCGAGACCCATTGTAGCAGTAGATACGGATTGGCTTTGTTTTTTTCCATCTCCAACCAAAACTTTAAATAACGGTTTGATTCATATTAGAAATTTTCCTAAAACCATTAAATAATCATTTAGCTTGATTTGGATTGCGCATTAAATTAAAATTCCAATTAGAAATATTCTTTCTTCTAATTTTTTGCATTTATGTGGATATTCTAATATTTAAATCACTTTACAAAATTTATATTACTAGTTACAACAATATACTTTATAAATCCATCATACTCATGATCTATAATCCTCCATAAAATCATTATGTTACAATCAGTTATTCACCAATAAAATACATTCACTAATTAATACCTAGCAAGTCATCTATGATTAAAAGTCATTCGCTGATAAAATATATTGAATAGTTAACACATAATAAGAGTTAACTAAATAAAAAAAATTTCATACTTAATAAGTTAAAACTATTAAAAAAACAATATTATGTCACTAATGAAAGAATATATATTATAATCCTAAAAAAAATTAAAAAATGAATAAGTTAATATTAATCAATATTCATCAAATAGTAAATATCATCATAATGAAACTATGAGAGCATATACAATCCTTAATCAATCATCATAAAAATAAAAAGAAAATTATAGTTACAGGTAAAATATTTTTATGTTTTTCTAAAATAATTTTGCTTGATTTTATGGATTGGTTTGATTTACCCTCAAAACCAACCATAAATTTACGGATTGTTTGGATTGGGAAATTTTCAAGCCAAATTGTTAAAAAAAAAACCATATCTTCGGTTGGGTTTGGTTTGATTACTGATTGGTTCAGTTTGGTTGGTTGTTTAGCCCATCTTACCTACTTACACCTATTTATAGAGAAGTGAGTGAGTGGTTATTGTAGGTAGTTATCCTTAGCCCTAATGGTTACTGTGGGCAATTGTCTTTAGTGATTAATATGTCTTAGAGAATGTGACTAATAGAGGGATAGAATGGAGATAGGCTAAGATACTCTTAAATCACCCATGGAAGATGATAAATCTATTATACTATATTCTATTCATAGGAATTTATGCTTGATTTGATTTATTTTTGAATAAATTCGTATGAATTTTGTATTTTTATTGTTTAAATGTTGTTTTTTAGCTCCTAAAATCAACAAAAGGAGAAACGAAATGTTTTGGATCAGATAAGAACAAAGTTCAAAGATAGATTTCTATCGAGGTCTTCAAAAATGCCTATCGATGGCAAAATTACAAGCCAAAACAAGGCAAAGTCCCCAGTCACTCCCCAAACGGGGCTTTCGATATGACCTTTGGTTTATAATGATTTACTCTGAGATGCTTCAGCCCTGGACTTTATGATACAGATTTAATCGTGCCTTAAAGTTAAGCCATAGATTTTACTTACGATAGAAGCTAAGATAAAATTCAAGCTCTAAAGAAAAGAATACAGCTTAAACCACGACCAGATTGCATGCCTTGGATTAAACTCAAAAAGTGACCCAGTCTAGCTATTACAACTTAGTTGGCTCAACACGCGTGTATGAGAATAAGGATGATTTCCATTATAAAGAATCTATCACGTCAGTGAATAAAACCTTCAAGATTTATGTTTATGTAGCCCATAAATAAACGTACACCGACGCCCAATAAGCATGTATCATATGTAACAAATTACTAATATAGAATAGAGAGGAATTTTCAGCAAAAGAATTGTTTCTTGCTAAGGAATTTTGAAGTTTTATGGATAAAATTATTTTAACTCATGTTTGTGTTTGCTAGATTTTAACTTAATTTGCAATATTCATTCTCAATTTCATATTATTTCTTCTGAATCTGTACTTAATATCTATATCCATGGAGAATAATCATCTTAAGTTAGGGTTTGTGAATCCAAATCCCAACTCATGATTTCAATTGCGCTTTTCAATTTAATATTGACTAGGTATTTGTATTTAGTAGCTCAAACTTAATTTTGTAGATTTAAATGTGTGGTACACCTTTCAGATCTATGTTTGATTTCAACTGAACAGATTAAGAGATCATTCTTTTGAATAATCTAGGCTACTAATGAAGTTACTTATAATCACTTTGAGAGAGAGTGGTGAAATTTCTGTCATTGCTTTCAAATTTCCAAAATGGATTTTTAAACAAAGGATTCTAAAGTTTATGTAGATCTAAATTGCTAATAACTTATGAAGAGATTCTAATGGCCTGATCTAGATCTAGAATTTTTGACCTTTAGAGAGGCTTCAGCTTACTTTCATGAGTCTGACAGTGCAAATACACCAGGAATCAACTCTTTGAGTTTGTTGAAAAATATATGATAAGGAATTGGTGAAACAAATCCTAAGTCTCATCTTGCATTTACATACTTATCCTTAATTTTACCCTAAGAAAAAAAAAAATATATATATATATATCTTTTTGCATTAACTCTAATTTAGCTTCTTTTTTCAATATGCTTTGCTAAATTTTTCTTTGGCTAGATAATAGATGAAAAATAAGTATAGTAGATGCTGACAATCCCCAAAGAATATGATTTAATACTTTCTATAATATTTCAGTAGGTACGTTTACCTAATGTTGGTGGTTACAATTGAAGTTGAACAGAATTTAGTAGTATTTTGATATAAATTTTTGAAAACTTCGACTTCATGTTTTGTAAAAACAAACTAACCAAGTTTTTCTAGCACCGTTGGGGATTGGCATTGAATTCATGAAAAATGAAGCTCAATAAAGCAATATCTGAAAGCTTAGAATCTACTAGACTAGTCTCTAACCCTGTGAATAGTGTAAATATTTTTTTTGCTTATTGTTCGTTTTTATTTTTCTTGTACATAATTTTTTCTTCTTCTTTAAATATTGTCTTATTGTCTTTATTTTCTTTATGTAAATATTTCTGTTTCTATTTATAGCACTAACCTTTATTTTTGCTTCTTTTTTATTTATGTAAATATTATATTTATTTTTCTGTACATATTGAAATATTTATGTATATGTTCTATTCTGTTTATAGCTTTTAGCTATACATACCCCTTTTTTTCTTTTGTAAATAGGCTTCTATAATTTTTTATTTTATTCTTTATACAGTTCCATTCGTTTAGTTTTCTTTTCTGCATAATTCTTCAATTTTTTTAATTTTTAATTCTTCGTCTATATATAAATGATGTTGTTGTATTTTAGTTCTATTATTGTAATATAGTTGCTATTCTGTTCTGTTGAAAAATAGGAATGTTGTAGTCTAGTTAACTCTTTCATAATAAAAATGTAGGATTATGACTAGGAATCAATCTCACACCTTATTTCTCTTTGCATCATACCAACAAAAATAGGGAGAACTATTGATAAAGTCATATTTTACTCAAATTTCTATAAATCAAATCATGTTTATATGTATAGATTTTATAAAAATTAATTAGAAATGGTACTTAAATGTTCTTAAATTGTTATTTCAGGTCATTGAGGATTTAGAATACAAATTCAAGCAAATTAGAGAAGATTTATACAATTTTAGGTAGACCAGAAGCAACACCGACACTTGTGCAATTCAGCACCATTGGCCTTGAAATGAAAAACAAGAGGCCTTCATAACATACATAGCAACACCACCAACTTAGAAGAAATTTTTACTAGCGCTGCAAATTTTTATGTGTACGCCGGCAAAATCCTTGGCTACACTGCCGGCTTTGAGCCGGTGTTGCGTGTGTACAAAATGCAAATTTTTAAAGCTGGATCGAACGCTGCCCATGTTGAAGAAGAAATTAAGCCAGCTTCTGCAATTTTAAAGATACACCGGCACAATGAGAAATCAAAGTCACGAGCGTTCACAAGAGAAAATCAAGCGGTTGGTGACTTTTCATTGTACTTTGGCAACTGGAACGGTTACGCTGCTAGTATTGAAGATGGAGTATTTTTATTGTTGCTTTCGATAATTAATTTTCACATTAAAGACCGGTCATATTTAAATCAAGACTGTCGGCCTTTAATGCCGATGTAACTCCCCTGTAACCCTTCATATTTAAACATCTCTTTGTTGATCATTTTAAAAAAAAAGAAACCCTAGGCATGAAATTCTATTTTCTCTCTTTACTCTTAAATCTAGATTAGGATTTAGAACACTAAAATAGTTAACTTTTTAATTTGTTTACGGATTCCACACCGATTTTCAAGTGGAAAACATCATCTGGATTTGGATTTCAAGAACAGGATTTATTTTGACAAGATGATTTTGTTCTTTTTCTTATGTTCATATCATGGATGATGTTTAATACTTGTGTCTTGTGGTCTTAAATCGATTTTGAGTTGTATATCTGATTGATATGATTGATGATTCCTATTGTTGATTGATCAATTATTTGTATTCAATTTGTTGATGTTATTTCACATATCAAGGATTTTGAATTAGATCTGGAATTCATTATAGATTAGGATTGTAATTGGAAAATTCTTTTCTAATTAATTTTGTGAAAATCTAATTTGGATTACAAATTACATAGGGATATGGATTTGAATTCACTTAGGGTTTGGTAATTTGTTAGATTAGTCGATTAATCACTTTCCTAGGAATAGGAAACATTAATTGGTTAATTTAGAGTAATAGCTTGCTTTGGGAAATTGAGTTGTTATCTAGTGCTAGATTATTTAGAAATTGAACCTATTGATAATTTTGGATTGGGCATGTTTTAATTTATAGCATACATTCATTTGATTGTTAAGATCTATTGGCTTTAAACTTAATCAATTATAGGTGTTGGAAATCCAAGATTTTTCCATAGTTTAGTTTTTTTAAAAGAAAATACAAAAAGAGGAACACATTTTAATTGCCTAGCTATGAATTGGATTGATATAGTTGATAGTTAGTCCTCACTCCCTATGGATTCAACTTGGTATTCACCGAAATTTTATTACTGCATACACACCTGATACACTGTCGGTAAAGATCTGCACATTTAAAGGAAATTGAATATGTAAACCTCGGGAATTTTTCCACATTAGTACACGACTTTTGTAAGAGATTTCATGGATTAGATAATAGATTTCATAAACTAGATAATAGATTTGGATTCTAATCGAAATAGTAGATTAACATTTAGAAATTTGGATAGACGAAGGATTTAGGAACTAAATAAAGAAATTCTTTAACCCTAGTTAATACCAAAAACGAGATTTCGTATCTTGAATAAATAATTCAAGATATGATCTAAAATTTAAACCCGAAAACCTGATGTACCACTAGATTTAAATAGAAAACAGGAATATAGAGATTAAATGATTGTTTTTTATCTCAATAATGATTCGAGATTGGAATAACAAGTAGTAATAAGCTTATATTTAGACTTAAACCCTAAATTCAAGATTCCTAGTTAAAATTAAAAGCTACTAATAAGAATTCATGTTCAGTATCAAAACTAAAGATATATATATATATTTTAGTTTCCGTATTAAGTCTAATACTACGAAAATGATTATTTACGCTCATAAACAGAAAACGATGACTCAAAGATAAATCGAAAAGATTTTAAATACACAACGAAAATACAAACTGTCGAATAACTCAAAATCTGAACCCCAAACAAATAATCGGATCCCGCTATTGTTCTAAACCGAGTTTTCTTAAGCTATCGGAGCCTGAAACAAAAATTGACCCAACGAGCTTAAGAAATCCTAATCGCGGGAGTAAAATTTTACGAGTAAATAACTACGTATATATAAAACTAAAAATTGTATTATTTGAAAATCTAAGTGTTTTGTATACTTCTATAAATATATTTTTGTACAAAAACTCCCAAATATTAGCTAATTTATACCCGTATAACTCGTTTAATTAACTCAAATCTAAATTAAAATAATAAACTAATATATATATATGTTTTCGGCTGAGATATTCGGTAGGAATTGCGTGGGAAGGAGGGAGCCGAAATTGCTCCAATGATTCAACCATTTTCAACCAAATCAATCCCAAACAACCAACCAAGTAAAGACAGCTCAACTCCACATTAAATGCAATGAAAATAATAGATCAAGCATAGCCAAAACGGAGGAGAATTCGAAGGAGAGTAGCTGCAAAATCGTTCTTATTCTTCTTCTATATATATGAGTAATCAATGCTCATAATGGAGAACAAACCAAAACTCATCAATTTCCACACCCTCCAGAACGAAACTACTCCTCCTTAGCCACTGAAACGAGCTGAAAACAGAAAACAAACGGATCAAACCAATCAAATACGAATCAAAAGAAAAATAACCCGAAAACCCTTGAGTACGAGTTCTAAGGTAAGTTGTTGGAGTTCAAATGATTTCCTTTCGAATCTAAGCTTTATAACTGACTTATAACAATCTTAGGAACGTAATAAACACAACAACGAGCTTCGGATTACATCAAACAAGCTCCAACAAGGTAATAATCCAAAACCCTAGCTTTATTTTCTAAGAATCGAGATCTATATATATATATATATGTTTTTTAAACGTGTTCAAACGTGTTTTATATCTTTATATATGATATATAAACACTTACAAACAGTTTAGTAAGGTTTTTAACGTGTAAAAATCAAAGAACATAAATCGAACCGAGGAAGAAGATGATGAACAGTACAAGACTGCCTCAACGCTGGCGGCTTACATGGATAGGCTGGCGGCATAGAGGCGGCTTACACTCATCAGAGGGTATGTAAAATAATTTTCAAGTAAAACATGAACATAAGCCGGCTACCTGGAGATCTACGCCGACGGCGTAGGGCCGGCGTACGCTGAAAGCCGATAGCTTTCAACGCCGGTGCACTCGATATGAAATAATTTACAAAACCAATTTTACACCGGCACCTGGGAATGAAGGTTGGTGGCCTTGAGCCGGCTTACAACCAAAATTTTCCAACGAAAGCTTTTTCGGACCTAAACAGAAACTACATATATATATATATATATATATATAATATGCCTATTGAGTATATATACATACTACATATATATATACATGAGGATGTAAGAATCTATAGATAGTTAATTTAATACAAGTATTCAAGCCTATTTAGATTAATATCTAATAACTTTTAAAACCCTAGAATTAAGAAAAATATTTAGTATTAATAAAGGTTAGTATTAATCAAATATTTGTTTTAAATAGAAAATAGACAAGAATGGAAATTGAAATAAACTAATTTATTGAGTAATATGACTCCTAAAAATAACAAAATAATTACGCTAGATAAAATAGGAGAAACACGAAACACTAAGTAATAATAATTACCAAAATATCGAGTCTATGACACGAATCACATATAGAAATTTAGTTAATTTGTATTGATGAATACTTTATCTTAAATAGGTGACTTCGACTCACTAGAGGATCTACCAGCTGATTACTACGACTAAGTAGGTATGAGCAGGTGAGTAATCTAGTCATATTGTACTGGTTGTGATTGTAAATAGTCAAATATGTAATGCAAGATAATCAATTGAATGTTTGCTGAAAGTATGATTTGATCTGAGTGTTTGATTGTTAAAATATCCTTATAAAAGCGATAATGCAATGATTGACGTTGTGAAATAGTATAATAATGATTGTGTGTAATGTATGATCACTTTGAAATTGATTAAGAATTATTGACTTAACAAAATAATATGAACATGCATTGCACAAATTGCATTATTGCATATATGGTTGTGACAGCCTGCTACGTATTAATATTTCGGATCTCTGTTTTCACTTGGTTTTCTAATGTGTTAGTTCTTCAAGGTTCTCTTTGGTCTGGCGATCCTATAAGGAACTAAAAGGCACCGAAGAACGTCGCCCGTAGAATCGCTTTGAAATGATTAATACTTAGGGAGTTTCTAAGGGAGTTGCAGGAGATGGTCAGTTTAATCAACTATATTAAGAGTGACAACTTAAAATGAGAAATCGCTGATGCTCCTGTATACTTAGTCTCTCATGGGCAGGTGGGTCATTGAGTACTGGTTCTTCAACCCATTAAAAAGAGGGCGTAAATCTTTTTCCTGTTTGGATTCTAGATCATCCAAACTTGTATCTGTGCATATGGTTGAGTGCTTGCATTGCATATGATTGTTAATGACTTGTGTGATGTATGGTATGTCTGGTTATTCACTGAGCTGTGGTTTCGCTCATACTCCTACAGTCTTTTCAGGTTTACTTTACGACCCTGGTTAGTTACATCCAGGAATATGGCTCCGGTAAGAGCTTTGAAGCTCAGAAGTCTACAGATATATTTTAGTTTGATGGTTATGTACTATTAGATTAGATTATTTAGTTGTTCACTTCAAAAGACCTATATGGTTTGTAATAGTTTTGTAATGTTTATTCACTAAGTTATTTCTTTCATATATTTGTTATTTCTTATCAAGCAACTAAAAAGATCCTGTTTTTAAAAACCTGTCATTCTCCAAAGGTAATCTAGTGATAGTATTCAAGTGAGACTTGTTTACTACTACTAGGGTACCCTTGGGGCGTGACAGAATATAACTAAACAAATTTTTAAAAAAGCATATATAGAAAAAGCGTGATCAACTATCAGGATACAGTGGAAAAGAGATCAAAACATGGCCTATAGAGTCCACCTATTCAATAATCTAGAGGAAGAATTCCATGAACATAATGATGTGCTGAATGAAGAGAATAACCTAGGTAGGGTAAACCATCCTCCTAAAACTATGATAGGCTTCTGCAAACTAATCGTTAAAGTAGCCAATAAGAGTATAGCTAGACCCAGGATGGCAACTAATAACTTTGAGATTAAACCCAATGTGATCCAGGTGATTTAGCAATATGTCTAATTTGATGGATTGTAGGATGAGGACCAAAACACTCACCTCTAACAGTTTTTAAAGATCTGCGATACTTTTAAGATCAATGGAGCATCTGATGATGCCATGAGATTAATATTGTTTCCTTTTCTCTTTAAGGGCTAATGCTAAGAAATGGCTTAATAATTTGCCTGGATAGTCTATGATTAGACAACAAATGATAGAAAGTTTTATGAGGAAGTATTTCCCACCCTCCAAAACTACAAAGCGGAGAGCAGGCATCGCTTCTTTACACCAACTGGAATGTGAGACTCTCTATGAAGCTTTGAGAGGTGGAAGGAGTTACTAGGTAAGTGCCTATATCATGGACTTTCTAAGTGCACCTAGGTCCAAACTTTTTATAATGGGTTGAATTATAGCAATAGATAGCTTGTCGATGTAGCAATAGAAAGGAGCCTCAAGACCAAATCCCCTTAGGAGTGCATAGCCAATAACCACTACCAATGGTCATCTGTGAGAGCTAAGAGAGAAAAGACTAGATGACTTTTTGAGCTTGATGTGGTAACAAATCTGACCTCTAAGATAGAAGCCTTAACTAAGAAGGTGAACAATATGACCATGGCGACTGGCTAAGTAAACATGATAGATGACAGCTTTGGGCAGAGTGTTGAGGGTATGACTTCTAAGAATGTAGAGTATGTAAACAATTTCAATAGACCAAAGAATGACCCTTAGAGCAACACCTACAACCCTGGTTGGAGGAACCATCCAAACTATAGGTGGAGTAACAATAACTTCCAACAATCTGACTTTAACCCATAAAACTTTCAGAAACAGTAAGGTCAAGTGTCAAATGTTTCTTAGGTTAGCAAAAGTTCTTTGGAGGAATTAATTCATCAGTTCATTAAAGCCTCTGAGGATAGGCAGTAGGCCATTAATACTACATGGAGAAACCATTCAGTTGCAATTCATAACCTAGAGATACATCTAGGTTAAATTTCAAAACTCCTTTCAAAAAGACCTAAAGGATCATTACTTGCCAATACAGAAGCTAATTTAAAAGATCAAGCCAAGAATTGAAGAAGAAAGACTCCTAGGGTGATTAATTCTATCATTTCTTTTTGTTGTTTTGTTTTGAGGAAGATTTTCTTTTCTTTTAAAGACACCTTTGATTCATGAAATTTTATGCTGACTGAATGTTTGGAGAAGGACAATTGATATGTTTGGTGGAATTTGTGTTTGATTGTCTAATCATTTGTAGAGACTTTTAGTAGGTTTTGTTAAGAACCTAACATTTGATTTTTGTAAATATGGACGATGAGTTTGAATGTTTGATGAATGAAGTTGTGATATTTTTTATTAAATTCTTTGTTTGAGAATGAATGATAGAGAAACAATTGCATTTGTGCTACATTTGATGCTTTAAACATTTGTTTTGAAGTGTCTTTACAGAAATCCACTTGATAATTTTGGCCTTGAGCACGTGATTATGACCCGTAGTTGTCTTTAATTATTTTAATTCTTTATTCTTTTTGACCTATGGCTTAAATAAAGGCCGGGATATTCTTTTTGGAAGATAAATAAAGGCTCGTGTCGAAATCTCGATCCCTTTATTCATTATTCTTTTAGTCGTGACTTAAATAAAAGCTTCAGTTCTTTAATTATTTTTGTTTGTTTTTAATAAATAATAAATGCATCCTAAGTCGAGCCTTAGGTTGAACCCATAACACGTTTATTATAAAATCCTTAACGCTTTTGCTTCCCTCTTGTTCACTACTTCATTCAAAATTTTAACAAAAGCCGATAAATGCTCTTAAGCCCTTAATACACTTGCATTCACAAAATCATTAAAAGTCATTCTTTTTTAACATTTCCTCTATTAAATTAGGAAGATAAGCACATTTCTTTACTTTTTTTTTTACTTTAGCTGGTTTATATGAGAACATATGGTAGTAAAATTTTCATATTGTTAGAGTTTCAAAACTACATAGAGTTAGATGTAAAATGGATGATTGATTTAAAGTAGTCTCCTTGATGATTCAAACAAGTTTAGTGGACTTGTTTCTTACACATCGTAACAATCCTTGTCAATAAATTTGCAAAGCCTTGGTGAGACCTTATGTCTTTAAAGAAGCTTGAAATGAACTTAGAAGTTTTAGGGATGTATTTTGGTCTGTTTCCTTTTGTAAAAATAATAGCATAAAGTTAGAAAACAAAAATGTAGTTAAAATAAACCTGAAATTCTCTTAAGAAAAGAAGCAAATGGTTATGCTCTAAGTAAAAGTAACAAGCTCTGTATTAAGTTTAGTTGAGAAATTAGGGCAGAATTCTTTCACTTGTAATGGATTTTGAAAACAAAATTTATGTTGTTTGTCTTATTTTTGCAAAAATGGCACATAAGAGATCGCAAACACAACCCTAAAAACAATTTAAAAGGGCTAGAGTCGAATCTATGCCTGACTACTTCAACCCTTATAGGATTAGATACTAAAGATGTAGAGAAATTTAAAACTTTTCCAGCAAAGAAGTAAATTGCTGCGAATGTTGTTATGGACTAGGGTGTAATAAGGAGCTACAGTCTGGAGAAAGAATTTAGAGGATTTTTTGAAGACCAAGCATGGGGTAAGATTTTTGAGATAAGAGAAGAAGATAATGGAGGAGTAACCTTAGCATTTATGACAAGTTTCAGAATAAGGCGTTAGAGCCTAAGTTTCAATGATATTTTTAGTTTCTATGACTTCGATTAGTGCAGCGAGATACCAATGATGAAATTTATAGTAGCCATGGGACTTTATGATGAGGAAGAAGGAGTTTTGAGTGAAGAGCTCACCAGCTTACCAACTAAAATATTAGAGGAAGATTTAAAGTAGTTTGTGGCAGAAGAGACTGAGGGCAAATTCTTCCTTTCCAAGATAACTGGCTCCAACTTTAAAGAGCAATGTGCTAGGACCATATCAGTGGGCTCTTGCTCTAGCTATAGCTGCAAATTCTTCAAAACCCTAGTGATAAGTCCACCTAGGAAAATTCACTTGCCCTACATATTGGCTTGATGCTTAATTCTCCATGCTACTACCAACCCAACATTCATCCTCTTCTTCTTTATATACTATAGAGAGGATGGAGTTCAACTTCAACTATTGTTGCTACCCATTTATCCTGGAGAAAATGCTGTGGTTAGGAACTCAACCTGCTACTGCACAAGCAGCAAGGCTAGCACTTGCTACATCACCTGCTCCTATTGCCATAGCCCAAGAAACAGTTGTTGCTTTTAAGGAAGAATGGGGGGAGCTACTTCCTACATATGTACCACATGCATAGGAAGCTTAAATACAACCCTCTGCAACCAGCTTCAACAAACTTGAAGTTAAGGTGAAAGATCTAATGGAGAAGCTGGTTGCCTTCAAGAAGAAATATAATGTGGATTGGGGAGACTTGAAGGAGAGTATGAAGAAACTTATAGATATGTCTACCCATGGTCCTCAACCACCTAGAAAATCCAAATCACCACACCTACTTTAGCTAAGTTAGACCACCATCATGATGATGACGACAATGATGCCAAGCTACCCTCACCTTTCACATACATACCATCCCCACCACATCTTACACATATCCCATTACCCCCAATAACCCAAACACAAACATCCCCACCACATATAACCTAAACTCAACCTTCACTATACACTGAATCTACCCAAACACAACCATCCATCCCTAAACTAACACCTGATTCGCCTGCTCACTACCCAAGTGGGGACAATGAATTCATTCCTCAAACACATATCCCACCTTCACTACAACATAGCTCTCCTATTTTGGAGCCTATCCCCAAAATTGTTCTAGTTCCTATCCATCTTTTGTCCAAAACGTTCAAAAGGACTAAGGGGTCAGTTCTAAAGAGAAGAAGGAGGCTGATTATTCAAGACAAAGCATCTGATGAGGATATCTCCTTAATTACTGGAGCTAGGATTGGTGATTTATATGATATAATAGGTATGGAAGATGATGATAGCAACATGGGTGTTTTTTATCTTAATAAGTTAGCTGAGGAAGATGAGGATGATGACAGATTGCAGAAGAATCTGGAAGTAGAGGAGGACATGGCTAAAGCCATATGTGGCCAAATATTCAAGATAGTTGTGGAGGGAGCAACAACAGCTATAGAAAATGTCTCTCTAGGAGAGCCTTCTAACAAAATATTTTATGAAAGGATTGGGTAACTAGTCCCCTTCAACAAAGCTCTAGAGCCCACCTAAAACCACCATAACAACAACCACAACCACATGAAGAGGGAAAACCTATCCCCTTACTTCAGTCTTAGAATCCTTTACTTCAAATATGGGCTAAGAGAGCCAAGAGACGTGCCAGAAAGAGAACTCTCAAGAAGTATGAGAGGTATAGCTTTGAGGTTGAAGATGAAGAAGTGCTTGATCAATATGAAGAGGAAATAAAGAAGATGCCATCATCTTTAAAGAAATTTTTGTGAATATATTTGAGATTGTACAAGATAGGGCCTATAATGAATGGTAGATTGTCCCCTATGCCCCTTCAGAAGAAGAAGCCCCCACTGCTCCTATTGAACAAGAAAGCAATGCCACAGTTTTTGATGGCATTGACCTTATTGCCAAACCTTTGGAAGAAGATGATCAACTTCATGTAGCTTAGGATACTGATGAGTCTGTAACAAAAATGATTGCTAACGTTGATGATTTGAGGGAAAGGATTAAGGCAGAAATACAAGAGACATTAAAGAAATAGGCTGAACAAGAGGCCTATGATAGAAAGTTAGTAGCAGCCTATGAGGAAAGAAAATAGAAAGATAAAAAGAGAAGACAAAGGCTTGCAAATGTTGCATTTGCATGCCATTTTGCTTTAGTACCTAAAAGGTAGAAAATGAAGAAGAAAGTGATGCCATCCTCTCTAGTAGGAGCAGTGAAGAAGGTGATGATCTTTCTATTAAGGCCCTCACGAGCAAAAACAGGAAACCTAACCTCAAAACACTAGTCCCCCAACCCATTGAAGAAGAAGAAGCTCCCCTCCAGTAGCCACAATCTCAGCCACCAGTCAATGAAACCCATCCATAACAAACTCAACAACAAAACATGGCAGAGAGTGTTGGTGCTTAAGGTGGCAAGGAGTGAGCAAGGAAAGCTAAAGAGGAGCTCTTAGTTATTAGAAAAGCTAGTGAGCAAAAAATTAAGGAAAGGCAGCTTGGCCAACAAAAAGAAAGAAAGAAGAAGCTGGAGGAGGAGAGGAAGAAAAGAGAATTAGATTTCCAAGAAAGACAAGCTACTGAGATGGAAAGCTATATGGAGAATATTAAGGGCATGACAAAGCGAGAGAAGAATGACTATCTCTGTGCCCTTAAGTTAGAGCAACAGCTAGAAGAAGAAGAGTATAAACAAGCTAAAAT
Source organism: Combretum micranthum (assembly GCA_024138025.1). Lineage (NCBI taxonomy): Eukaryota > Viridiplantae > Streptophyta > Magnoliopsida > Myrtales > Combretaceae > Combretum > Combretum micranthum. The sequence continues at coordinate 154,481 of JAMXBD010000487.1, read as the reverse complement.
ATAAAAAATAGAAAAAGAAGAAAGGAAGAAGGGGGGTAGTACTTCAAAGGAGGCACCAAAACGAAGGGTTAAGGCCAATACTTTTGAAAGTATACCCATAGAGGGCATCTAAATAAGGGAGGGACAAACTGAGCAAAGAACACTAGCACCTACTAGCAGACAAACACCACCCTCGGGAGAAAATAGCCTAATAGAAGAACCAAAGCACCTAGTGCTGGTGGTGGCAGTGCTGGTGGTAGAGATGATGGAGCAAGAGGTGGTAGGACTAGAAGAGGAGGAAGAAAGAAAGAAGGGTGTAGGAGTTGGAGATGCTGGCTTAGAGAAGAGGAATAAGAACTCCTGGCTCCCTTAACATTTTTTTTTTTTGAGAATTTTGTATTCCTTAATTCTTTAACATTTCGTTTTTGCATCTTCATTCTTGCATTCTTTACAACAATTCTCAAATTAGAATATATTCTTATCATAGCTTAGTTAATTCTTTATATTCTTTTATTTATTATTCTTTCTAAATAAGTATAATTCTTTACGGTAGAATAAGTCTAATTTTTGTGCAAGTTGCTAAATAAAATTTAATTAATCTCAAAATAAGTTAGAATGCAAAAATAACTTAAAAATTCTTTTATCCAATTTTTAAGTTGCGGCTTTAATAAGGATAGTGGGTTGCTAGTTATGCTTTGCTTTGTTCTGCTATAGTCTTTAAATAGCTTTAATTAGAAGGCAATTGAGCCCAAGTCTTAAGAACATTCTACTCTCGATTCAACAATAGAGATGTTTCCTAAACTTCTAACTATTAAACTTTAGTTCTTGCTTTAATTTACTGATAATCCCCTGTTTATTTATAATGTTATAAAACATTGAGGACAACGTTCATTTTAAGTATGCGGGAAGGGAATTAAGCAAGAGGGTTGGGAATAATAATAATAATATGTCAATAAGAGAGTAATTGCACTTTAGATGATCATTTTTCTCCACAAATTATAGGAAATAAATGAAATGGTAAAAATTTGACCAAAATTTTTCAAATACTTGAAATAAAAACAAAAATCACCAAATAACTCAACTAAGCTAATAATGAATGATATCATTCTATGATTGAGTTAACTTTACTATGTGTAAACCGCCTTACAATATCCATAAGGAGTAGTTTTAGTTATTATTTAATCTAGAAATTGAGAACCGGAGATAACTTAAGGTCCCTAGTAAGATTACTTAGTTGATTTTTTAAAAGCTTAAATAATTTGAAGTATGTTAGAATAAACAGTTTGTGTTCAAATAATTCTTGTAACTTTAGATTTTATCGTTGAAGAGAAATTCGGAATTATTTAAATCCCCTAGGATATAATCCGACTTTAGTGAAACAAATAAGTATACTATCCAAATATACTTATTATCTCGGAGCTAGGTCTTCAAAATAATCGAACTTCTTCATATGAAATTTTAGATCTTATTTGAAAAGATGAACAGTAACTAACTTTAACTCAGAATTGTTGTTTAAAGTTCTTGAAAAGATTCTGTTAAAACTTCTGTATTTCTGGAAACTTAACTTAGAATTGTTGTTTAAAGTTCTTGAAAAGATTCTGTTAAAACTTCTGTATTTCTGGAAACTTAACTTAGAATTGTTGTTTAAAGTTCTTGAAAAGATTCTGTAAAAACTTCTGTGTTTTTGGAAACTTTCTTATGTAAATATTCTATGAATAGTTCTGCACATTAAGAGATTAGTTAGTTATTTGACTATTTTGTTATCATCAAAACCTTAGATAGTAGAGAATTAACACTACATGAATAAGTTCAATAACTTTAGCACAATTTAGTAGAGACTAATTGAATGTTTAAGGTGTTGAGTTTAATAGGTGATTGAGCTTAATTGATCTTAGTCAAATTTACACTCATAATTTGTTTTCCTATTCAAGAAGCTTTATCTTGTGGTGTTAAATTGATGTTTTCTTGATGACAATCAAAGGCTTAAGTGTGGAAGAATGTGATAAGTCTGTTATACCATATTCCATTTATAGGAATTTAGGCTTGATTTGATCAATTTTTGGATAAATTCCTTTGAATTTTGAGCTTTTATTATTTAAATATTGTTTTTAGCTCTTAGAATCAATAAAAGAAGAAACAAAGTGTTTTGGATCAAATTTGAAGCAAAACAACAACAAAGTTCAAAAACAATTGAGGCTTTTAAAAATGCCAGCAAAACAAGGCGAAATCTCTAGTCGCACCCTAAATCAAGCCATTGATGTGACCTTTAGTTTTCAATGATTTACATTGAGATGATTGAGCTCAAGACTTCATGATACAGCTTCAATCGTGCCTTAAAGTCGAGCCCTAGGTTTTACTCACGATTGAAGCTGAGCTAAAATTCGAGCTCTTAAAAAAAGAATACAACTTTGACTTAGCCAAACTTTGAGCCTTTTATCAAATCTGCGAAAAGTGATATTGTTTAGCTATCACAAATTAGCTAGCTCAATAAGCACGCATGAGAATAAGAATGATTTCCATTATAAAGAATCTATGACGTCGGCGAATAAAATCGTTAAGATTTTTGTACCTGTAGCCTATAAATAAACGTGCACAGATGACTAATAAGAATTATACCATACATAACAAATTATAATGTAAAATAAAGAGAGAAATCTTTAACAAAAGAACTTTTCTTCTTGCTAAGGAATTTCAAAGTTTTCTGGGTAAAATTATTTTAGTCCACTATTTGTATTTGTAAGATTTTGAACTTAATTTGCAATATTCATTCTTAATTCCATATTATTTCTTCTGAATTTATGCTTAACATTTGCATCTATGGAGAAATAATCATCTTAACTTAGGGTTTGTGAATCCAAATCCTAATCCATGTGATTTCAAATACGGTTTTCAATTGAATATTGACTAAATATTTATATTTAGTAGCTCAAACTTAATTTCGTAGATCTAAATGTGTGGTGCACCTTTTAGATCTACATATGATTTTAACTAAATAGACTGATAGATCTTTCTTTTGAATAGAACTAGGCTACATTGATGTTACCCAAAATCACCTTGAGAGAGGAATGGTGAAACTTTTGTCACTTGTTTTCAAATTTCCGAAATGCGTTTTTAAACAAAGGATTTTTAAACTTTATGCGGATTTAGATTAATAATAACTTGCGAAGCGATTCTAGTAGTCTGATTTAGATCTAGAGTTTCTGACCTTGGGAGATGTTTTAACTTACTTTCATGAGTCTAATGGTATAAATATACTAGCAAACAACTCTCTAAGTTTATTGAGAAATCACATGACAACGAATTGGTGAACCAAATCCCAATTCTCATCTTGCATTTACAAACTTATCCTTAATTTTAACCTGAGAACATGTATATATCTTTTAACATTAACCCTAGTTTAGCTTCTATTTTTAATATGTTTTGCTACATTTTTCTTTGGCTAGATAATGGATGAAATGTTAGTATGGTAGATGCTGATGATCCCCAACGAATATGATCTAATACTTTCTATGCTACTTCGGTATGTATACTTGCCTAATGTTGGTGATTGAAACCAAAGTTGAACATAACTTATTTGCATTTTCACACAAATTTTTGAAATTTTCAATTTCGTGTTTTGTAAAATGAGCCAACCAGAAGACTTGTAAAACAAAGGCATACTAAAGATGGTTAAGGTGTCACGCATTATGACCAATCTGATACTTAAGTCAGTTAAGTGTGGGAAAAGGAAGAAGTAGAGTGATAGTAAAATAAATTTAGATTGATTTATCGAGACCCCACTTGAACCTATTTATAGTGAAGAGGATGAACAATTTCTATAGGTAATTGTCTTTATCCTTAATGGTTATTGTGGATAGTTGTCTCTAGTGAAACAACTGTCCTTGAGAATATGGGTTTATGTAACTCTCCATTAAAGCACGACTTGAAATCTCTAGGAATATGCTAGAAATGGTGAGTAGGACAATCTTACTTGTAGCTCAAGGCTATTTTGTTTAGTCAAGTCAAGGGTAACCATGAAGACTATTTTGTCTTCTTAAAGTTTCTCCAAGGCTTTTAAGAAATTGGACATAGGCCTTTATAGGTTGGCTTGTGATTTAGTAAGGTTAGTGTAGACACCCCATTTTTACCCGCTTAAGGTTTTAATTTTTAAGGAAATTTTAAAATTGTATTAAGCCCACAAATTATAATAAAAATATAAAAATATGATAAAAATATAAAAATGATGTAATAATAATATAAAAAAGAATGTTAAAAAATATATAATAAAATATGAACATATATAAATATAATAAAGGTTAATATAAGTCTTTAAACAAAGAAAGGAAAGCCTTGGACCAAATTAAATGGTTTACAATAGGTTGGCCTATCTAATTGAGCTCAAACATTAAACCTTAAATACAATTTTTATACAAGTCATATTGAGGCATAGGTCAACAGCAACAGCTTGTATGGATAAGTTATGGACATGCAAGTGAGAGGACAGATGTTCGGATCATAAAGGAGGCAAAATGCTTCCTTTTGTTTATTTCCCTCTACATGCTACGTGGCATGTGCTGATTTGCCGAGCTGACATCATGATGACATCAGCCATCTTCTTCCCTCCCCCACACCCCTTTCCCCTGCCCTCCCAATTGATGGTGCACATTGGGTTCGTATGGCCATGTTCATAGCCATTTTTAACTCTACAATTTCACCAAATTAATGGTGGAATTGTGAAGTGATAAGTGTTAATAGACCCTTTTGGTGCTCATTTGATCATATTTTATATAATTTTATCAAGAAAAGAATACTTAATTGCTTAAATACTAATTTCAAGGCTAAAAGAAGGCATTTAAGAGTTTTGAAGATAATTCAAGTTAAAACAAAGAAAATTTGATAAAGTTTGGATAAAGGTTGATTTTTATGCAAGCACCATCCAGTGCATGGCCATACTAACCACTAGGGCATAAGTGCAAAATTACTCAGTAAGCATGGTTAAATGTGCTTGGGTTACTTCATGGGCATGTTGGAGACCATACAACTAGAGAAAAATGGGCAGAAGCTAAAGTCCTTGAAGTAGACTACCTATCAACATGGCTAGGAAGGAAGCCATGCAGAGAAGAAATTCATACAGTGCATGGTTCTAGTTCAGCATGGAAATGAGCATGGGTAATGTTCGGGGGCCGTGTAAGGTTGTTAATTGAGAAATTAACTCATTCCAATCGAGCATGACCTAAGGTACACGATTGTGCAGGAGGTCGTGCTCAATTAACATTCGCTATAACTATAAATAGAAAGATCATTTCCCCTATTGAGAGACTTTTATCGATTAAAAAGCCCTAAGGAGAGAATATTACGAACTTCAAGAGAAGAAGTGCAAGAACATCATTAAAGATCACAAAATTTTGTTTAAAGGGCTTATTTTTGCATCATGCTTACTATCTTCTCTTCTAGATCGCATGCTATGGTTTTAAATAACATGGAAGAGTAGATTTCTTTACCCTAAGTCTTGTGAAAGCCTAAAACCATGTGCTAAAATTATTTGATTAATGAAAGTGTATGTTTCTTTGTTTATTTATGTTTTTATATTATTCTTGTGATTAATTTGTAGCCAGAATTATTTGCACCTCTGATTTTTTTTAGATAGGAAGAGACTTGTTCTAATTGAATAGATATTCATGAATAAAGGGATTGCATGTTTACCTAGAGATAGGGTACCTTGATGTTCTACACTAATTTTATATATTTGAAAGGGAATTTTGCTCGTTAGTGCGATTTTAGGTGGCATTAGTGACAAAAGAGATTTCCACTATTTCATATAGTGTTAGGAATTAATCAGCTCAAGAAGGTGTAATTAATATAATAACGAATACCTTTAGTTAAGATGTAAATAATTTGTTAATTAATTCTTTATTATAAGAAACTAAGGTTTGGGATGGATCAAGATAAGTGGTACTATTTTATGATTGCATTGTCTTAAGTAAGTACCTAATTAACTCTTAGGGTTACTAGTTAGTTAAGTAATAGTGATACTTAATAATTTCATCTCAATTCTTAAGATAAATAGTAGAAAAATGGTGATACGAGTAATTGATATCCAGATCCTAGAGGAAGATATTTATATTAATTCTATTCTGCAATCGATAGGTGCGATGCCTTAAAGCTTATCTTAGGATTTCTATTAGGGTTTTTTTATTTAGAATTCAATACAATAAATACACTTTTATCAAGTTTTTGATGTAGTTGCTGGGGATCTGGCAAGACAATATTAGGAAAAACTTTAGTATCTAATACTTTGACCACTTTCTTATTTTTTATGCTTTTATTTCTTTCCTTTTCTTTTTATTCATTGAACAACTCTAACTCAATTTGTTTGTTTGTGCAGTGCATGACATGGAATCTCTCTACTAGACTTCTTGATCTAGACCCTGAGACTGAGAGAACTTTTCGTAGAAGATTGAGAGAGATAGATGCTAATAGTGCATAGCAATTTATTTTTTAGAATCCAGAACACGAAGAAGAAGAGAATAATAAGGAGATAGACATGGCAAAAGAAGCTCCTAAAACTCGTTTGGATTGTACACGACCAACTCTTGAAGGCATTGGGCCGACCATAGTGAAGCCAACCATAGTAGAAAATAATTTTGAGATAAAATGTGTAGTGATCTAGCTCCTATAATAGTATTGTCAATTGATGGACTACTTGACGAAGACCCATATGTGCACTTTCAGACTTGTCTAGAGATCTATGAAACATTTAAGAGTAATGGGGTCACAGATGATGTTGTGCATTTGATATTATTCCATTTTTCACTAAGAGGGAAAGCCAAGAATTGGTTAACATCAATGGGTGCTAGAGTTATCACTACTTGAGACGACATGGCCAAGCAATTTTTGGATAATTACTTTCTCTCATGCAAGATCGCTAACCTCCGGAATAATATATCTTCCTTCATGTAGAATGAAGCTTAAACTCTATATGATGCATGGCAAAAGTAGAAGGAGTTTTTGAGGAGGTGCCCACATCATCAATTGCTGCCATGGATGCAAGTTAAGACCTTTTATAATGGTCTCAAAACAACTATCCGTCGACTGGTTGATGTCGTAGCTGGCTGTACACTAAACTCCAAGACCCTAGCAGAATCTTTAAAGCTTTTTGAAGATATGGCAAAAACTAACTATCAATGGGATAATAATTAAGGTAAGAAGAAGGTTACATACATGTATGAGCTAGATCTCATGACTACCTTAGTAGCAAAGATGGATGCCTTAAGTAAGCAAGGAGCTAGTATTAAGAATGCATCGGGGCCACAGTTCCAACATGGAGATTCAATGGAGGATAATTGCTTCTTTGAACAGTAAGAACATGCGGATTGCCTTAGGAATTAGAACAGAAAACAAAACAACCCATATAGTGCTATATATAATTCGGGCTGGTGGAATCATCTAAACTTCAATTATGACAATGCTAGTGCTTAGAGATCTAATTATCCTACTTTAGGATTTTAGAAACCATAGATGCTGCCTTATCAACCTATGCCTCATCCTCTTGCACAACCCCTATAGCAAGAAAAAAAAATCTAGCTTAGAAGATTTAATGACTTAATTCATTCAAAGCTCTGAGGCAAGACATCATAGTTGCAAAGCTTCTATTCATAATCTTAAGAAGCAGATTGGCTAATTAGCAAAGATGATGTCTGAGCAACAACCGAGTACCCTTCCCAATAATACCAAGCTTAACTAAAGGAACAGGAATAAGCCATAACTTTAAGGAGTAGGAAGGAGTTACAATCTAGAGATGGGAAGGAGATAAAGGAGGAAGAGAATCAAACTTCTAAGAAGGAGAAGGTAGAGCTAGAAAAGAACTCACCTTTAATTGTGAAGGAGTGTGTGCTAAGGATCCCATATCCAGCTCAACTTAATCAAAATAGGGATAAGGAACAATTTAGTAAATTTCTTGACTTTTTAAGCAACTACATATAAATATCCCTTTTGTAGAGGGGCTCTCCCAGATGCTTAAGTATGTAAATTTCCTTAAGGAATTGTTATCTAATAAGAGAAAGTTGGAGGAAGTGCCTACAATTGAGGTAGGGGGAAATTGCTCATCTATTATTCAGAACAAGTTACCTCCAAAGTTGAGGGATCTAGGCAGTTGCATAATCCCATTTGTTGCTGGTGATATTACTGTTAACAAGGCCTTAACTTGCTTGAGGGCGAGTATTAATCTGATATCTATTCCTTTTTCAAAAATTTGGGTCTAGCTAAACCTTGACCTACTTGTATGACTCTACAATTAGCTGATTGATTTGTGAAAATCCCCAGGAGAATCATCAAAGATGTATTAGTGAAGGTTAGGAATTTTACATGCCCCGTAGACTTTGTAATTTTGGAAATGGATAAAGATAGGGACATGCCTTTAATCCTCAGAAAACACTTACCATAGCTAGGGCAGTGATTGATGTGGTAGAAGGCAAGCATACACTTAGAGTGGGTGATGGTGATAAAAATTGCAACTACTTTGAAACAACACATGGGCTCTAATGATTCTTGTTATGTCGTTGATGCTATTGATTCCACTGTAGCTAAACATATTAAAGAGATTTTGTGCAAAGATGAGTTAGAGTCGTGTTTGACTCAGGAAGAAGGGAAGGATGTGGAGAAACCCAGAGGTAGGAGCGGTTGTAGAGTAGCTTAATGCTAAAGAGGACATTACACCTCAAAGCAGGTTTGAAGAGTTGAACAAGGAAAATGAGATGTGGCTTACAACTTTTATTGACGAGCTACCGATTTTAGAACTAAAGCAGCAATAGAATTACTTAGAATATGCTTTTCTTGCAGAAGGTTCCAGGCTACTGGTTATCATAGGCTCAGATTTGTCTCAAGAACAGAAAGATTAATTACTCACGCTCCTAAGAGTACATAAGCGAGCTATCACTTGGAAGATCTTAGACATTAAAGGTAACAATCCTTCTTTTTGCACACATAACATTTTATAAGAAGAAGAGTTTAAGGCTATAGTACAGCCATAGCGAAGGTTAAATCCTAATATCAAAGAGGTTATGAAGAAGGAAGTTAAAAAGCTTCTCGATGTTGGACTTATATATCCCATATTCGACTGTTCTTGGGTTAGTCCAATGTAGGTAGTGCCAAAGAAGCAAGAGATGACAGTAGTCCTAAATGAAAATAGTGAGCTTATACAAATGCGTACTGTCATAGGATGGTAGGTTTGCATAGATTACAGAAATTGAACGATGTAATCAGAAAGGACCATTTTCCTCATCCCTTGTCGATCAAATGTTAGAGAGGCTAGTTGGCACGTGTATTATGTTATTTAATCATGATGTCCAGATATTTTTAGATACCGATAGCTCTTGAGGACCAGCAAAAGACTACCATCACTTGCATTATGACACATATGCATACAAAAGGATGCCATTTGTGTTATGTAATGCACTAGCCATGTTTCAGAGGTGCATGTTGGCAACATTCGACGACCCGGTGGAGAAAATCATGGATGACTTATCAGTTTTCGGGGACTCTTTTCATGATTGTCTAGTAAAGTTAAGGAAGGCACTAATGTGTTGTGAAGAGATAAATCTCATGTTTAATTGGGAGAAATGCCACTTCATGTGCATAGAAAGCATTGTACTTAGTTATAAAGTCTCTCATAAAGGAATCGAAGTTGATAGAGAGAAAGTTAATGTGATCGCCAAACTTCCTCCACCAAATTTAGTTAAGGTTATAAGAAACTTTCTAGGACATGCTAGCTTTTTTTAGATGTTTTATAAAAGGAGTTGCTCCTTTTGAATTTACCTTAGAATGTCTGTGTGCCTTTGATTTGTTGAAGGAAAGATTGACAAAAGCCCTTATAATGATAGCTCTAGATTGGGGCCTACCTTTTGAACATATGAATGATGCAAGTGACTTCGTAATAGGGGATGCTCTTAGACAGAGGTGTGGGAAGCGCTTTTAACCTATTTATTATGACAGCAAAATGCTTAATAGTGCACAAGAGAACTATACGACTATAGAGAAGGAGATCCTAGCTATGGTTTTTACATTTGACAAATTTTGGTCTTATTTAATTTTTCTAAGGTTATTTTATATAGTGATCACTCTACCTTGAGATTTCACCTATCCAAAACATATGTGAAGTTCAGGCTTATTAGGTTAATACTCCTCTTGCAAGAATTTGACTTAGAGATTCATGATAAAAAGGGGCCAAAGAATCTAGTAGTTGACCGCCTTTCTAGATTGGATAATTCTTATCTAAAAAATCTAAAGGAGGATGATATCAATGATTTGTTCCTTCAAGAAAATTTTATGAGATTTATGAGCTGATGAGTTTAGAAACTCCATTGTTTTTGCGAATTTTGCAAATTATTTAGTTGCAAGAGTTCTCCCTAACGATCTTGATTCTCATGCAAAGAGAAAGTTCTTTTTGGAACTGAAACATTATTATTGGGAGGATCCTTTTCTATTCTAGGTTTATGGAGATCAAATGATTAAGAGATGTGTCTTACATAAGAAAGGGCAGAGGATTTTGAATGATTATCACTTAGGCCCTACTGGTGGTCATTATATAGTTAACCAAACTACTCATAAAGTGTTGGAAGCTGTTTTTTATTAGCCTTCCATATTTAAAGATGCTTACCATTTATGTGCTTCATGTAATAGATGCTAGCGAGTGGGGAACATATCAAGAAGGGATGAGATGGCTTAGAATTACATCTTAGGATGTGTGGTCTTTGATTTATGGGGTATTGATTTTGTTGGGCCGCTCCCTACTTCCTACGGGAGCAAATATATGTTGATGGCAGTCAACTACATGTTTAGATGGGTAGAGGCACAAGAATTACATACCAATGACACCCGAGTGGTTGTAAAACTCCCTAAGAAGTTGTTTCCATGTTTTAGAACACCTAAAGTTATTATAAGTGATAGGCGAACACACTTCTGCAATGCACAAATAGAGAAAGAGTTGAGGAGATATGGAGTCACACACTGAGTTGCAACACCTTACCAAATTCATACAAGTGGGCAAGTGGAAGTGTCCAATTGTGATCTGAAGAGAATTTTAGAGAAAATGATACAACATTATCGAAGAGATTGGTAAGAAAAACTTGATAATGCCTTGTAGGCATATAGAACCACCTATAAAACACCACTGGGGACTACTCCCTATAGATTGGTATATAGGAAATCATGCCACCTATCGGTAGAAATTGAGCACAAGGCATATTGGGTAACCAAGACAATCAATTTTGATATAGGCTCTATTGGACTAAGAAGAAGGCTACAATTGAATAAATGGCTAATGGAGCTTAAGAGCATATGATATTATGAGGATCTATAAGGAAAGAACAAAGAAATACCATGACATGCACATTTGCCATTCAAAAGAGTTTAAGGAGGGAGACTAAGTGCTTCTATTCAACTCCCGATTGAAGCTTTTCCCGAGCAAGTTAAAGTTGAGAGGTCTGGTCCTTTTATAGTAAAAAGGATTTTTTCCACATGGGGTAATGGGATTAGAACATCCAGAGCCTAAGAATTTTAAGGTGAATGGCTAAAGACTGAAGCTATACATTGTAGGCAACGTGGAGCAAGAAGACTAAGAGGAGTTTAGGCTCAAACCGCCTGAGAACTAGCTGAAGAAAGTGAAGAATGTTGAGCCAACAACATTAAAAAAGTGCAATGCTTGGGAGGCAACCCATGATTGACCTAGGTAATTTAAGTTCTTTTTGTTTTCTTTTGATTTCACTATCTTAAAGGTCTATTTTCTATAAAAAAAAATTGTAAGTTTAGGGAGTCTCCAAACATTCATAAAAGGGAATGAGAGTCCATTTTTAAGTGTAGGGAAGCACTGATGTCAAGTAAGAAACTTTAAGCTTGAATTCTTAAGTGCACTAGGTAAGTTATTCTTATTTTTCCAAGTGCATCAAGTATATAAGACATTAGAATCAAGGTAATACATGGAATTCTTCTGCTAAATTGGTGCACAAGGACATACATTTAGTCAAATTTGCTTGGAAATTTTCAAATTGCATTCTATACAATTTTTGTGTCCTATATGCCCTAAAGCATGACTGTGCTTGGGAGCATGCACCCTAGAGTTTAAAATGAATTAAAGTGCAATGAGGTTGTTGGAGATCTTGCACAAGCTCGTACACGGGCTGTGTAGGAGGGCTGGATGAACTAGAGCTCCTTCTAAAGAGCTCACTATGAAGTTTTACAACCCAACATTGGCTTGAGTGCAACCTTACTCAACTGGAGCCATTCTTGAGTCCTTCTATGGCTTTTATGCATTTTGCACGCTCGAAAGCATGTCTATGAAAGTTTATTCATGCATACCTACACATCCCCCTATATATTCCCTTATTCTATTCTCGACCCTATGCTTACCTCCTTTGTTGTTTCTCTATGTTTTTGCTCGAAATTACCACCCACATACTCCACATTGCATCCAACACTTCATTTTGTTTTTGGAGTGAGTTTACAACTAAGTTCTTCTTCTTCTCTCTTTACTATTTTATTTTCAATTTATTCATGTTCTTAATTGGAATACAACTGTTAAATTCGTATGAACATGAGAACATGAATTTGACTCATGCTTGAGTGTTTTTTAGTTTCCATGAACTTATTATTATTATTATGTATTTATACCTTTTGTATGCTTTGATCATTAACACACAAAATTCCTTGAAATTAGGGTTCATGCGAAAATTTCAATTCTACAAAATTTAGGGCTTTTGCAAATATCATGCAATTAAATGATTTTAGGATCATATTATGCATGTAGCTCCAATGATTTGTGTTTATGATGCCTGATTTGTAGACTTGGGGTTTGTAAGTGTGCTAAATTGGCAAACTTTTTGAAATCAAATGCTTTAAGAAGAAATTTTGGTGCTCAAAAGATGATTTTAATTCAAATTTCTATTATGAATCTATTCACGACCTTCAACACAATCAATTTCTTGTGCTCGTGTTGATTTTAAATTTCTTCATGAATTATACATTCCATACCTCGCTGGCATGACCATGTTAGGTAGGATGGACATACCAAAACACAAGTTCATGTTCTTTAACCTTCGATGTGGATGCTTGCTTGTTCCCTTTTGTGCTTTATATTTTCTCCACATTTCATGGACATCATTATGATATACTTGTACACATGAACTTAACTTTTATGTTGACTTTAATTTTTCCTCATTTTCCTATGCTCATGAACTCACATGAATAATTATTTTTTCAAGATGGGAACAAAAAGATCATGCCTCTAATAAAGGGAACGACCCTCTATTCCACCAAAAGAACAACCATCTACCTCAAAGAAGAAAGCTCAACAACAACCATCATCAAAGCAAATTACAAAGCATCATTTGCCTTGGAGTAAGGTCGGAAGCTAAAGGCTGGAGAAGATGACATTTAGGGATAATAAATACCTTGACTAGTTAGTACTTCAAGCATATGGTCTAGAAGAAAGAGTTAGGGACTTGATAAAAATGGCCTGTCATTTCATGAGGGGTACCTTAAACATTGCAGTATGTTGTACACAATATTAAAGCCTATAAATGACTTCCTTATTCACACAAAGGCTTTCATATCGTGCACAAGGTATACAACAAATCAGAAAGAACGTACCGAAGTAATGTAATTTACTTTGATAACAACTAAGAAACAAGGCAAGAGAAATAATTTACATAAAACATGAGTAAGGTCAATTACAATTCTTAAGGGCATATCCCCGCTAATATCTTCAGGATTATGCAAATACGCTTTCTATTAATCTCCAAAACATCAACATATCATATATGACTCATAAAGAAATTCATGAAAATAAATCCATCCTATGTTTCCACTTCTTCCACAAGAGCTCAAAGATTTGCCAACGATTTCCTTAATATTCTGATCTTCAAATGTAACCGCAAATATACCTATTTCAACAAAAGCCTATGGGGTGTAAGCTTACAGTGAGCTTAGTGAGATATCCCCATTTATTCGCACCATGATTTCAAATAAGTTTATTAATTTTCATGCGTATGTTATGCATGCTATGCAACAATCACATGATTACACAAATATATATGGTTATCCGAAAACCATATATAGAATGGATTTACCCCTCCGTGTCAAGGGTTAGGGAATGGTAGTTAAAGGTCTTTGTGATCTCCTGCTGCTAGTCCTTGGCCGTACCCTACCCTCAACAATCAATCGATGCAACTCATCTTTGGAATGTATCCTTGGTACACCTTAGTTATCTAAGAATGAGCATGGCCTCAAGCTATCTTGACCTCAGACCTTTCGATTCTTCACGTAAGAATAACAGTTTTCAACGGATGCAATGCATATCCATTTAATTTATATCGAAGCTGAGTATGATTAAGGTATACTTAAGGGCGATCAAACAACATCACACACATATGAACAACATGTAATATTAATGATATACTTACACAATCATTTGTGGGTTCCGATATGCTTAGCATTCATTGTCATACATACATAAGAGCATATACATATAAATCCATACCCCATACATGTTCACTTTATCTTGTACCTATAGATCTAGTGCAATTATCTACAAGCATAAGCAAGGTAATGGAATCAAGAGGGAAAACTCACTCGTCCATGTCGTAAACTTCTTAGCTGTAGTAATCCCAAGAAGGGAAATCCCATATTTCTCGTTAACTAAACAAAATAAATACCTATAATGATTATTTTATGGAAGTTCTATTCAAATTTTCTAATTTTATTTCATGATTTTTGTCAAAAATCGGATAATGTGAAACCCTAACTTAAAATAGACATAACTTACTCATTTTAACTTAGAATTTCACATGTAAGATATTGTTTTCTACCTAATAAAGAATATCTATCTATTTTTAAGGTTATTTTGAACATTTAAAGTCATTTAGGTTTGAAAACGGGTCGGTACAGCTCTAGCACGAAAATTTCAGCCTCAATTTGTAATTTTTCTCAATTCTATATCATCCAAGTGATGTTGTCTTAAAATAAATTTTGTAAATAATATTTGTGAAAATAGAGTTTAGTGAAAGGTCATTCATTGACTTGTGATTAAATTTTCTAGTTTGTAAACCTCTGACTCGGTTAACAAGGAAATCATGATTCACTATATTTTGAAATCCCATAGGTCTCATATTTTAAAAGAATTCTTTCTAATAATTTATTTTCCAAGACACGATTTTACTCGTTGGTGGTATGAAACTCTAAATATATTTCTTTATGGAAATTTTCTTAAGTTGATGCATAATTGTAACTCTAAATCCTTAGATTTTGTAAATATGAAATTCAAATATAGAAAAATCATGGTCTTATATTTATTTTGAGCTTTTTATTATTTCATCCTTATATTAAACTTCTTTTAGCTAATTATTTTCCAAAACATGAAACTTTATGTGGTTGTGAGGTGTTGATTCTCTAAATATCTAAGAGTTTTGATGATAACAAAATACTCAATGAACTAACTACTCTATTAGTGTGCAGAATTATATTCAGAATTTTATACAGAATATTGGTAAAGTTGTTGAACAAATATATAAGGTTGAGTGATATTAAGTCTTGGATATAGACAAGTTTTTAGATAAGTTAGACAAGAATTGTTATGTGATATAAAGTTTTCGGATGATGTTTAAAAAAGAAAAAGGTACACAGAATGTTTTTCAGAAGGATACTTAAAGTATAAAACAATCCCAGAAACACAGAACCTTTCACAGAACCTTTGGGAGAAACTCAAAGCAACTATTCTGAATTGAAGTTAGTTTCCAGAAACACAGAAGTTTTTACAGAACTTTTTCAAGAAACTTCAGCAGTAATTCTGAGTTAAAGATAGTTACTGTTCATCTTCTCAAACAAGATCTACGTTTATTTATGAAAAAGATCAATACTTTTGAAGACCTAGCTCCGAGATAATAAGTATATTCGGACATTATACTTATTAGTTCCACTAAAGTTGGATTATCCTAGGGGATTAAAGAAATTGTCGGATTGATTATTTTTAGCAAAGAAGTTTTCTGGAAATAAAGAACAGAAGCTACAGTTGATTAACGATGGAACGATTTGAAGTTTGAACAGTTATGTTTTCTGATTTTTCTCAAGATAAAAACAAATTCAAGTTGGATAATTTTAAGAAAATCAAAATAAGAACAATGTTATCTTTAAGTAGATAACACACGAAGACCACGTTGAAGACCGTGATATCAGCAATCAGCAACAGTTCTCCAGATTTATCTTCAAGATCAACTTTATCAGAAGCTTTCAAACTGAAAACAAGTGGATTATCTCAAATCACGAAATTCAAGCTGATCTTATCTTACTTCAGCATATCAAGAATTCAAATTCAAATCTGGAACCAAAGAAAACAATAAGAACGAGATTATCTCTCGAAGAATATCAGTAGCGGTTGATAAATCAAATTAAGGATAAGAAGGTACAGATTTTCATCCGAGATTTTTGGGATATTTATCTTATCTCGAGCACAACAATTTCATAACGTTAGAAGGATATGAGAAGTGAACAGAGATAAAAAGAAGAACGAGACGTAGAACTTGTTACAGAAAAAGAAAAACAAAAAAAAAAAACCGAGAGTAACTTGATTCAATCGTTGAACGAAAAATCTTAAGAGTTGAAAAAGCAAATATTCTTTGTTCTCTTTTCACATGCATAATTGTAGCAAAATTTTATTGTAATCTTTACATTTGTCTTTTAGTTAATTGAAGCAACTTGTTGTTGTCTTCAAGTGAACTAGTTCAATTACTAGTTTAGACTCTATAGATCGATTGACACTAGAGGATAGCTGTGAGAATCAAGCAGAGAGAATTGTATAAGCTTGTAATTGATTTTATTGAAAATAGTGGAACAAAACCCGTAGGATAACGGGGTCCCCGGCTCGGAGCTGGAAGAGTGGACTGACGCACAAGGCGGAACCACTATAAATATCTGCCTGATCTTCTTATCCCTTCCCTATTTATATTTCCATAGTTTATGTTATTGCTGTTTAATTGTTCATATTGTTCTCTTAACTTAAAATCAAAGGGGATTGTTTTTAAAAGGCAAAAGTTTAATTTTCTGAAATAATCAATTCAACCCCCCTTCTTGATTATTTTCGGGACCAACATGAGGAAAATCATTCTAAGTTGTATATCAAAACGTTTTAAGTTTTAGCTTATGAGAAAAATTAAAGGAATAGCTTATTTTAAATTCTTATTCTTATAATAACTCTTTTCTAAATCAATAATTTTTCAATAGATGAACCTTTGTTGGAAAAATCCTCAGTTTGTTACAAGTGAGTGCTTAATTATTATAACTATTATTTTTATTCCCTTAATTTCATAAAAGAAAATGGATTTTTACTTCTTAAGACTTAGTTCCTTAAGTTGTATACCGATTTATTTCTAAGTGGGTTTTTAACTAGTGAGTTGATTTTAAACTTGAATTAGAAATGTTGTTTGGTCCTTAGTGTTTGTTAAAGTGTTAGTGGTCATCTTATAAATAAGTTTTTAAGAAAAATTTATATAACAAAAAATTATCAACCTTAAAGTTTTAAATGATAATTTTATTTTGGTGGTTTAAAAAGAGAGTAAAGAATTACTTAGTTAAGCCTAGAAAAAGTCTTGCATAATAACAATACTAAAATCTACGATGAATTTGTCTAAAATTTTGAAAAAGCATTTTGTTGAGACAAAATTCTAAATTTTAATAGAATATTTCCTAAGTGATAAAATTACATTTTTATAGTGAGCTTAACTTATCTTCTTTATCAAAAAAAGAACTTCTTTTATTTTTATTAAGAAAACAACAACATGATCATGCATGAACATGAGTTTATAATTAAGTAACATGACAAAAATAATTAATATGAAAGATGGAAGATATAGGAATGAAATAAGCACATAATAAAAGTCAAGTATTGGGAAGTTTTAGCTTGTATCAAGACTTTCTAGACTTAGACATGGGCAAGCCGTTTAAGAAAATAAGAAAACAAATTAGAAAAATAATAGGAGCTTTAGATTTATTTCAAGGCTCCTCAGACTTAGATTATGGATAAGTAAAAAAAAACGAAGAAAAATTGCTTTGATTTAATGAGGACAGGTCTAAGACTAGAAGTTTAGTCTTAATATAATAGTATGAAATGAATAAATAAATTGCATGAGCATAAATAAAGATTATATTAGTGAGATTATATGCTTTAAGAAATATATATGTATATATATACATACATAAATAGATTTAATAACATATAGAAGTTTGATTAGAAGAAATAAATAGAGCATAATTTAATATCTACATAACAATAAAATTTTTGCATGAGCAAGAACAAAACATGAACATATTGTTGCTTCCATAACACCCATAGGTTTAGGAAACATACACTATGGTCATGTTAAGTTGCATGACATGAAGATGAATGTAGGAATCTTTACTTAAAATTATTTGATGGTTAAAGAAGAAATGAAGTTTTAATAGTAATATATGGATGGTAGTTTTATAGAAAGAAGAGAGAGTTGGAAAGGGAATTTTAGAGAGGAAAATTAGAGAGAGAAGTTGAGAAATAATTTTGGTAGAGTTTTGTTATAGTAAAAGAAAAGTATGTAAGAAGTGAAGTAGGGAAGAGGCATTTATAGATAAAGTTGAAAGGAAATTGTAATTAATTAAATAAAAAAAAAGAAAATTGATGGCCTAAGGGAAAGAGTAATCAAAAATTAATTTTAGAAGAAAAGTGTAAGAGAAGATTAGTAATATGTGGTGTAGAATTTTATGGGAAAAGAAAATTGAAAAAAATATGTATATAGGTTGTAAGAATAGATAATAAGAAAAAGTAGAGATAAGTGAATAGTATTGAATAGTAAGAATATTAAAATGAATAGTAAACAAGATAAATAAATTACACATAGTAAAGGAAATGCGTGTAAAAATGTTATATCTGATATTTTTAGATACCAAAAAATTGCGAAACTGATGTTTTATGGATCCTTACTATCACACTCCAAAAGGTACCCTAAACACGACAGTCCACTACACTCAATATTAAAGCTTAAGTATGACAACCTTAGTCATCCCATAAGCTTCGATATCGGGTGTAAGGCGTACACTCACGATAATAGAGGACCAAATTTGAAACAAATTGTTTAAGAAGATATTCATATAGCAGTTTAAGAATGAAAATTATAACACAATATCTGAAATATGGAAATATATAGAGGTCTTACAATATAAAAGGGGCATTCCCCCATCAAAATATAGTCCATCAAGGTCTATCAAAGCCTAATTAAAATAATTACATAGAGATTTACTTACAAGTCTAAGTCTACATCTAGTCTTTGACTTCTTCCAAAAACTCCTTAAGACAAAAGGTCATACCTGTGATAAATAACCCCGCAGCTTCAACCATAAATAGGGAAACTGAAAAGGTTTCTATAAGAGGGTAAGCTTCTTTCTTAGTGAGAATTAAATCCATAAGTAAATTACTCAAAAGTCAATAATCAATCAAGTTGTTTAACAAACATATGAGATGCAATCAAATACGTGAGCAAAAAATACATACGATTTTCCAATAATCATATTTTTGCATGGATTTACCCTCCATTTGGTGGTTAGATGTTTAGGCAACAAAGCCATAGTTCGCAAATAATACTTTTGTAGTTTTATACAAATTCCTACTAATCACTAAAATATAGTTAATTCAAGTGCCCACCACCATTTAATTACAGGCAATCAAAGCCATAGAGTAGTATTTCGGGGTCCTCAACCTCATTACTATGCCCTTGTCCCACTAAAGATATAGTAATGAATACAATGTGACTCACCACAAGTCATGCATGAATCATTTTATTTAAGTCGCCATGGCATAATACTTAGAGATTTTATAAGTGATCATGGAATTTGCAAACAAAACGTTCCTATACTAAATCATACAAGGATTAGTTAACAATTCCTTTCTCGATATACTTATCACAATTTCAATCATAGAAGTAAAATACATGCACTATCATGTTTTATCTTTTCCTAAAGTCTAGTGCCACTAAGCTACAAGCAGATACATAAGTACAATTGTAAAAATTTAAACTCACTCGGCCATAGCAGTAGAAGCTCCTTAGTCGAAGTAATTTTTGGGTAAGGTAGTAGTTTGGACTCACGTCACCTGTACAAAAGAAATACCTAAAATGAGGATTTCTTGAAAGTTCTACTTAAATGTGTAACTCTATTTCTAAGTTCGTCAAAATTCGCATAAAATGAAATTTCAACTTAAAATGGTCGTAACTTGCTCATTTTAACTCGAAATTTTGCATATTATATACCATTTCTACCTACTCGAAAAGATCTGTTCATTTCTAAGGTTATTTTCTACATAAAAAGTCATTTAGGTCTCTAAAAGACATGGTACAAAATCAAAACGAAAATCCTAGCCTTTGTAAAATAATTTTCCAAACTCATCTTTGCTCAAATATACTTTAGCAAAAATATAGATATGTATATGATTGAAAAATATTTTGAGTATATATATATATATATAGATTCATATTATATGCAAAAATTCTAATGGTATTATCTCAACGATTATTTTTTTGTAAAACAATTTATCTTAAGGTGTCGAAACTTAACAAGTTCTTTCATAAGTATTTGGAGAAACTTTATAATTTCTTAGGTTATTGTAAAAAAGCATATTCTTATTTTTTCCCCAATTTATTGTCCAAAACAAATAAATTTCCCTTTAGTTTTAATCTTCTACAATTTTTTTTTTGTGGCAAAAATAGAGTTTCCAAAGTTTTTATTAAGTTGTTGATAACTTATAATGATTTCGAGTTATTTATTTTCCTTAAAAAGGTTTTGTTAAATAAGTTTCTAACCCCTTATATTTTTATTTATTAACTTCTTTAAGAATAAATTTTATTTCTAAAACTTGGTCTTTTAATTTCCTTTACCGATTTTATTTGAAAAGAAATTATCTTTTTAAGTTGTTGATAAAGTTAATTGTTTTTTAACTCATCATATTTATATTCCTTTTATCTTTTTCGAAAATAGGTTTATCATTTAGAAACTTGAAAATCATTATTTTTCTAAGTGGGTTTATAAATGAGTAAGTTGATTGTATCTTAACTTTGAAAACTAGTTTGCTTTTTTGTTTTTATTATGAAGTTGGGAAAGACTTTAATCTTAAGCTTTTTATGAAAAATTTGTATGCCAATAAATTATTTTTTACTAAGCTTTAGGTTACCTTATTATGAAAAGACGGTTCTTATTTTCCTTTATTTCCTTGGTAAAACTATCCTTGTTGTTTAATAAAACTTTGGAAAGTTTGACAAGAGGTTAGAAAAATCCATTTTCTAAGTTGTTGATGACAGACTCTTTTATTTAGTAACTAGTTACATAACAAAAGAGTTTTTGCTTCAAGTTCCTCTATTAAAGAAAAATTCACTTTAAATGTTGTTAAGATAATATTATTATGATGATACATGTATATGAGCATGTAGTATGAAAAAGATGAAAATATAGGAAAAAGATAAGAAGTAAGATAATAATAAGCAAGATAATATGGTCAAGTATTAGGAACCTTAACTTTATCAAGATAACTAGGTTAAGTATTGGAAGCTTTAGCTTCATCAAGGCATTCCGACCAAGTATTGAGAGCCTTAGCTTCATCAAGACATCCCAAGACAAGAATAGACTAGTCCCAAAAAGGGAAAAAAAAAAAAAGAAAACCGATAATAAGAGCAATAATAGTAATAAGCTTGTTAGTGAGTTAGTGAGCATTTAGGCTCTAAAATATATATATATATATATATAGATATACATATAGATAGTAACATATATATAGGTTTAAGTTAAGAGCATAATGACAATAATAATAATAATATAGCATCATAATAATAACAAGATAATGAAAAAATAAGAATTCTTGGCATGTGCAAGAACAAAACATGAATATGTTGTTGCTTCTACAACTCATATGAGTTTTGAGAAACAATACTATAGTCATGCTAAGTTACATGACATGGAAAAAAGAATATTTACCTAAAGAGAAAATACAGAAGTGTTAGTGTAGGAAAAGTTTGGATAGTGTATGTGTGTAGAAAATGTGTAGGAAAAATGGGTAGTAGAGGAAAAGAAAAGAGAGATTTTTGAGGGAGAATTTGGGAAGTGAATTTTAGAAAGTTTTGGTATGGTAAATGAATGTGTGAAAGAAATGGAGGGATAGAGGGGTATTTATAGAAATTTTTGGAGTGAAAATTATGTGAATTAAATAAATTAAAAAAGAAAAATAAATATATGGATGGAAGAGAGAGGGGGGGCCGGCGTGATGGGTGTGAGGGAGAGAGAAAGAGTGATTTTTTATTTGTTTTGTATTTTTGTTAATTAAAAGTAATAGGTTATAAGGTTTGATGTGAATGAAGACGTATGGGAAAAGGAAAAAAGTAGAAATAAGTATGGTAGAGTGTAAAAATAGGTGTAGAAAAATAGAAATAGGTAAATAGTGTAGAACAGTACTATGAAAGTAGATAAGACAATTTAATACCGATAGTAAAGAATATATGTGTAATTAAGCTATATTTGATATTTTTAGATACCAAAAAATTATAAAACTGATATTTTTGAAATCCTTGTATTTTTATGAGTTTATTGGTATTACTGGAATATTTTTGCCGTCGAGACTATCAGGATACGGTTTTCAAAAACTGATCTCATCCGGATCCAAAAGACACTAAAAATTAAAAATATGATATTTTAAGGATTCCTTATATTCTTACAAAGTATTATCCACTATTATTTCAATTTCGTTGTTTTGGGTTTAAGAGCACGGAATTACCAGATCTAATCTACTAGGGTTTGATGTAAATTTGTTGATCTTAGAGTTTCTGGTTGACTTTAGGTTTAAGCATAAATTGTAGCATAAAATCTAAGGGATTACACTTACAAAATTACAAATGTATATTGATTTCCAGAATATTTTTACCATGCTGAATCTTGGGATATGTTTTTTAAGAACTAACCCCATTCAGGTTTGGAATGATCAAATTTTTGACGAATTTGATCTTTTTAAGCTTTACTATATTATTACGGATTATAATCTATGATTATCTAAATTTTATTACTCAAGGGTTTAGAGCGGGGGATTACCGAATCTGAATTCACTAGAGTTTGTTATTGCTCCAAGTTGATTTTAAGGTTCTGGTATGACTTTCGACTTTTTGATTTATGTGTAAGATTATAAAATTTTGGGGTTTTTGACCGTGTCATATTTTTTATTCAAAATTTATGTTTTACTATATTTTTTTGATTTATTTAGTATTTTTCCGTTCCCGGGAATGTTCATTCGAGTTTAGGGTTACGTGTGTGAGTTAGTTTGACTTTCAATATTAATTGAAATTCTTGATTAAAAAATTAACTGAAGGGTCTAAGATTTTGTACTTTTGACACCAAATATTTTCTTGGATAGACTGTCTCAATTTTTGTATTAGATGTAAGATAGGTGGATTGTTTAGCATATGGATTTTGAGTTGAACGATTATTGATTTTTCTATATTGTTTTTGAAGGTTCTCATTCTTTTAAGGTTAAGAAATTTTGTATTTGATCTTGTTTAGAATTCGGTTTAATTTGGATCAGTTTTTAGGATTTTGGTTTCGGTATTTAACTCTAGGTTTATTTTCTAGGAGTTACAAAAAATTTAGGGGTTTACACGGCCCTTGGGTGACATTCTTCGAAATTTGATGAGCCCACATAGAAAGAGTTGACACTTGAATTCCTCTCCCACTTGGAACTTGAAGAAATTGACCCAACCTATCAGGAAACAACAAGCTAAAATTCAAAGCTTATGGGAGAAAACGTACCATCACCTTGTCAAGATTTGGAATGTGTCTTAGCTTATACTCAGCAGAAGAAATTAGGGCATTGATGCCTAATTGTTAACCAGGGAGATTGACACCAAACATGTATTAGTAGGAGCTTTATGAGGCAGAGAACAAGTATTATCCTTCTAAATCAAAGGCATCATTTATGAAAAATGTGGATTATAGGTTAGTACATCATCTATTGGCCTACAATATAAGTGGAAGAAGGAGTAATCATGGGATTGTAAACAACTTTGAGCTTTTTCATCTATACAACATGGTTACTAAGTATAAGATAAATGTGGGGGTAGAGGTAGCTAAATTTATCTATATGCAAGCAACAGACCCCAGGGCTAAAGGCATCTATTGTGGCGGAGATATTAGTTGACGTCTTATGGGGATAAAACTTTTTCAAGAACCAAACCTAGACATACTGTGTGTTAAATGCAAAATGATCACTGATGGACCATTTAATTATTGGGGACTGGTAAAGTATATTCAAATAGAAACCCTAAGCCGCCAATATACCTCACTACACCAAAGAGTCTCTAGTCCCTTTGAAGCTTCCACTTCAAAAGCTCCCCCATTGGCCTTAGAGAAGAGAATAGAAAAGTTGGAAAAGAGGGCAAAGAAGAATGAAAGGAGTTTCAAGAAATTTAGAGCATATATTGTTGAATTCTTCCAGAACCTTGCTAACTGTGTCAAGCCACCGAAGGGCACCATGTTGCTTTCTTATGAAACTTCTTCAGGAGATAGTAGTGAAGAGGATATGCCTAAAACTCCACAAGAGAAAAGGGATATAGGTAAAAGGGTGCTTCAACAAGAATTCTCCAGTTTTGGTGAAGAGAGTGGGGAAGAAAAAGAGGATGATGAGCAAAATGAAGAAGCATAGAAAGCAAATGCTGAAGGTGATGAAGAGTACATAGGAGAAGATGATGAGGAAGAGGATAATTAATCCTCATTTTCTTTTTCTTTTTCTTTTATTTTGATAGACTTACATGTGATTTATTTTGATATTTTTCTGGTCTGTACTTAATGAGTTCCTCCTGTTGGAAGACTCTTAGATTTGTTAGATAACATGGATGCTTTGATAGACTTTTAGGATAGGCTAACTTTTGTTTTTCTTTGCAGTTTTTGTTTTTCTTTTTAGGACTTGTACAACATAAGCTTTTGATTTGATGGGTTCCCATGACGATTGATGATGATGTACTTCATGGACATGTTTGATGATATCCTTAACTAGCCGAGAAGTTCTAGTGTCCTTTTCTTTGTACTCTTTCCTTACTTGTGCTTGCTTTAGACAATATTAGGGATAATGTCTTATCTAAGTGTGGGGAAATGCTATATTCGAACGAAAGTATTTGGGTCTTGATGTGTTTTAATAATTTCCATGCACTTGCTAATCAAACTTCCCACTTACAAGTTTGCAAGTGAGCTTAAAAGTTGACATGATTTGGAAAAATATAAGGATCTTGTTACTCATTCATGTGTATCTAGCATTCTAAAGTAAAAGTAAATGTGATTTTATGTCTCTTACTCACTTATTTTGAAATTAGTATATTAAGTTAAAATTTCAGGATGAAAGCTAAATGGGAAAAATTTACTTGCTATTTAATGATTGAATCTATAGTTGCAAAGTAGACCGAAGCCTCTAGTTTAAAGTTAAATGGTTGTGTTTTTAAGTTTGCTGGTTAGTGTATTTAATTTTCAAAAATTTTGAGAGTTCTGCTAACCTCTTGTGAAAGGGCATATGAAGTCCATCAATTGGTGATTCTTCTTAAAATAATCTGTTTGAGAATCAATTAATTAATATGCTTAACAAATAATATAAAAAGTTCAGTTAGTGTGGGCTGGTTTTGGTCACTTATAAGAGAAAAATTTGACCCTATTACTAACATAAAGCCGAAAGAACTTAAAAGAAGTGAACAAAAACCCGTCAAAGAAAAAGGAAAAGAGGGAGGCTAAATCCTCCCCCTTCTGAAATTCTAAGGAAAAATTTGAAATTTTTTAAAGAGAGTTAAAGTAAAAGAGAAAAATAATCTAGGGGAATAATGGATGCCATGGACTTTCACTTTGGTTTGCTGTGCTTAGAGAGGTAGTTGAACAATTTATATAATTTATAGTAAATGGGGAGATTTGATGAAGCCACTTTTGTTTTGCTTGACTTTTTATTTCCTTCATAACTTTAGAAATGGTTATGTACGGTTATTAAATAGTGAGGGTAATAATTTTCCTTATTTAGATTAATCTTGAAAGTTTGACTATAATATGCTAGGTGTAAGTACAATTATGATAGGTTTGAGCGGTAGTCACTAATAAGTCACTATTTGCTAATTGAATAAAAGAATGCTATGCTTGATTTGAAATTTTTAAGGGTTAATGTCACATTTGGTACCTCAACTTTGCTTAAATATGCAATCAACTACCTAAACTTTCATTCTAATCAATTTCACACCTAAATTAGGATTTCATAAACACAAATATTAGCTGAACTAATAGAGTTAGTTCTATTAGCTTACTAAGCATGGTTATCTTATACAAATATGCCACGTGTCATCTGACCCGTCACAATACCATTTTTTTGTTTTATTCGTTTCACTAATAATTTTTTTATTATAATTATTATAATTAGTGTTGTTTTATTCGTAAAATAGAAATAAAATCTCTTACACAACAAGCTCAAGCCTATAAGACACATCAGCACACCAAGCCCATGTATGCGTGATAGAGAATCTTTCCACTTAGAGAATCATTCACTTCACCTCATATATAAGGCTGGTAGAGGGTCTTTTTCCAATGTTGGACAATTTGGAACATGCAATAATCATAATTTTCACGAACCTACAACAACCCAGATGCAAGAATGATCCTCATGATGGATCTTTTCTTTTTCCCTTACACAAGAATTAAAACAGAATTTTCACATACATTATTTGGTGAATTAAAATATCGACATTCTCTAGTTCAAATAAAAGAACATTGTCATACATTTCTTACATTTTCAAATACGTGTTAACAAGCTGAAAAAACAAACTTTTTTATTACATTTTCCTGAAAAGTATAATCAGTTTTACACCTTTTAGTAGGTGCAGAGGATCTGAAAATGCCCTCGACTATTGAACAGATGGAAATGTGGACATGTGGTTTTTTTTGCTTTGATGAAATGTGGCCTTTTGCTCTGTTTTTGGTTCTTGAAACAAAGCATTGGGATGATGGATTATAACACATGTTAAATGCTTTGTTTTTTGTTCTTACCTAATATTATGAACAATTGAAAAAGGAGAATTTGAAGATCTTGAGAATAGAAAAATAAGAAAGGGACAAAGACACTCATCTTGTTAATAATATTCTTTTTTTTTTTTTTTGGATCACAATTGATCATTCATGATGTTATTATTTCTGTAGCTCATCTTCTTGCTTCAGCTGGGATGGTGAGTGGAATACACTACCAGAGTTTGTCTGCATTTTAACAAGCTTAATCACTCTAAAGGTATAATCCTATTTCCTCAAGGTTACATAATCAAAAGCCTATTTTTCGAAAATGACTCCAGTGAAATATCTTCTAATTTCATATGAAATGTGTTGATTAAGAAGAGAATAAGGAAATTTTTGGGCTAAGGAATTTGGGAAGAAATATTTTCTGATTTTGCTCTATTTCAATGTTAAAGTGGTCATACCTAGAATCAAATTTTCCTTAACAAATACCTGGTTGCTAAAAATTTAAGACCTTCATTGTTGTTTCAGCTTAAGGAGATGACAACCGAGAGACTGAGGGAGAGATACGATTGGCTCGTTAATCGTGAAAGTCGATACTCCAATAATTGAAAGAGCAGCTAAAAAGAAACCCACACATGGGTGATCTGATAGCCATCCTACATCAAAAGGGAGAAAAAAAAAAAAAAAAAGGAGTAAAATCTCACCCCCTGTTTTTATATAGTGAAACAGAGGACATTGGAAGCGGATATAAAACATGAAGCCCATGTTTTTATGAATTCAAGGGAAAAGGTGGATATAAATGTGCTGTCCTGAAGTTCAAAGTTGAGTCACTGTATTTAAGAATCAAGCTTTACATCACGTTTTACACCATGAGGAGAACTGGTTTCCCTTCTTTTGTGTGGTAATGTATATTTGAAGTCCCACATGGATAAATTCTTATCCATTGGTCTGGTATATAATACACAACTACAAAAGGCAAGACTAGCTAAAAGGAAAACACGAGCCATGTTAACTAACAATGGTTGAATGGACTAGGAATCAAAGTTGGTGTGAACCGTTGAAAAGCACCATGTCATTTTGTAATTTTATGTAAATTAAACAAATGATAAGTAAACTGAATAAAATAATAATATAATAAAATAAAAAAATAATATCGTACCATGTCTGATTACCATACCTAGTCAACTAATACAACAAACCGTTAATTTAGGTAGTATTTTTATCCATGAACTCTTGATACTAATGTGAAATTGATTAAAATAAAAGTTTAGATAGTTGATTGCATATTTACTCAAAGTTGAGGTATCAAACGTGAAATTAACCTAATTTTTAATAATTTATGAGTATAATTGATAATGGTTTCTTTTGTAGTTATTTTATTTACTCGAGGACAAGCAAATTGTTAATTACGGAGAAATTTGATAAGTATTAATAAACCCTTATTATTTATGCTCATTTGATCATATTTTATATGCATTTTATGTAATTATATCAAGAAAAGGACACTGAATTACTTAAATATTAATTTCAGGACTAAAAGAAGAAATTTAATAGTTTTAAAAATAATTTAAATTAAACCAAAGCGAATTTCATAAAGTCTAGACAAGGGTTCATTTTTATACATACACCATCTAGTGCATGGCCATGCTAAACACCAAGGCAAAAGTGGAAATTCACTCAGTAAGCATGGTTAAATGTTCTCGGGTTATTGCATGGGTGTGCTGGAGACCATACAACATGACAAAAATGGCCTGAAGCTAAAGTCCCGGAGTACACTACCCATCAACATGGTCGGGAAGGAAGCCATGCAGAGAAGAAAATTCATACAGTATATGGTTCCAGTTCAGCATGGGTGCGATATCACGCTCCGAAGGATACCCTAAATGTGGCAGTCCACCGTATACAATATTAAAGCCTAGGAATGGCCGCCTCAATCACGTGAAGGCTTCCATACTATATACAAGCGTCTAACACATAGAGGAGACACATCGGAGTGATACATTTTATATTGATACAACTTGAGTAACAATGTAAAGGAAATACAATCACTATACTTCAAATACAATTCACTATACTTCAATTTCAATTCATCAAAAAAAAAAAAAATTCACTATATGAAACTATTACAAGGCAATTCACAAAACCAAGCTAATATCTTCAAGTATTTTTACTTCCTCTCGAAATCCCGAAGTCATATTCGGCTCCCACCATCTTGGTCCCCACTTAGCATTCTTGAGATAACCTGTTCATTCAAACATCTATTGGGGTATAAGCTACACTAGCTTAGTGAGAATTTCCTTAATTCCATACCATAACAAGCAAGTTGTAAATCAACCATATGCTATGCATGAACAAACACATGAGCAGACAATTATGTATGGGTATCCGGAACGCACATACAGAACGGATTTACGCCCTCCATATCTTGGGTTAGGGATGGTATTAAAAGTCTACATGACCACTGCTAGTCCCCGAGCCCTCGGCTCATAGCACTCGACTCGATTAGGCTCACCCATGGAATGCATCCCCGATGCGCCTTAGTTTCCTATGAATGAGCTCTGGCACCGGGTCTCATTATCCAAACGAGTCCTCAGACCATACCGATCGACCTGCGTAGGAGTAGCACGCTACCAAATGCAACATGTCCGATGCAATGCATGACCAATTTAAATTTTTGCTTAGGTCAAAATATTCATACATTCTTTAGAGTGACCAACCAATATCATACACACAACAGAAGTAATATGAACAGTTCAGTTATCCAATCGAATCATGGTTTCGATACGCTTTAGTATTCTTTGGCATACATACGTCAAAGTCTCATCATCTATCTCATCCCCATTCATATCAATTTTTATCTTGTTCTTATATTATAATGCAACTAGCTCCAAGCACAAACAAGGTAACAAAATAAGAAGAAGACTTACTCGGCTATTGGATCACCGATCTCTTAGTAAAAGTAATCCGGTGGTAGGGAATTGTCGATTTTGGGGTCACCTA
Source organism: Combretum micranthum (assembly GCA_024138025.1). Lineage (NCBI taxonomy): Eukaryota > Viridiplantae > Streptophyta > Magnoliopsida > Myrtales > Combretaceae > Combretum > Combretum micranthum. Next base: position 124,463 of record JAMXBD010000487.1, on the reverse strand, counting down.
AAAAGGAAGAAATACCCTAATAATTATTTCATCACTTAACTAATCCAAACTATCTTGTACAAACTATCAAATTCGTAATTCTCGTCCTAAGCTGGAATTCCAACTTAAAATGACCATAACTTGATTGTTTTAACTCGAAATTTATCAAATTATATATCGATCTCTATCTAATTCAAAAGATCTATCTAATTCTAATATCATATTTAAGTTTTGAAAACTTTAAAGCTTCGAAAAGATCGGATCAGATCATAACAGTAGAAAAAAAACCGATTTAAAAAATTGATTTTGTGAAAGTTCATGAAGTTCAACTATCCAAAGCAAGTATACATGCAATATGAACAAATTACTATCATAAATGATATGTCATGAGATATATATACATATATATATATATATATATATGTTCTTGATGATATTTAATAAAAGAAATTTTTTAGAAAACTTTTTCTTTGTAAGACTTTTATGAAAAATCAATTTAGATAGTCCAGTCTTGTAGTCCAAATAATCCCCACTTGTTTTTAGAAAAATTCCTTGATAAAATTTATTTATTCTTGTTAAAATTAAGCCTTCACTATATATATTCCCTAAGGCCTTTGCTTTTCAATAAAAATTCTCATTTTACACTTTGTAAACATGTTTTTAAAATTGATTCATCCAAAAATCCGAATTTTGCAAAACTTGTTTTTGTGGTGATTCATTTATGTAAAAATCATTTGATACTTAGAAAATTAAGGCTCAATCATACCTAGCCACTAAGTACTTCATTTTTTTAATAAAACTTTCATTTTAAGTTTGAAAAGTAAGCGTTTTCATGACCTCACTCCAAAATTACGAATTTCCTAAGTTGACTAGCAACTTAAATTTTTCCTACTTCATTTCTACTCCTTGTTCTACATATTTTTCTTAGCAAATCCCATCTTAATTTATAAAAATCATTACTTGATGATACCTATAACCTAAACTCCTCATTTTTCATATAACACACAAGTTTTGGAGTTGATAAATGGGTTTTTAAAGCATGTTTTGAAACCATCCGAATTTACAAAATTTTGATAGAACTCAAATTTCATACTTTGTAATCTCTTCCTATTTTTGAGAATCTCTACTAGTAGATCTATCATTTACTTATCAAAAACATCTTCTATTGATACCTATTCCATAAGCCTTCCATTTTCTAAACAAAACTTTCATTTTGGTGTTGAAAAATGGGTTTTCAAAATTAGTCTTGGTTGAGATCCGAATTTACCAAATTTATTTTTGGACATATCTTTTGATGAAATCCATCTAAACTTAGGAAAAATCATCCTTTACATATTCTATCTTAAGAGCCTTCTATTTCTTGAATAAAATCTTCATTTTTGAGTTGTAAAACATGTTTTTAAACCATGCCTTAGCCAAAATCCGAAAATGAGATTTTTATTTTGAAAATAACTTTTCAAAATCACCTTTGATTCTTGTAAAAAGAAGTCTTGATGATATACATCCACTAAACCTTCATTTCTCAACTAAAACTCCCATTTTGAGACTTGGAAGAGGGTTTTTAAATATAGATTTTGTCAAGATACGAATTTTACTATTTTTATTCAAGTTCAAATCTAAGATCTACATATAATATGAACATGAATATAAAAGAAATACTTGGTAATAAGCTCTAAACCTATAGATCTAAACATAAACATAATCAAGGCTACATAAAAAGCTAGATCTACAAAATATAATTACTTCTAGTAAGAAAATAATAATAATACAAGATAATAATCATGGAAAAGAGGAGTGTTTCATTTTCTCATCATCATCCTTAGCTTTTAAGCTTATGGAAGGTTATTTGATGCATGCAACTCTCACTATACTTTACCTATATCCTTTATAGAAGCTTTGGACAAGAGTTTTATCCAATAATCGTGAAGAAATATGTGTGGGAGCTCAAAGAAGGAATAGGGGCAACAAGGCTTTCTTGTTATAACAAGAGAAAATGAAGAAAGAGAGGAAAAATGTAAAGAATGACAAAGGGTTAAAGGTGCAAATGAAAGAGAGAGATTGAATGAGTTAAAGACTCATTAAGTGAAATACAAAAAAAAAAAAAAAAAAGAAAATGGGCAGCCAAAGAAGACCATAGCAGGCGTGATTTTTGAAGAGGAGAGAGAGAGAAATTTAATTAGCTTTTGACTTGAAAATGTAATGGGTAATTAATGGTATGTGTTGCTTCTTAAAGAAGGAGTGAAATAGATTTATTTTAATCAATTTTTGGAGAAATTCAAAGGACAAGGCAGCCAAAAAGGAGTCAAAAATCTGCCAAGAAGTGATATAATGAAGTGTAGAAAGATTGAAGTGAAAAAGAAGTGATGTGTGAAAGGTGTACTTGAAGGTATGAGTTGTAAGAGTACTTTCTTAATAAATAAAATAGAAATAAGAAAAACATAGAAAATGTATTCCAAATATTTGTAGCAGATTTTTCATAATTAAAATAAGATAATTAATTAATTTATTTTAGTAAATTATCAAGTAAGTTATCGTTATGATCAAAATAAGCGAATATGAGTTATAAATGATATTTTTATAACTTGAAAAATTCAAAAAATTTATTTTTTGAAAATTAAAATATTTTTCAATAATTTATTGTTAGTATCGGATCTTAAGTAGAAACTGATCCTGTAAAAACCCGAAACTAACTAAATTTTCAAAAAATAGAATTTTCTATATTATATAAAATATTTATGTAAAAATATATGGATTTATAAAAATAATAAAATTGTATAATGAATAGTAGTGAATAGTAAAAAAGACTAATTAATTACCGATAGTAATGAAATACGAATAAAATCGTAAAATCAGATAATTCTAGTTATCGAAAAATTATAAAGCTGATATTTTAGAAATCCTTATAAAAATACAAGTCTAACGGTATTGATGAGAATCAGATGGCGTCTACCACTATACCAAGGTTCTTGCCTCCATATAGGCAATGGATCGCGGTTTCCACCAGTTTTCTTAGACGGTCGTTGGGATTCAATTCCATTTGACGAACGTTGCGTCTTAGGCTTAATATACCTAAGGTTTTCCGTATCATTTGGTATCAGAGTACAAGATTTCTAAGAATCCATATCCAGTTCGATAAAAGGTAACTCAAGTCATTCATATCCTTTGTTTGTCTTGATTTTAGGTCTAGCAGTTTTAGTGTGTCTATTATATTAAAAGAAGAAGAAGAAGAAGAAGAGTATAATAATAATAAAAAAAAAAAAGAATTGATTTCTTTTAATTAGGTTTCTTGTTTAGGGCTTGAAACTAAAAAAAATAAAGAAAAGAAAAGTCATTGGGTTTAAGATTTGTCGCTTATCATCTGATCAGACTTTTTGAGTGAGTTGTTTCCAAGCATATTGGTGTTGGATCTCAAGGCAGGTTGCTTGTGGTTTACATCAGTTTGGAGATTCAACGATGAAACTTTTTTTCGAGAAAGAGGAACGATGTTTTCAATCATATTGATGTTGGGTCTTAAGGTAGGTCGCTTATGATTCGCATCAGTTTGGAGATTCGAGGACAAATCTTTTTCGAGAAGGAGGGAATGATGAGAATCAGATGGCGTCATATCATATTTAAGTTTATGTCTTTTTAAGATATATATTATTTCCTTAGGATATTTATTGTATTTATTAGAGATATTTAAGTTTCTGTGTCTTTTCGGATTTCTTTTTATGTCTTTTCATATTTTCTTGTTTAATTATCAAGTTTGTCTTTACATATTTCTAGGAGTCATTAATAGGTTGTTTATTGTCAAGTTTGTCTTTACATATTCCTATGAGTCATTAATAAGTTATTTTTCCTTATTTATTGTAGCTTAGTTTTTAGGCTAATTAAATGCCTATATAAATCTATGAGATGTAACATATATGACATATATCTTTGATAATGAAAATATGAGAGTTTCTACTCTTTGAGTTCTAGAAAGAACTTATTTATGAACTTATCGGGAGTTTCCCATGGCATTCAACCCCTTTGACTTATCAATTGGTTTGCCATCACCGGTTGTGGCGTCTATAACTATACCAAGGTTCTTGTCTCCATATAGGCAATGGGTCGCGGTTTTCCACCAGGTTTCTTAGACGATCCTTGGGGTTTAATTCCATTTGACGAACGTTGGGTCTTAGGTTTAATATACCTAAGGTTTTTCGTATCAGGTATTGATCGTATATTTTTTATATCTCAAGCCCCGGACACGCTTTTCGATGTCTGTATCCGAACGAGCTCGAAATAGGTCAAAAATTTACCAATATGATATTTTTAAGTGACCTTATATTATTACGAGCGAGACTACACACTTAAACCACACCTTGGCCACTAAGGCTAAGAGTGCGAGATTGCCGGACTTAGACTACTGTATTCCACTTAAGGTTCCCGTGTGATTTTTTGGTTTAGATCTTTGCCAATTTGGAAACTGATGTTTTATATTTATACAACATTTTTAATTTCAGAAATTTATTTTAAATTTTATTTTTGTAATTATCTAATATCTCTCAACGTTTTCGGAATTCTTGAATTGAGTTTAATTTCCGAAGGTTTATCGTTATTTACTTTTTAATAATTTGTTTTTGAATTCTATATTACCCGATTTTATAATTCAGATTTAAGTATAAAATTTGTCGTACGTAGTGGTTTTGAATTTGAAGACCGTTGAGTTCTTATTTTATTTTCAAGGAATCTCATTTTCTCAAGATTAAGAAATTTCTAGATTCGTTCATGATTTAGGACTAATCAAAGTTCGATTTTAATTTGAAGTCATTTTTAGGATTTATTTTCGAAGTTCATTTTGGAATTATTTACTGGAATTTTCCGGGGCTTACATGCGGGCATGGATAGTGCTCGGGCGTCGTGCAAGGTTGTTAATTGAGAAATTAAATCATTCCAATTGAGCATGGTTTATACGACCATACAGGAGGTAGTACTAAATCAAAATTTACCATAACTATAAATAAAAAGCTAATTTCGCCTATTGAGAGACCTTTATTGATGAAAAAGCCCTAAGGAAAGAATTTTATGAACTTCACTAGAAGAAGTGCAAGAATATCATTGAAGATCACAAAACTTTGTTTGAGGGGTTTATTCTTACATTATGTTTACCGTCTTATCTTCTAGATTTTATGTTGTGGTTTAAATCTCATGGAAAAGTAGATTTCTTTACCCTAAGTCTTGTGATGTCATGTGCTAAAATTATTTGATTAATGAACGTTTATATTTTTGAGTCTATTCATGCATTTTCTATTATTCGTGTGACTAATTTGTGGCCAGAATTAATTGCATGCCTGATTTGCTTTAGATAGAAAGTGGTTTCATCTAATTGAATAGATCTTCATGAATAAAGGGATTGCATGTTTTGGTTTCATCTAATTGAATAGATCTTTACGAATAAAGGGATTGCATGTTTACCTAGATAGGAAACCTTGATCTTTTACACTTTTATATTTTTGAAAGGGAATTTTGTTCTTTAATGCAATTCTATGTAGCGTTAGTGAGGAAAGAGAGCATAATCTCATATAAGGTGGAATTAATTAGCTTGAGAGGGCAATTAATTGAATAACAAATTCCTATAGTTTAAAGCATAAATGATTTGTTAATGAATCCTTTATTGCAAGAAATTAGGGTTTACGGTGGAGGTATTGTTTGTGATTGGATTATCTAAAGTAAGCACCTAATTAACTTTTAGTGATGAGAACCCTAGGTATATTAAACCTAGAACCCTACGATCGTTGTGGAAATCAAATCCCCAAAGGATCGTCTTGAACAAGTGATGAATAGGAATTAGACCCCAACCAAACCTATTGATTGAAACCTAAGTTATCTAGATGATTTCCCCAAGCATTTAGATTGAAGAAATAAAAAAGGAGTTCTTTCGCAAAGAACAAAAGAGAGAGTTCTCTCAAGAAAAGTGTTTTATTTCAATTTGATAATCTGCCAATACATAAAGTGGAGCCTCTATTTATAAGCTTACATAAAGACCTAAAATTAATGAAAAGACGCGACCTAAAATAAATGAAAAGACTTGAAAATCTTCAATCATTTGAATCTCAAACTATCCTATCAACTCTTTTGGCTCTCTTGGCTCTTGTTTTAATCTTTGAAGCTTTCATCATCGCACCTCTCATCCAATCGGATGGCTTGTTGAGCTTCAAATTCAACGGCTTAAAAATTGAGGCTTCTAGAATCACATCATTTAGGGTTATTAGTTAGTTAAGTAATAGTAATAATTAATAATTTCATCTCAATTCTTAGGCTAAATAGTAGCAAAACGATATACTAGAATTTGGTATCTAGGTCTTAGATGATGACACTCGAAGTAATTCTATTCTACAATTGACATGTGCACTGTCTAAGAGCTTGTTGTAGAATTTTTATTAGGTTTTATTATTTATAATTTGATACAACCCACATGCTCTTATCATGAATTACACATGAGGTACTACAAATTGAGACCAATCTCAATCTCATTTCGTAGTTTTGAGTCGTCAACATTAGCCATGAAAATTGCGAAAATTTGTAACGCCCGAGCTTTTAATCACTTTTAATGGTGATTTATATAAAATTGAAGGTCAATTATGCTTCCTAAGATCATTTGTTGACTGAGTAAATTCATACATGCATCTAGATTCAATTAAGAAATATGTAATCATCATTAATCAAGATTGAAATGAAAAATCTAATTTCATGAATTTTGATTAAGGGTTTTTAATCTATTTCCAACTTGAAATTAGGGTTTGAAATCATTTTTTTTTTCATTTTGAATTTTCTTGGTTGAATTGGGTTAATTGGTTGTCAGAGGAAGCTTTAGGTAAGTAAAAGCTATGAATCAGTAGCTTTGGTGAATCTTGAGGCTGTCGGAATCCGCTCCAGCAAACTAGCTACTGTCGACCACTACCTGTAAGCTTCAGGACCACTGCTCCCAACTGTGTTCGAAGCCAATTATTGCTACTAGACCACTTGCCACTCCCAATTTGGCATGTCCGACACTTTTTATGGCCAAAACCACCACCGGATGCCTCCTGAAGCTTCTGCCGATCATTTGCTCTTGTTTCGCCCAAACTTGACTTGGCTCCGAGCTCCAGATTTGTCCTGAAGTTTGACTCATGCGTCCTGTTGGATTCAGGTAAGTTAGATTTTTCCTTTTTAATTTATTTTGAGTAAATAATTAAAAATAATAATAAATGAAAATGACCTATAACAAAATTAATGATCTTGTAGAAAATAGTAAAAAATAAATAAATAAATGTTGAAGTCAATGGTTTTTATGAATATATGTATGCTTACTAAAATAGTATAAAGTAGGAATAAAGGATTTTCTTTTCACAGTAATAATAAAAACAAAAAGAGATTGATAATTGATAAGGGCAATTTACTATACTCATTTGGGTGGATTTATGATCATTTATGCTCTAATTCTTGTTTAACTTAAAGATAATTGATACTTACATAGTAAAAATATTCATTTTAGGCATAAATAGGGCAAACATAAAATATTGGTTCAAAATCAACAAGAATCAAAATTAAACAAGTCAAAAAGGCACTATAACAACCGTGATCACACCAGTGATATCCTTTGACCTATCCAGGAAGGCTGTGACGGTTGAGACATAAGGAAATAAAGAAGACATGGAGATTTGGTCAACGTCACGGTTGTAGTCTAGAAGGGGATCTTCTCGGGAAGGATATTTATAAGTGACTACGACCAGAAGAAGAGGAAAGATGAGAAGCAATAGTCAATAGAGAAGATAATGACCAATATTATAGTCGTGATAGTGCACGTTATCTCTTTTGGACTGATTTTTGGAAGTTGGTTACAGCCGGTATTAAAGGATCGAATGGAACCACAAAGGAGATGATGGCCTAAATAACGCCCGTGATGGATAGGGCAACAAATTGCAGCACTTGATCACCTGTATATTTCGACCGTAAATGCATGTGGAGATTACCATCCAAGAAGATAACAGCCTGGATAACAGCCGTGATCATCCTCAAATAATCAATCCAGTGAGGATAACGACCATTATGACAGTTACAATTCGCTCATTTTTGCACATTTCTGGAATTTAAGCGCCTTTTTGAAGAGGAATGAAGCCCAATGAATGCATCTCTTCACTTATTAGATGTATTAAATGGAGGAAACATATATATTGTCCTCCTAACCATTGCAAGACAAGAATCAACCATTGTAATAGATCTTTCGCCATTCTCACACACCACTCATATTCTTTTCTTATAACCACCTGTGTAACATCTTATCATTTTTATCACTTTACTCGTGTAACAAGTGTGTTGTACAAGATCTTGAAGTTTTTTTAATTATTACGAGTTGTTTTCCTATTGTTTCTTGTCACTTTTTCCAATATCTATTGTTTTGTCTACATTTTGTGTGAGTAATTAGTAGGGCTCATGTAGCCATATGTTAGCATGTATTCCAATGAACTGAATGCCTAACGTTGTAGGATTTTCTAATTTCTATAGTGCATTAATATATTCTAATTCTATGTAGTGCACGACTTAGGATTAGATCATATTTCCACGGGATGCAATTAAGAAATCTACCCATGGAATAGATCTAAGCTATAGAGAAAGGTCGCCCATGATGCCTAGAGATAGGGTTGTGGAATCTTTTGCATGTAATTAGACAATTATCTTAGGATCATGTTGTATGCAATTTTAGTCGGCTGTTAATTAGGAAAAGATTCCTGTAGATACGACTAGAATTAGAATTCAATAGATTCAAGAGAGATATTGAACAAATAATTGGAATCCCACAGTTGGCAATGGCTCAACAACTAATGAATTTATAGTACATGTTAACTAATTAGTGAAACGAGTTTGAATTGTTAATTGTTAAGTTAAACTTTATTTGTTAGTTCATGTTATAACATAGTTTTATTGAGAATTATTTAGTTATTTAACTTTAAATCCTTAATTAATTTAATTTGCTAGATAATAATTAAGAGTGCGAGTAATAGTACTTGTTGATGGCCTCAAGTAATACGAATCTATAATCCATTCTTATACTATAATTGATAGGTGCACTTGCCTAGCATTGACCAGATTATAGGTTATTAATTATTAAACTCGATCAAGAATAGCTCAACCACTAATGAAATAAATGGTAAAGTAATTTATCACTTAGATAAATCATATTCTCTTAAAAACAAATAAAATTGGTAGTTCTGGGTCCTTACATTAATAAATCAATTTTTTTATTAAACTTCAAAATTTAAGAAATTAAATCGAAAAGAATTCAAGGAACTTAAAATAAACCAACACATTAATAGTTTTATAAAAAGAACTATGTTTTATCTGATCCTAATTATCAGGTACTTAAGTACCTATGGGGCAATATAAAATCTGAAAAATATTTCGTTCTATCATATGGTTTGTAAATACAAAAATAATTACTATTTCTTGTAAATACTAAGTTTTTCACTAACATATAAATTATATAGTGGCAAATTTTGAGGATAAAACAAATGGACTTTAATGAAAAAATTTAAGTGGAAACTAAGTGGTTTTAATCAGATAGCCCTTGTACCTAGATTTTCAGATGTAAAAACTAATTCAAAATTAGTTTTATCACGGACTTATAGCCAATTTAGAGCCAACGACACATTGGTTCTAACTTGCATAATTTTTCTTGACCATGTTTAGGTGGTGACTCCTTTCAAGATTAAGTATTTCTTTTAGTTTCTAGTTGAGGGTTTGTATCTAATGGGTTAAGGTAGGAATGCCTATTTCTAAGAGGGTCAGCTAATTAACAATTCTTAAGTTAAATCTATGTTCTTTAATGCTCACTTTTGTATTATTTGTATAATATTCAACATATAAACAATTGTTGTCACGCCCTGGAGGATACCTTAAACATGATAGTTTACCGCACATAATATTAAAGCTAGTAAATGACAACCTTAGTCACGCAAGAACTTCAATATCAAATGTAAGGTGTGCTTCCCAGATAGTAGGAGACTCCAAAGGAGTATTACATTTAAGCAGATAATAAAAGCATGCAAGAGTTTATAAATATAACATGTAATCTTTATCAAGATCAAATTCTTACAAATCTTAGGAGCATTCCCCTGTTCTTAAAGTCTTCTATTCTAGGCCAACTTAATAACATATATAATTATAAGAAAAGCCTACTATAGAGATTTTTGTCAGAAGCCTACATAAAAAACTAAAATATGTAAACTTCTTCCAAAAGCTCCTAGTAGCTTTGGCTCGTACCTGACAAATAGGGCTCCGTGGTGCTAACAAGAAGTAATCAAACTGAAGCAAAAAGCTATAGAGGTATAAGCAAAACTAGTTTAGTGAGATAATTCCCATCTTCAAAATGTTTCCATAAAATATACAAGTATTTTAAACGAGCATATGAGTATGCAACAACCATATGAACAAATAAAATACACATGATTAACCAGAAACCATGTGTAGCATGGATTTACGCCCTTCATGTCGGGGGTTAAGTGGTTACCAACCCATTTAACCATCATAATTTGCAAACTTTCCAGCTCTTACTTGCCCGTGTAGACTTCTTGATTATTACTAGCCACCACTATGACTCATCGTTTTCCCACATGAAGAATAGTAACAAAATATAAATGTGACTCACAACGTGGCATGCATGAATTATTTTTAAATATTGGTTTTCTCGAATATTGTTAAATTCGAGTTAAGGGTAACCAAATAATATTCATCACACCATTACAAGAGATCATAAATTATTCATCAATTCTCCTTTCGATATGCTTATCTTTTATTCAACAACCATTTCATACAACATACATCTAATTTCATACAATATTTCAATTTTATCTGTCCTTAATTTCTAGTGCTACTACTTACAAGTACATTCAAGTTCAGTAAGGGATTAACTCACTCCATGGCGATCGCTCCTAATTGAAGTAGTCATTCGGGAAAGAGATATTAGTTCCCTCCTCACCTAAACAAGATGAAATACCCAAAAATGAGTCTTTCATAGAATTTCACTTAAAAGTTTTTAAATCTATCTTTTATTTGCAGTAGAAATCGGATTTATGGAAATTCCAACTTAAAATGGTCATAACTTGCTAATTTTAACTCGAAATTTCACATATTATATGTCATTTTTCTATCTACTCGAAAAGATCTATCTATAAGGTTAGTTTCATGCTAAGAAGTCATTTGAGTCTTAGAACAGAAGGGTACATGTTCACCATGGAAATTCCAACCTTTAAAAACATAGTTTTCTAACCCTCCCTTTACTCAAAAAATCTTTGAACAAAAACATGGATATGTATATGGTTGGAAAAATTTCTTTGATACATAAATAGACTCATATTTTATGCATGATGCTACAGTGTTGTCTAAATAATTATTTTCCATAAAACAACTTTTCTTATGGTTTGAAAAATTAGATTAGTTGTTAAACTTTTCTTTAAGTAGTTGATATAAAAACTTATAAATCCTTGGGTTATCATAAATAAGTGTTTTACATTTTTATTCCTTTATTTTATCAAATTTGAGGTAATAAAATTTGGCCTTTTTAAGTTATCTATCAATTTTATTCCTAGTAATTTGAAAAAATAGAGTTTTAAAAAATTTACTCAAGTTGTTAATAGTACCTAATATTTTTTAGTAGTGTTGATGGTATATTTCCTTATCATATTTATATTCTTCTATTATTTAGAAAAATGAGTTTACTATTTAAGAACTTACTTTCTTAGGTTGTTGACAAATTTTTATTTCTCTAAGTGGGTTTCTTAAACCCTGTAAGTTGATTTTTGTCTTAGCTTGAAAACCTGTTTAGTTCTTAGTTTTTGTCATGAAGTTGGTAAAATTGGCATAATAAAAGTTACACTTTATATCAAGATTTTCCTGTTATCATTTGTTAAAAGAAAGTGTATATCCACTTAGTTAGACTTTGAAAAAATCTTCTTTATCAATATTTTGAAATCTCATGATGAGCTTATATAAGTTTTTTGAAAAGAATTTATTAAAAAAAAATTTTTTAAGTCTTGATAGAAAATATTTGTTAAGCGACAAAGTTTTTTTCAAAAAAAGTTTAGTCTTATTTAAAGGAAGAATCTCTTTTTATTTTTTATTAGGACAACAACATATTAGCCATGCACCAATATGATTATGTAGTCATGAAAAAAAAATAAGAATATCACAAAATAAGATAATAAAAGATATAAAAAGCAAATAAGCATGATCATAAGGTCATGTATTGGGAGCCTTAGCTTCATCAAGGCTTCCTAAAACTAATAATGGACTAGTTCCAAAAAGAAAAAGAAAAGAAAAAGCATAATAAGAGCATAATAATAATATGATCATAATAGTATAAGCATAATAATAAAAATATAATGTATGAACAAGAATAAATATGAACATAATATTGCTTTCTCAACTTCCATGGGTTCTTAGAAAACACACATTATGTTCATGCTAACTTACATGAACATAAGAAATAATCTATTAACATTATCATATCATAGAATTTATTTATGAACAAGAACAAAGTATGAATATATTGTTGCTTTTCTAACTTCTATAGGTATAGAAAACACACATTATGTTCATACTAAGCTACATGAATAGGGATGCAAGCGAGGCGGGTCGTTATAGGGTACCCACCCGCTCGCCCCGCAAAAAACCCTATAGGACTGACCCTATAGGTTTAGGGTCGGGTTATGAGTTACTCATAACCCGTTGGGAAAACCCAACCCGATTTAATTAAAAAAAATTAAAAATTTTAGTTTAAGAAATTTACTTGTTCATTAGTTGAATGATTCTTTTCATATAATCATTTTGTTATTCATGTATTGAGTCACATGATAAGAATAAATTATATTTACAATTAATAATCACTGACCAATTATCCAGAGAAAATCGATTTTCATGTGCAAACCTTCCCCACTTTTTCAAAATTCATTTCTTTCCCATGCAACACAACAAAGTATAAAAATTAATTTTCTTAGAAAAATAGATAATTATATATATAATGATAAATAGGAAAGGTGGTTGAAGTATATTATGCTTTCTTTGACATGTTGAAATGTTTCGCATCAGAAAAAGCTTTTATGGGACAATTTCATCAGTATGGCTCCCTTCACTTCAAGATTCCATATTCATCTTTTTGGAATCCTGCTCTCAACATGACCATTTAGTTAAATTTAAAGATCATTTCAAATAATGTTCGTCACCTACTTATATAGTTTACATGAATTATTCGAGCATCATTGCCTTCCTAAGAGTGATATATGTATAAATTAAAGGATACTGATATAATGAACTTTAGACATTATACGTGCTAAGGGTATATGATTGGCTTCCTTACTAGATGAGGAACGGTATAGAAAAGAATACATAGCACAAGGAAGGCTAGTGACATTCATGCTGAAAAATATTCAAGATCATGACGGGTCGGGTCGGGTTCTAAGACACCCATTTTATAATCGGGTCGGGTTTAGGACAGAATGACCCGACCCAAACTCGACCCATTTGCATCCCTATACATGAACATAAAAAAAAGCTTGGAAAATTTTTATCTATACAAGAAGAAAGTAGAGAGAACTTTGTGGAGAGATTTTGAGATAGTTTTGGTAGTGAAAGAAGTGGAAGGAATGGGTGGTATTTATAGAGAAAAGTAGAGGGTAATTGGTGGTAAATAATTAAGTTAAAAATAAAATAAATATGAGTGAAACAGGAAGGGGGCTGACACCATCTTGAAGGAGAGGGAGAGATTTTTTTTTTTTTTTATATTTTTGTTAATAAAAAATAAGATGTGAGAGATGTGAAGTTGTATTCAAAATAAAAATAATAAGAAAATAGATGTATAGGTTGTAAGAATAGCTAGTAAGAAAAAGTAGAAATAAATGAATTGTTGTGAATAGTAATAAATAGTAAACATGACAATTAAAGTACCAGTAGTAAAGAAAATACACGAAAAAAACTATATTTGATATTTTTAGTTATCGAAAAATTATAAAACTATTATATTATGAATCCTTATATTATTACGAGTCTAATGGTATTATCGAAATATTTTTATTATTTCGCATGTTTAAAATCTAATTTCGAAAACCGATCCCGTTTGGGTCCGAAACGAACTTAATTTTGGCGAATTTGATCTTTTTTTGTTTCGTTATATAATTATAGACTATAATGTATGATTCTCAATTTTATTATTTTAGGGTTAAGAGCGCGGGATTGCCAGATCTAAATACACTGTTTTGACTTGGATGGTTATTAGGATTTTTATTTGGTTCCCGGCTTCAGAAAATTAGTCAAACTATCGAAAAATCTAAGGCTTTACAGTTATATTGATGTTTTCCTTTAAATGGTACAGACAAAAGATTTTTTCCAGAAGCTCTTAGGGCCACATAATATTTTTTTGGGGGTGGGGATTTAAGAAATACTATCATATGTTAGATGTTCCAAGAAGTAGGCTACCGTAGGAGCTTAGGAAAGGAAATGGGGGTGGGGGTGGGGGTGTGGTGGTTTGCAATAGGCCTTGGGAGTTGTGGTAACCCACTGCTCGAGACTCAAATAGCCTTCTACTTCGTTAACGTAACCTACGATCTATTAATCGGGGGACCTTTAGAACCTACAAAAATTACATTCACTAAATGGGGGTGAAGACTAAATGTTGTGGCATAAAAAAAATCATGTAAATACTAAAAAGAAGAATTTTACAGTAAATTTCAATCATATAAATTTTTTTGGAAATGGTGATCCTACTTCGATCCTTTCAATGTGATAAAGATTTAAGACATTTTGGCCACAATGTTTTGTTATTACCCCAATATGCATCCGTATGACATCATTCATTGCATGATTTTAGTTATGCTTTGTCTATGTGTATGTAAAAAGTGTATATTTCTCTCAATAGTTTATTGTTTGAATATATTCTAACACTCATGATTGATTGTAAATATTCTTTTAACAGGCCGTAAATATTCCTTTAATAGATGGCACTTTGACTTTAATAGGTTGTAAATATTCTTTTAATAGATTGGAGATATTATTTTAACAATTGAAAATCTTAATATTTGTAAATGTAATATATTATATTAACACGTCATTGGAAAAGTATTGTGGCTACATTTAGGAATGAAAGCTTGGCAGTTCCTTATTAATTTCTTGAAAAAAAAAAGGTTTAAAAAGCTTTGTAATTTCAGGGAAAATGGACAATCGGAATGGCTGTCTTGTTGACAAAAATGAAGTCCACATGGATCAATACTGTTATCCATAGGAAACTTTGAAAGACTGGTTGGGTCATTTCAATAGAGATCATCAAGAAGTCATGTTGCAGAAAGTCAGACTTGTTTTAGCCTTCATGGATGTTTAGCTAGAATGGGGTCTAGTTAGGGCTCTATCTCATTTTTTTGGATCTCGGCTCTACTATTTTTGCCTTTGAAGAATTCACCATATCTCTAACATTGGAAGAATATACCCAATTACTGAAAAGCCCCCAATGGAAAGAGATATATTCTTCTCTGAATTAAGGGCATAACCTATTCAAACTTTCCACTCTTTTTAGATTATTAAAAGCTTTGAGTTGAATAGAGCCTTCAAAAGTTATGGAGAATGATTCCATATGGCTTTCCACTCTAGTTGATTGGTTTATTAAGCCATCATATTATTTTCATAATCATTATATTTTCGATGGGGTTACAATGATTGGGAGAGGAATCGAGTTAATGCTTTCATTTATGGCTACATTTTGTACCATCCTCTTCATTCAAAAAGAGAAGGTGCATTCAATATAAGAAGCTGAGTTGATATCCCAATTTTTAGAAGGGAAATCTTATGTGCCTACTGTTAGATCTCTAAGTTATGTGAAGCATCAATCACAACTGAATGTTTAAGGGAAGACCAACTTTATTGATTGTATGGTTTACCAACTGTGTCAAAGCCTTTGAAGAGATATGCTAGGGGTACGACGATCATGTCATAAACACATGATTGATAACTTTGCCCATCAAGTAAGAATACTGCAAAATGCTGACGTAGAAAAGTGGGTTGAGCTGCTGAAAAGGATAGAATGGAGGGATGTTAAATGGAAAGCCAATTGGTGTGATATCATTGATGTCATTGCTGATTGTACCCCTTTCATAAATTTCCCTTTTATCGGCATCACGGGATATACTAGATACTTTCTAGCTAGTTTAACAAGATAATTTGGCGATGAATAAGAACTTGTATTTCAAGAACACCTTGCAAATGTTACATTGCACTACCAAGATGAATTGTTGACCCTTTTCGCTAAGAGAGGACATTTGATGACAATCAAAATGAAATGGGAAGAAAGAGAAGCAAAAGAAGTACCAAGTTTGAAGATAAGTTTAGAATCGACGAAGTATGATAAGTTTATAGACTCACCAATATGGTTTCCTTTGACTTTTTAGAGGTTAAAATAGAGAAAGGGCAAGAAAAAGAAAAAGGACATTATTCCAAGAGGATTGTTGGAATAGAAAATTAAAAAACATCATTGACAGATGACATGAGGAGTTGGTACATGCTAGAAAGACCATTAAGAGGCTTCGAAATCAAATCCGGTAAGAAAAGGCATGAGAGTTAGTCTTCATCGGTTTAAGATTTGAATACTTATGTGATTTAAATAAATATGTATTTCTTTTGTCATTTTATGATTTGAATAGGTATGTTTTTCTTTATCCTTAAAACCCTAAAATGATGGCTTTGACTTGGAGGAAATCAATAAGACACCTCTGTTTCATTTGAAACTTGAAGCCACATTACTATTTAATCATTGTTTTGCAAGTTATAAATAAGGATCATCTCTTTTGTATATTTGTCTCAATTTATTGTACAATAATACTCTCAAGGATCTTTCAAGTCATGAGTTTTTGTATGGACTTGAAAAAAATAACTTGTAAATAGTCCATATAAAACCCCCCCCCCCCCCCCCCCACCCTAAAATTTTTTTATTTCATAATTCTTGAAAAATAATCCTAGAAGTCTAAGTATCAAAATTTAAATTCTAAAAATCGACTCAAGATAAAAACCAAATTCTAGACCGAGCTAAAACACCGAAAACGAAACCCTAAATATCGAATCAAGTAAAAACTTAATTCCAAATAAGATAAAAACGAGCTTTCTGAATCTGAGAAAACGAGAACCCTTGAAACAAAATATAAAGTCCAACTACCGGTATAATCAACGTACGTACGCCAATTAAATCATCTACCCAATTCCTAAAATGCGAATCAAAATGACAGATCCAAATACCACTTAACAACGAATGATGAAATTTTAAATCCTTCGGTAAAATTTAGAATCACAATCTTCAATTTTCACCAAAAGTCAAACTGAGTCAACTCATAACCCTAGACTCGGTTAAAACGATCTTGAGAACTAAAAACTATTAAATAATCACAAATAAAATAAGATAAAACATAAATGTCGAGCTAAAAATATAAAACGATCAAAACTCGAAAATTATACGATCTTACGAATATCGCGACGAAACCGGAAGTCAAATCGGAACCCTAAAATCAACAAAGCCTATAACGAACCCTAGTGTTTAAGATCCGGCAATCCCGTGTTTTGAAACCCTAGAAGATGAAATTAAGCCAATAGCTTAAAATAGTCCATAATAATATAGGATAACATAAAAATATCATATTTGCGAATTTTGAGTGTCCTTCGGAGTCAAACAGGATCAGTACTTGAAAAGCGTGTCTCGGAGCTTGGAATATTAAAAATATTCCGTTTATACAAATAGACTTGTAAAAATATAAGGATTCCAAAAATATCAATTTTAGAATTTTTCGGTAACTAAAAATTACAGATATCGCATTATTACGCGTATTTTTATTACTACCGGTACTTTAATTGTCTAGTCTACTATTCATAGTACTTTTTTACTATTCATTACTATTTCACTATCTCTACTTTTTCTTACACCTATTTCTTACTACCTACATACCTATTTTCTTACTTTTTATATTTCCATTACACCTTTTATCAAATCATACCTTACATATTAATTATTTTCTTACAAAATTCACTCAAAAATCAACTCACTCCCTCTCTTACACACTATGGTCGGCGCCCCCTCTCTCTCTTCCAACAATTTATTTTTCTTTTTCAAATTATTTTATTACATCTAAAATTCACTCCAAAAATTCTATAAATACCCCTTTCCTTTTTCATTCTTTCACACAATTCATTCTACTATCAAAACTCTCTCAAATTCACTACACAAACTCTCTCCATAAACTTTTCCTCTACCAAAACTCTCTTTCACTAAATACTCACAAGAATTTCCCTTTATACAATACAACTATCATTTCTCCATAACCACATAACCATACATTCACTACCATCTTTATACCATAAAAATACCTTAGGTAAAAATTTCTTTCAACCATTTATTTATCCATGTCATGTAACTTAGCATAACTATGGTGTTGTTGTGAAACTCATATGAGTAGTAAAAGCAACAACATGTTTATATTTTGTTCTTGTACATAAGCTTTCTATTTTATTATGTTGTTATTATTATT
Source organism: Combretum micranthum (assembly GCA_024138025.1). Taxonomy (NCBI): domain Eukaryota; kingdom Viridiplantae; phylum Streptophyta; class Magnoliopsida; order Myrtales; family Combretaceae; genus Combretum; species Combretum micranthum. The sequence goes on along the minus strand of JAMXBD010000487.1, from coordinate 105,936 downwards.
GTTATTATTTGCTTCTAATCTAACTTCTATATAGTATTATGTATATTATGTATATATATTTATTTAGAGCATATAAGCTCATTTGTTATTTATTTACTTTCAAGTTATGCAATTTATTTATTTCATTTTATTATTAAGACTAGTCTTTCTAGTCTTAGACTTATCCATATCAAGTCAAAATAATCTTTTTTTTTTTATTTTCTTCAATCTTTCGGGACTAGTCCATTCTTAGCCCCGGAATGCCTTGATAAAGCTAAGGCTCTAATACTTGACCAGGATATCTTGATGAAGCTAAGGTTCCCAATACTTGATATTTTATTTTCTTGCTCATTATTTATTTATAGTATTTTCTTATATTCTTATTACTTTATATGCTCATGATACTTGCATCTACATAATGTTAATGTCTCAACTAATCTAAAAATAGAATTTTACTTTAATGAACTCAAAGCTAAATTTTCGATTATATGATTTATCACAAAATCATGAAGTTATTATCAACAACATAAAAATAGAGTTTTTTCAACGTTTTCTTAAATAACAAAGATAGATTACCAAGGAAACATAAGAAATAAATATTTTCTTTGTATATTATATTAACCTAAGCTTTATTGAAATAATTTATTAATATTAAAAGTTTTTACAAAAAGCCTAAGATTTAAACTCTTTTAAACTTCATAATAAAACTAAGAAAACAAACTAGTTTTCAAAGTTAAGATAAAAATCAATCCATAAAGTTATAACCCACTTAGAAAAATATTGATTTTCAAGTCCCTATAGAAAAGACTTATTTTTCCAAATAAACAAGATAAGGTTAGAAACAAATTATTTTACCAATAAAGATGATTCTTTTCGAAAGAAATAAAAGAACAAGTTTTAGAAAACAAAACAAACTTATATTTTAAATAATAGAGACAAGATTCAAGAACCATCCTAACATACAAATACATAAAGAGGTTTTTCAACAACTTAATATACTTTTGACAAATTTGATTTTAAGTAAAATTTATGAAAGACTAAGGTTAAAGGAAAAATTTACTTGTTTTGGAAAAAGAATGAAGAAAATAAAGTAAGAATATACTCATTTATAACAAACTAAGAAAATATAAAGTTTCTTCAAATACTTGAAAAGAAATTATTTAACAACTCAAATTGAATTGTTTTATGAAATAAATTGTTGAGACGCTACCATTAGAATTTTTGCATATAAAGTGAGCTTACTTATATACTCAAAGTATTTATCAAATATACATATATATATATATTGTTACAAAAGGATTTTCTTTAAAATGAAGTTGAGTTAGAAATGGATTTGCAAAAGTTTAGAAATAATTCGTTTTAAATATGTACCCAATGTTTTCGGAACCCAAATGACCTTATATGACAAAGATAACCTGAGAAATGGATAGATCTTTTCGAATAGGTAGAAAACGGTATATTGTATACGGAATTCCGAGTTAAAATAAGCAAGTTATGGCCATTTTAAGTTGGAATTTCCTCTTATACGATTTTACCGTGATTTTAAGAAAAGATTAGAATCTCCAAGAATAGAAATTTCATGAAAGACTTATCCCGAGTATTTCTTTTGTCTAGGTGACGAAAGATACGAGATTACCCTACCCGAGGATTACTATGACTAAGAAGATCGCAAAATGGACGAGTGAGTTATTCCTCCTAATTTCGTTACCTTGCTTGTGCTTATAAAGTAGCGATATTAGTATACTAAGAAAAGATAAAAATGGATATATATTTGGGGAATTCAGGATTATGTGTATATATGTGATTCTATGTTTATGTGTGAAATGAGAATTAAAAATATCGCAACTTCGAACTGCTTGTTTAAATAATTTTGTTTACTTACTTGTATGACTGATTATTGTTTGCTAAATTGATTGATCGCCTCTAATAAACCTTAATAAGGTTTGGCTTAAGAAAAATAAAACACTCAAGCATAACATCTATCGAGTCACATCTTTTTTGGAAGGCTGCTACTCCTACGTGTAGAGTTGGATTGGCTGTGATCGTGCGGTGCCACGGGCCATGTTCCTTCATGGAGAATCCAAATTGCTCGGGGAAAGCGACTCTAGGTTCTGAGCCGAGCCAACCGAACGCTGTGGGTGAGGACCTGGGGACTAGCAGTAGAAGGTCGAGGACCTTCAACCCCGATTCCCTAACCTTTGATACAGAGGGTTAAATCCGTTCTATATATGGTTTCCGGATAACTATATATATTTGCGTGATCATGTGATTGTTGCATTGTATGCATAGCATATGTGTGAAAATATAAATAAACTTATTTGAAAATATGGTGCGAATGAAAAGAAATATCTCACTAAGTTAGTTATAGCTTATACCCCTATAGATTTTGTTGAAACAGGTATACCCATGGCTTAAATTGAGGATCATGACATTAAGGAAGTCATGGAAGGATGATTAAGCTTCTATGAAGGAAATGGAATCGTAAGATGAAGTAATTTTGTAAGGTTCTTTATATGTAATGACCTATATGATTAGTGATGTATATTTATTTGAAGATAATAGAATGATATGCCCCTAAAAATTAAAATATAATATGTGTATGTTTTATGATAAGTATTCTCTTTGCCTTGTTACTTACTTATTTTCAATATAAATTGCGCTACTCCGATGCGTTCCCTTGGTTGTGATGTACGCCTTGTACATGATATGGAAGCCTTTGCGTGACTAAGGTAGTCATTCCTAGGCTTTAGTATTGTGTACGGTGGACTGCCACGTTTAGGGTACCCCTCGGGGCGTAACACCATAAGGTTGTAAATGAGAAGAATCATCCCTTTTGTAGCTTTTTGTCCTTCTCATAGGATTTCCCAATTAAAGTCGTAAGTTTTTATATGGACTCGAAAAAAAACTTGTAAATATTTCGTAGGTTGTAAATAATAGGAATTATTCTTTTTATAGCCTGTAAAGTAATTATTTCGTAATTTAAAAAAAAAATAGATTCATCTTTATGAATTTCCACTTTAGACTATAAATATTCATCATTATAGAATGTGGTTTGATCCATATTTCTTTGTAAATACCCATTAAGGTTGTCTCACAGTTGTCATTTATATTTATTGTTTCCAAGAAATGTCTTGGAAATAGATTTTAGAATTGAAAGTTTTAAAAACAATTAGAAAACTTTTGAATAAAAAAAGAAAAAAAAAGAGAAAATGATCTTTAAAATTATTTTAAGCAGGCTAATCACTCACCCTAAGCCAAAAATGAACTACGAATTTAATGAGATGAAAACTGGGGGCAACCAAAAGACCTAATTAGTCACTAATCAGAGGCCTTTATTGAGCTTAATTTCTTAAAGTGAGCCTAATTTGAATAAAGCATTTAGTAAAATAACTTGAGACAAAAGAAAAGGTGGAAAATTGAAAAAATAGGAAAGATATCTCATCATTTTGAAAGTCTACAATGATAAGAGGCAAAACAAGTCATAGACACCAAACCTAAACACTTGAGTATAAAGTGACATTAAAGGGAGGAAATGGACTCATTCCTTAAAGGAGATCTGCCTTAAATTTGATATTCGAGTCAAAATGACATTAAGCATTCATCTCAAAATCTTAAACACACATATCCCTACTAACCCATTTGAGCCTATTAAGGAAGTATTTAAAAAAAAAAAAAAAAAAAAACCTTATCAAGAACCGCCCCGCAATGGGGCGCTACACATATGGCAGTTAGGAGAAAGGGTCATTAATTAAGAGACATAGATTAACTAATTTATGCTTGCCTTAGTTGCATCAATTCAAAAATAAATTTTATTATTGACAATTTAATTCTTTTGAAATAAAGAAGAGCCTCTATTTCATCAATAGACATAAAGCTATACACCAGACAAACACTTTGAAGTGTAAAGAGCCATGAAAAGAAAGAAAGAAAGAAATAAAAAATATATATACATATATACAGAAAAAGAAAAAAACGTGCAAGAAAGAAAAAGGGAAAACTTGAAAAGAAAAGGAAGAAGGAGAAAAGGAAAAGTTGAAAAAAAAAAGCAAAAGAAGAAAAATAAAAGGGAAGGGTAAAGAAAAGTGAAATCAAGGTGTTTGAGCCTAAAAGTTAAATAAAGAAGAATGTATATGTTTCAAATCCCAAATACAACCACAACTCAAAAAACCAAGTCTGTCACATCTTTGGATAATAACCCCATTTACCACCATTTCATGAAAGGCTCTTTTGATCATAAGAAATAAATATCCTTAATATAAATCAAATTTAAAACCAGGGCAAGCCCACTTTAATTGTTTTAAGGGTTCTTGATTTGTAAACTTGGAAGTAGTGAAGATTAATTTCAAAATGACATATGTATATGACATCCCTTTTATTCAAGCCAACAACCAAAGCTTGTGTTATAGTCCGAAAAAGACTTAATAGATTAACTAAGGCATATCACTTACAAGTCAGACCTAATTTTTAAAATTTGAGTCAAATGTATGAAAATAAGCTTGAGAAAGTGTGTGAGGAAGTCCTCTTGTACTAGACAATTCAAAATGAGATAACTAACCCTGGTATGAAAAGCATCCACTGAGGCATAGAAAATCATTTTCCCCAATTTATAAGGTATCTAACTTAAGTTTAAGAACCATTTGCCCAAAAGTTGAAAATTAATGCTCCAACCAAAAATCAAAGTCCTAGAAAAGAAGAGTTATTCCCGTAAAGTATAAATTTTTTTTTCATTGGTTCAATAGTTAAGCCTAAAGCTAAACTAAAAAATGAGTGATCGGTGAGATAAACCTACCGCTTAATTGTAACCTTTGGATCCCATAAGATTATCATCTATTAGCAATTCTTTTTAAGGACAAAAAAATTTGGGGGTCTTCAACAAAAGCTATGACCTAAATTTCAAAAAAAAAAAAAAGAGAAAAGAAAATTTTCAAAAAGAGAAAAAGAAAAGGAGTTTTTATTCCAATAAAAGTCTTACTCAAATTGAGAAATAAAAGTTTTTCAAAATTAAAAAAAAAAAAAGGAAGAAAGTCTTTGCCTCTAACTTTTTAAAAGATGAAGCTTTTTGAGGAAATAAAAATTTTGAAAAAAAAAAAAACATAGAAAAAGAGAATTCTTAAAGATTTAGGAACTTTAAGCTATCCTATAAATTTTAGGAGCTTTACTCATCCTTTAAGAAATTTCAGGAACCATAGTATTTCAATTTAGGAACTTTAGTCATCCTTAAAGTATAGGAAATATATCAATCTTACAAAAGTTAGAAGCTATGGTCGTCCTTAGGAATTTTAGGAACCATGGTGTTTCTTTGAAACAGTTTAGGAACTTCAATTATCCTTTGAGGCTATTCATGTGTCAAGTGCCAGCTTAAGGAGGCACTTACATAAAAAAAAAAAAAAGACTAGCTTAAAGGAACGTCTATCCAAATTAAGTGTCAAGTTAAGGAACATGCTTATCCAAATTAAGTGCCAGCTCGAGGAATGCATTTTTTTTTAAAAAAAGGACAGCTCAGAGGAGTACCTATCCAACATTAGTGCCACCCTAAGGAGCATGCTTATATCCAAAAAAAAAAAAGGCCATCGCAAAGGAGTGCCTATACAAATTAAGTGTCAGCTCAAAGAGCGCACTTATATTTAAAAGAAGACTAGCTTAGAGGAGTGTCTATCCAAATTAAGTTCCAGCTCAAGAAATGAGCCTATATCCCCAAAAAAAAAAAAGGAGAGCCTATCCAAATTAAATGCCAACTCAAGGAGCACCTATATTAAAAAAGAAAAAAAGCTAGCTTAAAGGAGTGCCTATCTAAATTAAATGCTAGCTCAAGGAGGACACTTATGTAAAAAAACAAAACGGCCAGCTCCAAGGAATGCCTATCCAAATTAAATGCAAGCTCAAGGAGTATGCATATATCCAACAAAGGTTAACTCAGAGGAGGGCCTATCTAAGTAAAGTGCTAACTCAAAGAAGCACCTATCTAAGTCGAGTGCCAACTCAAAAGAGCACTTACCCAAGCCAAGTGCTAGCTCAAGGAGCACACTTATAACAAGTCATAGGTCAGCTTAAAGAAGTGCCTACCCAAGACAAATAACTAGCTCAAGGAGTTCACTTGCACCAGATCATAGGTCAGCTCAGAGAAGCGCTTACTTAAGCCAAGTAACAACTCAAGGAGGGCACTTATACTAGATCTTAGGCTAGCTTAGAGGAGTGCTTACTCAAGCCAAGTGCCAACTCAAGAAGTGCACTTGCTAGCTCAGAGAGCGCCTACCTAAGCCAAGTGCTAGCTCAAGAAGTGCACTTGCTAGCTCAGAAAGCACCTACCTAAGCCAAGTCCCAGCTCAAGAAGCGCACTTTACCAAAACATAGGCTAGCTCAAAGAAGCATTGCACAAGCTAAGTGGAGCACACTATTATCAAATTAAATGCCAACTCAAGGAGTACACTTGTACTAAATTAAGTGCCAGCTCATGAGGCACACTTGTTCTCTAACTAAGGCCAGCTCATGGAGCGCCTAGTCCAAGTTGGTTGAGTCACCAAAAACAAATATTAAATTGACAAAGTACAATCAAAGGATGATCAACATGTGGCCATAATCCCCAGTGGATCAATTGCAAGTGCTCATTGTCCGACTATAGGTTTGCCTTACTTTCAAAAGACAAAAATGGGGTCTCTCATTACCTTTGGTGGGAGTTTTATCAAATAATACCATGAAGATGGGCAATTGTAGGTACCCCATTTTTTACCATGTAAGGTTTTAATTTACAAGGAAAAATTAAAATTGTATCAAGCCCACAAATTATAATAAAAGTAGAAAAAAATAAAATAATAATATAAAAATACAATAAAAATAAAAATATGAAAATAATGAAATGATAATATAAAAAAATGAGTGATAAAATTATATATAATAAAAATAATAAAATATTAACATATATAAATATAATAGGTTCATAGTATTAAAATCTAAGTCATATGGGCTTAATATAATTTTTTAAACAAGGAAAGAAAACCCTTGTACCAAATTAAATGGCCCACAATGGCTGGCCTATCTAATTAGGCCCAAACATTAAACCTTAAATATGATTTTTTTATAAGCCATGTTAAGGCATAGGCCAACAATTTGTATAGATTAGTTATGAATATGGAAGTGAGAGAATAGAAGTTCAAATCTCAAAGGCGGCAAAATGCCTCCTTTTATTTTTTTCCCCCTTCACGTGCCATGTGGCGCACACTGATTGGCTAAGCTGATGTCATGATAACGTCAACCGTCTTCTTCCTCCTTCCCCTCCATTGATCATATTCACTAGGTCATTTTTTACCGATTTAACTCCACAATTTCACCAAATTAATGGTGAAATTATGAAGGACAAGTGGTGTAAGCCCCATAAAATTTCAATAAATATTTCAAGATGGACTTCGAAAACAAACCCTAAAAATCACCAAATTAAAACCGAATCTCAACTAGTCCTAAATCACGAATGAATTTGGAAACTTCTTAATCTTGAGAAAATGAAAATCCTTAAAAACAAAATAAGAAATCAACGGTCTTCAAATTCAAAACCACTACGTACAAAAAATTCCATATTTAAACTCCGACTTATAAAACGGGTATATAAAGCCCAAAAACAAATTATTAAAAAGTAAATAACGATTAACTTTCGAAAATGAAACCCAATTCAAAAATTCCGAAAACGTTAAAATATATTAAATACTTACAAGAATAAAATTTAAAATAAATTTCTCAAATTAAATATATTGCATAAACATAAATATCAGTTTCCAAATTTGCAAAGGCTTAAACCGGAAAATCACCCGGAAATCCTAACTGGAATACGATAGTGTAAGTCCGGCAATCTAGCGCCCTTAGCCCTAGAGGCCGAGATGTAGTTTAAATAATTAGAATAGCTCATAGTAATATAAGTTTGTTTAAATATATCAGATTGGTAAATTTTTGACCTAATTAGAACCCGTTCAAATACAGACTTCGAAAAGCGTGTCCCGGGGCTCGAGATATCAAAAATATATCAATAGTACCGTTAGACTCCTAATTTCATAAGATTTCTAAATATACCAGTTATGAAATTTTTCGGGTTATAAAAGTTACAGTTATAACCTTTTTATCGTATTTCCATTATTACCGGTAATTGATTAGTCTTTTGCACTATTTACTTTTATTTCATTACACAATTTTACTTTTATTTCATTACACAATTTTATTATTCTTATAAAGCTTTATATTTTTAGATAAATATTTTATGTATTATAGAAAATTTTGTTTTTCTAAAATTTAGTTAGTTCGGGCTTTTACGGGATCAGATTCTGTTTAAAACCCGATACTAAAAATAAAATAAATTAATTTAATAATTGAAAAATATTTTAAAAATATTTTTATTTTCATAAAATAATTTTTAGAATTTTTCGGGTTATAAAAATATTATTTATAGCCCATATTCGCGTATTTTGATCATACCGGCAACATATTTGTTAAAATACTAAATAATTCAAATAATTATTTAATTTTAATTATGAAAAATCTGCTACAAATATTTGGAATAAATTATCTAATTTTATTTTATTTTAATTTATTTTATTAAGAAAGTACTTTTACAACCCTTACCTTCAAGTACACCTTACACATATCACTTCCTTTTCACTTCAATCTTTCTACACATAATCCACACTTCATGGCAGATTTTTCCTCTTTATGGCTGCCATTGTCCTTCATTTACTCCTATTTTGACTAAATTATAAATTCTACTCCTTCTTAAAGAAGCTACATACACATTTATTACACAATTAATTTAAGTCAAAATTCAACAAAACACTCTCTCTCTCTCCTCACATCACGTGCAGCAGCCTTCTTGGCTGCCATGTTTTATTTTTTTTTCTCTTTATTACAATTAAAAACCTCATTTTCTCTCTCTCCTTCATTTACTCACTTTCCCTCTTTCATTCTTTAACCTTTTCTCTCTCTTTTTCCTTCTTTTCTTCTTCTTCTTGTTCTTTTTTCCTCAAGAACACAAGCTCCCCACTTCTAAAAATGGCTTCCACACTTCATTTTTAAAGATTTCTAAGCAAATCTTCATCCCAAAGCTCCATAGGTGATATAGGTAAAGTGTAATGAAGGTTTCATGCATCAAATGAACTTCCATAAGCTTAAAAGCTTAGGATGATGATGCCAAAAATGAAATCTTTCTCTTCCCACTTTTATTACCTTGTATTACAATTATTTTCTTGTTTGAAGTTGATATATATGGTAGATCTAACTTTTTATAGCTTTGATTTTTGTTTATGCCATAGATCTTGCTATTTAAGTTATTATTCTTGTTATTACTTATGATTTATGCATATATTTCTCATTCCCATGTGTTCATGCTTTCAAAACTAGTTTAGAAGACTAGATCTAGTTGTTTTAGGTTCATACATGCATTAGACTTATGTTTTATGTTCATGAATAACTTGTAATAGCATGATGATGGTAGGAAAGTTGTAGGAAACTCAAGATCTATTTTATTTTCAACAAAAACAACTTTTGAAAATTCGGATGAAAATGGAACCATATTTAGAAAAGTGGTTTTTCAACTTCAAAATGTGTATTTTTCATTTAAAATGAAGGGCTTAGGGTATAGACACATAAATGAATGATTTTGATAAGTAAAGTTTAGATCTATGAGTTTATAGATCATTACCATGGGTTTCTTTTAGATTTATGTTCATATTATGTGTAGATCTTAGATTTGAACTTAGACAAAAATAATGAAATTCGTATTTTGGCAAGACCCATATTTAAAAACCACTTTCCAAGTGTCAAAGTGTAATTTTTTCTCAAAAATGAAGGCTTAATATATGTATATCATCAAGACTTCTTTTTACAAGAATCTAATGTGATTTTCAAAATAAAAATCTTATTTTCGGATTTTGGCCAAGGCATATTTTAAAAACATGTTTTCCAACTCAAAAATGAAGTTTTTGTTTAAGAAATGAAAGGTTCTTAGATAGGATATGTAAGGAATGGATTTTCATAAGCTTAGATAGATTTTATCAAAAGATATGACAAAAATAAATTTTGTAAATTCGGATCCCAACCAAGACCAATTTTTAAACCCATTTATCAACTCCAAAACTCATGTTTTATGTGAAAAATGAAGTATATAGGTAATAGGTATCATTAAGTAGTGATTTTTATAAGTTGAAAGGAGTTTTGATGAGATTAAAGTGTAAAACAAGAAGTAGAAGCAAGATGGAAAATTTTAAGTTAGTAGTCAATTTGTGAAATTCGTAATTTTGAATGAAGGCCATAAGAACACCTAGTATTTAAGCTCAAAATGAATGTTTTATGTGTTAAATGAAGTCCTTAAGTAATTGATATAGTGAAGCCTTAAATTTTAATGCATTAAACAAGTTTTTCCCAAAGTAATCATTCAAAAAGGTGGATTTTCTAAAATTCGGATTTTTGAGTGAATCATATTGGAAAACATATTTGCAAAGTGTAAAATGAAAATTTTTGTGTAAGAATGAAGTCCTTAGTAGTTATATATGGTTGAATCTTAAATTTTCTAAGTATTAAATGATTTTTATTTAAAGGAGTCACTCAAAAACTAATTTTTACCAAATTCGGATTTTGGAATCAACCCTATTTAAAAACATGTTTACAAAGTGTAAAATGAAATTTTTATGTAGAAATAAAGGTCCTAAGTAATATATATATAATGAAGACTCAATTTTAACAAAAATAATTATATTTTCTTAAGTAATAAATCCAAAATAAATGGAAATGATTAAAGTTAGAAAAACTAGATTTTTCATAAGTAGTTGTTATTATGGTCTTGCAAAATAAAAAGTTATAAAATTTTTCTTTAGCAAAAATCATCAAGATCATGCATACATTAAGTTCATCTCATGTCATTCATGTTAGGAATCATTCATATTGCATGTATAGCTAATTTATATAGTAGGAACATTACAAACATTTACAAAACTATTTTTCGGAATCGGAAACAGTCACTGATCAGATCTGATCCCTCTGTTCTGAGACCTAAATGTTTTCAAAACTTGAAAATAATATTAGAAATAGATAGATCTTTCGAAGTAGATAGAAATCGATATATAATTTGCGAGATTCCGAGTTAAAATGACCAAGTTATGGCCGTTTTAAATTGGAATTCCCGCTTAGGACGAGAATTACGAATTTGATAGTTTGTATGAGATAGCTTGGACTAGTTAAGTGATGAAATACTTATTAGGGTATTTCTTCCTTTTTAGGTGACCCCGATATCGACGATTCCCTACCACCGGATTACTTGTACTAAGAGATTGGTGATCCAATGGCCGAGTGAGTATTACTTCCGATTTCATTTATTGTATGTGATTGTAATAATAGTTGCACTAGATATTTGGTAAAGATAAAATAGATATGCATGATGGGGATGAATGGGAACTATGTATGCTTGTTGTTGATATGAGAAATGAAATGTAAGAATATCGAAGCCGAGTGATTAACTATTGCTTGCATAGATGAATTAGAATTGATTGTCTGCGATTATTGACTGATCACTTAAAAGAATTGGTATAATTGATTATTCGGAATTGAAGATGAAATTGAACTCATTCATACACGATGGGGATGGAGCATTAGCATTTGTTGTTTATCGTTGTACCTTAAACGATTTTATAGTTTATAGTTGTCCGTAAGCTGAAACAGTCTTGGTCATACCGCAGGATTCGTTAATCTGCTAAACCCGGGATGGGGCGCAAGTCCATCCACATATGATTTCCGGCAGGTCATATGTTTGTTGAATTCATGTGTCTTATGCATATCACTTGTCTAACTAATCACTTGATTGTATGATGTGTTATAAATGTAATCCTGGAAGCTTTCACTCACTAAGCTAATGTAGCTTGCACCCCAATAGTTGTTTAAATGAACAGGTTATCTCAAGAATGCTAAGTGGGGACTGAGATGGTTGAAGTCGAGAATGACTTCAGGATTCCGGCAAGACATAAGAATGCTTGAAGTTATTAGCTAGGTTTTATTATTTGCCTTGTAATAGTTCTATGTAATAGAATCTTTTGATGATTTGTAATTGAAGTTTAATGAGTTGTATTTTGAAGAATAGTGAATTGAATTTCCTTCACATTGTTCTCAAGTTGTATCAACATAAAATGCATTACTCCGATGATTTGTAATAGTTCTATGTAATAGAATCTTTTGATGATTTGTAATAGTTCTATGTAATAGAATCTTTTAATGATTTGTAATTGAAGTTTAATGAGTTGTATTTTGAAGAATAGTGAATTGAATTTCCTTCACATTGTTCTCAAGTTGTATCAACATAAAATGCATTACTCCGATGAGTCTCCTCCATGTGTTAGACGCCTTGTACATAGTATGGAAGCCTTCGCGTGACCGAGGTGGTCATTTTTAGGCTTTAATATCGTGTACGGCGGACTGCCGCATTTAGGGTACCCTTCGGGGCGTGACACATGGGTTTCTAGGAATTGAGACTAATTTCAAGTCTCATTGGGTAATTTTGAGTGGTCAAAATTGGCCACGAAGATAAGGAAAATTTTGTAATGCCCAAGCTTTCAATCACCTTTAACGATGATTTTTGTCAAATTGAAGTGGAAGTATGCCTCTTGGGATCATTCATTGATTGAATAAATTCATATATGCGTCCAGATTCAATCAAGAAACACGAAATCATCATTAATCAAGATTGAATCAAAACCCTAATTTCATGAATTTTGATTAAGGGCTTTTAATCAGTTTCCAAGTTTGCTTGAACTCTAAAAGTTTAAATAGGGGCTCGCGAAAGTCATTTAACATCAATAATTACATTGAAATCACCCTCTAAAAGCTCAAAACTAACTTGAAATTAGGGTTTGAAATAAAAATGTTTTTATTTCAAAGTTTTCTTGGTTGAATTGTGTTAACTGGTTGTCAGAGGAAGCTTTAGGTAAGTAAAAGCTACGAATCAGTAGCTTTGGTGAAGCTTGAGACTATTGGAATCCGCTCCAGTAAACTAGCCATTACCACTTACAAGCTTTAGAACCACTGCTTCTAGACATCGACACGGTTCGGGTCAGTTCCGGACCCGAACCGGAACCGGAACCGCCAGAGCCGGGGCGGTTCACGGTTCCAAGGAACCGTCGGTTCTGGTGGTTCCGGTTCCTGTTCCAAGGAACCGCCGGTTTTGGCGGTTCCGGTTCTGTTCCACGAACCGGTTTTTTTTTTTTTTTTTTTCTGGTGAAAAAAATAAAAAAAAACCAAAACCTTGCCCCTACACCACCCCACCCCCCCCCCCCCCCCCCCAAAAAACAAACAATCCCTATGCACCTGCATGTCTTCTCTTCTTCTATTTTTTTTTTTTAATTTTAAATATATATGGCGGTTCCGGACCCGTTGGAACCGCCGGTTCCGCCACATGAACCGCTTGGACCCGCCGGTTCCGGCGGGTCCTTAGACGGTTCGGAACCGTCACCGATGGGGGTTCCCGGTCAGGAACCGTCCGTGACGGTCGGGGCGGTTTCCGGTTCGGAACGCCCGTGATGATGTCTAACTGCTTCCAACCGTGTTCAAAGCCAACCATTGCTATTGCACCACTCGCCACTCCCAATTTGGTCTGTCTGACACCTTTTTAGGCCAAAACCACTACCGGAATGCCACTACAAGCTTCTGTCAGTTGTTCGCTCTTGCTCCGCTTGAACCTAACCTGATTCTGAGCTCCAGATCCAACCTGAAGTTCGACTCGTGCGCCCTGTTAGCTCCAGGTAAGTTAGATTTCTCCTTTTATTTTGTTTAAGTAAATAATTAAAAAATAATAATAAATGAAAGTGACCTAGAATAAAATTAATGATCTTGTTAGAAAATGGTAATAAATAAATAAATAAAAATGTTGAAGTCAATGGTTTTTATGAAACTTCAAAATTTAAGAAACTTAAATCGAAAAGAATTCAAGAAACTTACAATAAACCAACACATTAATAATTTTATAAAAAGAACTACTGATTACCGAGTACGTAGACATATTCGGTGCAACATAAAATCTAAAAAATATTTTGTTCTATCATATGCTTAATATGAAACTGATCTTGCCATTTCTCATAAATACTAAAATTTTTCACTATGTAAATTATATCATGATAAATTTTGAGCTTAAAAAAATAGACTTTAATTAAAGAATTTTAAGTGAAAACCATGTAGTTTTAATAAGATAGTTCTCATATCTAGAATTTCTAGTATAAAAACTTATTCAAAATTAGTTTTATCACAAACATATAGCCAATTTAGAACCAATCGACCAATTGGCTCTTGTCACATCTCAAAGGATATCTTAAACGTGACAGTTTATCACATTCAATATTAAAGCTTAAGTATAACAATCTTTGACATCCCAAATACTTCGATACAGGGTGTAAGGCGTACCTTCATAATCATAGAGGACCAACTTTGAAACAAGTTGTTTAAGAAGAAATTCATATAGCAATTAAGAATGGAAATCATAACATAAGCATAGATAAGGGTGTTGCAAGAGATATCTATAAGGGAGTAAGCTTCTTGCTTAGTAAGAATTAATTTCACAAATAAAGTACTCAGACAATCAATACTCAAACAAGTTATTTAGACAAACATATGAGATGCAATCAAACACGTGGGCAAATAATTCATATTATTTTCCGAGAATCATATGTTAAATAGTTTTACCCCTTCATTCGAGGTTAGGTGTTCCAAGCAACAAGGCCATAGTTCGCAAATGAATTTTTTGTGGTTTTTATACGAACCACTATTAGCCACTAAATTGTAGTTATTTCGGTTGTCCACCCACTATTTTATTACGGGTGATCAATTGTCATAGAGTAGAATTTTAGGTTCTACGAGCCTTGTCACGCCCCAATGGGTACAAAAAATGTGACAGTTCACCACACTCAATATTTAAACTTAAGTATGACATCCTTAGTCATCCCATAAGTTTACATATCGGGTGTAAGGTGTACTTGCATAATTTTTAGGATCGCACTTTGAATCGAATAGTCTTAAGAAGGCATACAATAGCATTAAGAATAGAAATCATAACAAGATAAACAAGTTAAGTCTTTACAAAAGTCAATGGGGCATCCCCACGCCAAAATAATAATAATAGAAGTCTATCTAGTCTAAAACCATATTACAAACATTAGGATTTATGTTAAAGAGATTTTCCTAGAAGTCCACGCCTCTAGCTAGGTCCCGACTTCTTCAAAAGCTCCTTCATCCAAAAGATAACCCTGTGAAAAGTGTTCTCTCGGAACAACAAAAAATGGGAATACCACAACAAAACTATCTGGGTGTAAGCTAACGGGCTCAGTGAGATTCATTCCCAAATATTTAATACTCAACAACAGTATATAACAGATAAGTTATTAGCAGCCATATGAAATGCACAAGCAAATGATCATACAAGCATATGACTTTCTGGGAGCCATATGTGAATGGATTTACGCCCTCCATTCAGGATTGGGATGGTCCATAAGTCATGCAACCATAATTCCAATATTCAGTGGGGTGGTCCATAAGTCATGCAACCATAATCCCGATCTCTTTCTCTTAATTATACAACCCCTGTTGTTTTATTATGGTAGTTTTATGTGCCTACCCCACATCCATTAACTTAAGCGATCTTGCATCCTTAATGTTAACATAGGCCCCCTCGCCTTACGCTAATATACTTTTGTCGCACCAAAGGTATATTAGCTAATGCAATGTGACTCAAAACATGATATGCATGTACAGTTTATTCATATAATCGTGGCATGTTAATTATGTAGGTTAAAAGCGATCATGAATAATTTCAAACAATTCAAGTCTATGCTAACTCATACAATGATTTTACAACAAGCCTCATTTCGATATACTTATTATTCATTAAACCAAGATTAAATCACAACTCATCATAATTTTATCTTTTCCTAATTCTAATGCCACTACGATTACAAGCACATACATGAATACAACTATTTAAGAAATGAACTCACTCGGCCATGGAGAGAAATCCACTAGTCGTAGTATTCCTCGAGGAGTGGAAATCTGTCCCAAATCACCTAAGTACAAGGAATACCCAATGAGTATCTTTTATGAAGTTCTAATAAACTTAACAATTAACAATTACTAATTCGTCAATTTTCGCCTAAGTTGAAGTCCTAACTTATAATGGTCATATCTAACTTACTTTAACTCGGAATTGCGCATATTATATATCGATTTCTATCTACTTCGAAAGATCTATCCATTTTCCAAGTTAAATCAAACATACAAGGTCATTTGAGGGTCGAAAAAACCACTGTACACTAGGGTTACGAATTTCCAGTTTTTAGTTATTATTGAAAATTGTTACTTTTGTTCCATTTAACTTTTTAGATCAACTTATATTGGTTCTACACTTGTAAAGAGAAATTTTAGCCAAAGATAAAAGATCAAATACTTATATGATCCTAATGATATTATCCAAAAGAAAATTCCAAGAATCTACTTTTGTAAAAACCGAAATTTTTGAGTTGAAACTCATTTTCTTGTTTTGAGAAAATCCTTTGCTAAAACTAACATAGCTCAATGAAAATAATTTTCTTATGCAACCCATTATCAAAGCATTCCATTTTCCACATAAAACTCTTGTTTTGAAGTCTAAAATAAGGTTTTCAAAATTCATCTCTTCCTAGATCCGAATTTCTTCCTTGAGTTTTAGAATGAAAACAAGACCTAGACTTGTCTTTTACATAACTCTATTTTAGAAATATCTTTCATGAAAACTCATGAAAACTTATGAAAATCCAATCCTTAGAATATCTATACCAAGAGCCCTTTATATTTTTGTCTAAATCTTCATTTTGAGGTTAGATAATAGGTTTTAAAAATGGGTCTTGGCTTAGATCCAAATTTTCAAAAATTGTTTTTGAATATATCTTTTGATAAAATCTATCAACACTTATGAAAAATCATCCTTCACATATCCCATCTTAAGAGCCTTCCATTTCTTGAATAAAATCTTCATTTTTGAGCTGTAAAACATGTTTTTAAACCATGCGTTGGCCTAAATCTGAAAATAAGATTTTTATTCTTGAAAGTAACTTTTGAAAATCACCTTTGATTCTTGCAAAAAGAAGTCTTGATGATATACATCCACTAAACCTTCATTTCTTCAACTAAAACTTCCATTTTGAGACTTGGAAGAGGGTTTTTAAATATAGGTCTTGCCTAGATACGAATTTCACTATTTTTATTTAAGTTCAAATCTAACGTCTACACATAATATGAGCATAAATATAAAAGAAATACATGGTAGTAAGCTCTAAACCCATAAATCTAAACATAAATATAACCAAAGCTTCATAAAAATTTAGATCTATAAAGTATAATAAAAATATGAAGATAATAAAGTCTTAAAGACAACAGATATAGCAAATTATTATAGATCGTCAACAAGAGGAGTGTTTCAAAGTTTTGGCATCATCATCTCTAGCCTTTAGGCATTATGGAGAGTCCTTTGATGCATGAAAGCCCCATATAATCAACCTATAGCATCTATGGAAGCTTAAGAAGAAGGTTTACTCAAAGAATCTTCAAGAATGGAGTGTGGAAACAATTTTTTTAAATGGAGGCAGCTTGTTTTTCTTGTAAGAACAAGGCAATGAAAGGGATAAAGAGAGGAAAAAGAGAGAGCAAATGATGTAGGGTTATAAAGAAGGAAAGTGTGTAAATATAAGTCTTTAAATAGAGAGAGAAGTGCATTAAAAGAGTGTTAATTAATTGAAAGAAAAAAATAAAACAATGGTAGAAATCGGAGGGGGCTGGACGTGATTTAAGAAGGAAAGAGAGAGAGTGTAGCTAATTTGTAACTTAAATTTTTGAAAGTGTAACTTGTGTTACTTAATGTGCTAAGTAAAAGAGACTTTAATTTATTAAATAAATCATTAAAATAAAAGAAAAGAGGCTATTATTAGGGGTGTGGTTAGCTGTCCAAGCATGGGAATGGAGTGTAGAATGAGTGAAAGAAAACTTGAATAATGTGTAGAAATAACAATTGAAGTGTACTTGAAGTATGGGTTGAAAAAGTACTTTTTATTAAGAAACTATATAAAATAAAATTAAGAAAAATATTTTTAAATGAGTGGCAGAATTTTCACAAATAAAATTAAATAATTAATTGAATTATTTTAGTATTTCAATAAATATGTTATCGGTACGATCAAAATATGCTTATATAAGTTATAACTGATAATTTTAGATTTTGAAAAATTATGAACTCGATATTTTTGAAATCCTTATGAAAATATGAGTCTAAAAATATTAAAGATATATTTTTAATTTTCCGAGTCCCGAGACACGCTTTTCAAAAACAGTATCTAATCGGGTTCGAAATAAGCCGAAAATAAACCGATCTGATATTTTTAAGAAATCAAATATTATTACGGACTATTCTACGCACTTTACTTAATTTTCAACTTCTCGTTTACGAACACGGAATTTCTAGATCTAAATTGTAAGGTTTAACTTGGGATCTTGTTGACTTAAGGTTTCCGGTTGACTTCCCGACTTAGGGTTAAGGCTTAGGGTTACTCTAAAAACCAAGGGTTTACAAGCCTTATTATTATGCCCTTGTCCCACCAAGGGTATAATAATGAATGCAATGTGACTCACTATGTATCATGTATGAATCATTTTATTTAATTAGTCATGGCATAATATTAGATATTTTAAAAGTGATCATAGAATTTGCAGACAATCATTTCTATACTAGCTCATACAATGATTAGTTAACAATTCCCCCTTCGATATACTTAACATAATTTCAACCATATAAGTAAGGCACATGCACTACCATGTTTTTATCTTTTACTAATTCTAGTGCGGTTAAACTACAAGTAAAAACATAAGTACAAAAATATAAGAATTTAAACTCACTTAGCCATGGAAGTAGAAGTTCCTAGTCCAAGTAATTCTCTAGGTAGGGAAGCCTGGACTCCACGTCACCTAAATAAGAGAAATACCCAAAATGAGTAGTTCTTGAAATTTCTACTTAAACTTGTAAATCTAATTCACTAAGTTCGTCAAAAATCGTGTAGAGTGAAATTGCAACTTAAAACGGCCATAACTTGCTCATTTTAACTCGGAATTTCACATATTATATGTCATTTTCTACCTACTCAAGATATCTATCCACTTCTAAGGTTATTTCATTCATAAAAGGTCATGTGAGTCTCTAAGAGGTACTGTAAAATACAGAAATAAAAATAAAAATATAATGAATTATGAATCATAAGATGATATAGAATGAGTTTAAGGTCAAAACAAGTAAGTTGTAAATGTTTAAGTTTAATTATAGAACAAATGTCGAAGTTCGGATTTCTATAATTTTTGATAGATTCAACACCATCATCTGGAGAATCTACGGACCCGGCATAGAGACGGTGTAGGAAGGGAGTAGTAGCGTTTTTCTTAACACTGAGTAGAACGTCGCCGGTGTACGTAAGAGTTTCTTTTAACGCCTGATAGGAACGCCACCGACGTAGGTCATAGATTTGCCGATATATGTTGTTGGATCGAAGTTCTAGGAATTCAAAGACTCGATGAACGCCGCCAGTGCTTATGTAATTTTTGTTAGCGTAAGGTGTACGCCGGCAAGATTTATACGTACCCCGCCGGCGTAGGTGCCAGCGTATGACCAAATTCTATAAATACGAGATGCGAAAAATGGTCTTCGACAGAAACTTTTTATCATATTTTTCTTTCGTCAAAGAGGGTTTTGGAGTGTTCTTGGAGATCTAGGGTTGGAGAACCATCAAAAGTGTGATTTTGATACGAATTTGCATGAGTTTTCTTAGGGTTTTATAGATTTTTCATGAAGGTTTCTGGAGAAAAACCCTAGTTTTGTGTAGAATCTGAAATTTTGAGAAAAGATTCGGGTTTGGTGATCCAAGCAAGTAGTAAAGTCTTTTAAACGTAAAGATTCAATAAAGGTACATCCTTTATATGAATGCGATTGTTTTTGTTGTTATGAATATTAGGGTTTTGGAGAATTATCAAGTTCTGTAGATTGTTGTGGAAGATTTATAGGGTTAGATGGTGCAACTTGGTGATTTTCTTTGTCAGGTTAGGATCTTAGGAGTTATAGTACATTAGGGTCTGTTTATATCATGTTCTTATTTGTTATATATATGTATGTTGTTGAGAGGAATTTAGAGATTTGGGTTGTTGTTGTATTGTTAATATCGATTGAAGTGTTATGGAGATTCAAGAGATTTGATTGTGGTTGAGTGATGTCAATAAAGGATTTTCAAGAGATTCATATTAGAATTCCTAAAATTGAGAAAGGTACGACCAATCCCTACTTATTATTTTTGCTTGTAAGTTTAGTATTGATTGAATGGTTATAGGAATAGAATTTTATAATAAATCTAATTATATTCGATTTAATAATTGTCTGTTTGGTTGTGTTTGGTTTTGACCAGTAAAAAGACCTTGGTGTGAGGTTGTCCCTAGTAGACTCATGCCTTGATATGATTCCGGTAGAATTAGGTGTTTTGGATTCGGGTTGTTTGGGGAGTACCCACTTATCCATATATGTATATGATTATTATTTTCAAAGAGTTGTATGATTTTCAATAGGGTCTGAGTAACTCCGAGTTCGGGATTAGAGTATACCTAATACTGGACCATGTTGTTTTGTTGGCTTAAGAAAGATAATAATATGACTGTTTGCATTAGTTTAAGTTGCATGAATTATCCTTCTAATGTGCATATGCATTTTTTTTATTGGAATTTTCGTATTGGGCATCATCGCTCATTCTTTTAAATTTTAGGTACAGATGAAGAGGATATAATATATGATCTTTTGGGATATGAATTATTCTTTGATAATGGGGATGGCGATAGTGGACCCGACTACCCAGCCGAGAGCTAGGCTTCATATGTCAAAATTTCTAAGAAGAAGAAACATTTACATCTTTTCAAATTGCAATTGGATGTTTAGGTTGGTTTCAATGAAAAGATTTTTTATGTAAATAGTTTTTAGTTTCTACTGAATTTATTGGCTATGTGATGCCAACTTGGATTTCATGCTTAAACCAAGAGTTCATATTTTATGAGATATATGTTTTTAATTTAAACAGGTTCCGTATTCTATGAGATACCTTATGTGTGTTTACAGGTGATAAATGTATTATTGTGGATATTAGAGCTTTTGCGTGTCCTATATAAGAGAGAATACGTGGCGGGTTGTAATGCCTTCATGTTAGGGCGTTACAAGTACAATGCAGATCAACACAAAAATCTCAGCCTTTAAAACATGATTTTTCTAATTTTGTATCAACTAAAAATCCTATAGAAATCATATAAATATATATAAGTTGAAAAATCCTTTTAATACATATACACCTCATATTAGAACACATGATTCTAGTGATGTTGTCTTAGCCAATGATTTTTCATAAACAACCTTGTCTTGATAGTTGAAAAAGGGAAGTTCAACAAAATTATGTTAAGTTGTTTGGAACTGAAACTAAGGATTTTTATGTTATTAAATATGTGATATAATTCATTTTCCTAAATTCTTGAAAGATAATTTTTTGTTCAAAAACTTTAGTCTTTTTAAGTTATTCTCAAGTTTTATTCTCTAAGTATACTTTACTTGGTGAGTTGATTTTTTTTTAAACTTATTTCGAAAAACTTGTGTTAGTCTTTGTATTTACTAAAAATATTGGTAAGGATTTTAAAATCAAGTTTTAAGTAAATTTATCATAGAAAATATTATTAACCTTAAGGTCTTTGGTGGTAGTTTGACAAGAAAACAAACAGTTCCTTAGTTATTTTTGTAAACGCTTTGTGTGTTAACAATGCTAGAATCTATGGTGATTTTTATCAAAAATCTTTCGTAAAGTATTTGGTTAAAATAAAATTCCAAATCTTAATAAAACTTTTTCCTAAGTGGTAAAACTACACTTTTAAAGTATGTTGAGCTTGTTTTCTTTTATTTTAAGAAAGAACTTTCTATTAAGACAACAATCAATATGATCATGCATGAACAATGAGTATGTAGCTAGTAACATAATAAAATAATAATAAGAAGAATAGAAAATATAGGAATGAGCAAGAAATAAATATTAAGTATTAAAATTCTTAGCTTGATTTCAAGGTTTCCTGACTTAGTCATGGATAATTCCAAAAAGAGAAAAACAAAAAATAATAATAAGAAGAAAATCGTTTTGACTTGATAAGGACAAGTCTAAGACTAGAAAGATTAATCTTAATATTAAAGCATGTAATAAATAAATAAATCGCAAAGCATAATAAATAAAGAATGATTGTGCTAGTGAGCTTATATGCTTTAAGAAATATATATAAATACATAAATATAGATAATATAATATAGGAGTTAGGTTAGAAAAATAATAATAGCATGTAACATAATGAAACAACATAATAATAAAATAAAATTTATTCATGAGCAAAAACAAAACATGAACATGGTGTTGCTTCTATAACATTTAAATGTTTAAGAAACGTGCACCATGGTCATGTTAAGTTACATGACATGGTAAGAAAATATGGATAAGGAATTTACCTAAGGTAGAAACATAAGGGTGGTAGTTAAAGAGAAGTTTTGGTAGTATGTGAGTGATTGATATGTAGGAAAATGGGAAATGTGAAAAGAGATTTTTTGAAGAGAGGATATGAGGAGTGATTTTGGAAAAGTTTTGTTATGGTAAATGAGTATGTGAAAGAAATGGAGGGAGATTAGGTATTTATAGAGTTTTATGGAGGGTAATTGTGTGAATTAAATAAAATAAAAAAGAAAAAAATAAATATGTGTGTATATGGGGGTGTAGTCGGCTTGATGTTGAGGGGAGAGAGAGAGAGTGAATTTTGTTTTGTTTTGTATTTTTTAATGAAAAGTAATAAGTTGTAAGGTATGATGTGATTAAAGATGTATGACAAAAGTAAAAAGTAGGAAATATGTATGGTAGAGTGTAAAAATAGGTATAGAAAAAGTAGAGATAGATAAATAGTAATGAATAGTGTAGAATAGTATTATGAATAGTAGATAAGACAAATTAATACCGATAGTAACGAAAATACGTGTAATTAAGCTATATCTGATATTTTTAGATACCGAAAAATTATAAAATTGATATTTTTGAAATTCTTGTATTTTTACGAATCTAATGGTATTATCGGAATATTTTTATCGTTGGGTGTATCGAGGCACGATTTTCAAAAACTAATCCCATTCAAATCCGAAACATACTAAAAATTTGCAAAACTGATATTTTTAAGCTTCCTTATATTATTATGAACCATTATCTCAATTTTGCTGTTTAAGGATTAAAAGTGCGGGATTTCCGGATCTAAATCTACTAAGGTTTGTTATAGATTTGTTGATTTCAGGGTTTCCGATCGACTTCTAGTTTAGGATTTAAGCATAAATTGTAGCTTTAAATCTAAGAGCTTACAGTTCTAATTTGCATAATTTTTCTTGACCATGTTCACGTGGTGACTCCATTTAAAATTAGCATTTTTTTTAGTTCCTAAGCGATGGCCCTTATTAAATGGGTTAGGATTTGATACGGATAAAACTGAAAGAAATCAAACTAGAAATGAAGAAATCTAAGCTTGACAGGTTTAGAAAACTAATGCTCAAAATCGCTTATTAACACATGCCCTTAGTCTCATTAGTGAAAGGTTGGTATGGACAGTAAAATCTTGGTTAGGGTTCATAGGCTAGTTCCTGAGTTATCTTGGCTTAAAGACCAAATGAAGCTTTGTATGTCAAATAAAATATACTGAACTCTACATAATTGATTATGGCTCTAATTCTGTTTAGGTTTTTGGAATATGGTTCAAGTAGAGTGGCTTAGTAGGTGGTAATCCTTGGTGGATACTCACACTAAAAGTGCAGCATAACCTAAGAGATAGTAGATAAAGAGCCAAATCGGTGAGTAGCAGGTATGCTTGGATTGGTGATATCAAGATCTTTGAGGCGTCCCCCATTCTGATAGTGGTTGCTATTCCAAGTAGGTATGTTAAAATATGTCTCAGCTGTAAACAACCAAGCTTAATGAAGTCAATTGTTATAAGCAGCACTTAATGCAATTATTGTCGGAATTCAAGATGTAAGGTGTCGAGATGATTTAGTTTAGGACAATTAACATTGATGTCTAAGTTGTAAAGTGGTATGCTACGTTGTTTAACACATGGCTTGTCAGATAATGGTTGATCCAAGGTGATTATAGTCCCTTAAGTAGTATACAGATTCAAGGTAGGTAAAGGTTTGAGGAGAAGATAGTTGTTTTAAATTTTGGCGCATGAATCTATACATGAGATAGGTATCATTCCAAGATTGAACGTTATGACATGCGCTTGCCATTTCTTTATCATGCATTGACAGTATTGATAAGTGTCAAAAGATCCTTATTTAGAAATGTCAATTTGTTATTTTGATGTACAATCTCACAAAATTAGCATTTAAATTGATTTTATTTCAGTTTTAGGCCTTTAAAGTATTGTTAAAGTAAAAAAGAAAAAAAAAGCCAAGCAAGTTTCATGCACTTCAAAGAAGAATTGTGCAAGTGTTTATGTAATCTGATCTTCACATGACCATGTCATGGTCGTATCTACTAAGGATTTTTTCATGAATTTCCTTCAATTTCAACACAAGGGAGTATGGCCTTGTTTTAATCGTATCAACATTAAAAAGTCAGACATGAGGGAGACACAATATAGACATGATCGTGTTGTGCCAGAGATAATTTTGGAAGAGTTCAATAAAAGTGACATGAGAGATTTGACACGCTTATGTCTCGAACGTGTTATATGTAAGGAAAATTCTATAAACCCGTCATTAATTTTGATGAGACTGATCTCGTCACTATTTAACAGCTCATACTATATTTAACTGTGATCGAATTACTAAAATAGTTAATATTTCATCCGTAGAAACTCCCTACATATAAATATGGATTTTTCTTTTTCTTTTGGAAATTTCCTATATTAAATCAGGTATGTTGTTACATATCTTGAAGAGGAAACTTTCTTATTTCAATTTTAGAAATCAATACGTCATTTAAGGTCATTAAATGAAAATCCAAAAATATTTAGCTCCAATAATTTTCTTTGTAATGCCCATTATAAAGAACTTAAGAAAATTTTATGGCCTCATCATTAATTTTGATGAGACTGATCTCGTCGACTATTTAATATTCAATTGTGATCAAACAACTAAAATAGTTAATATTTAAATTATTATATTTATTTTTAACAGTTAAATGATTGACTGGATGGTCTTGTCAACATGACCATAGAAGTATTCAATAACTTATTGAAAAGATTTTTGCATAGTTTTTCACTAGTAGTTATAGATATTTCCATTGATAAACTAACACAATATATTCGAACACTTCAATGAAGCTTTGAGTGCCTTGTATTGGTTCTGTTTAGGTTGCTAATTGAATTGCAAATAAAAAGTAAAAGTATATATCTACACACACACATGTATACCACTGTAAAAATACGCACATGTTTAAATAAACATACACATTAGAATTAACGGAAAGTTCCAATACATATTAAACCAGGCTCAAGGCCGGTAGAACAAAACACAGGGAAACAACCATCGTGACATAAGTCTTTTATTCAGAGGAACAAAGACAATTATGTTCGGACCATCTTCATGCTAGATCAACCCTGCATAGCATAACATAAATCAATAATATAATAATAAGCGGTAAACAATAATGCCAATCAAAAAGGAAAAAAAAAAAAAAAACACAAGAACACCAATACTTATGTGAGCAAAATTCAAATTGAAATAACCAAACTACGGGTAAAAGAAAAGGCAATCATTATACCAAACAGTGTACATATGAGTTATAGAAATAGGACTATTTATAATCTTTTATATGTTTCCTAGGATAAAAAAAATAAGAAAAGAAAAGAAAAAAAGAATCTAAACCTGATGAAAACCCTTTCTAAGTTTATTACACATAATCGTATCTATAAGTTTTAGAAAGATCGTGCGAATAAAGTATCCAATGTGAGGGGGAAAAAAAAAAAGACAATGGAATTAACAACAATTCCTTCCATCCTAAACGCAACTCTGCGTGCAACTTGATCATCTTAATAGGCAACAAAGACCTGCAAATACATTGAAAATTAGATATATATATATATATATATATATAAATACAAATTGTGACACAAACAACAAAACATCAAGCTTCTACTTGAGAAGTAGGCCATTAAGACCCAAGTAGATTTTCTTAAAATAGAGTTCAAGTTTAGACACAAGCTAAACTTATTACTAGGAAGCATTGTCATCTAGCTATTTACTAAATTGTTGTGGGTGCCAATCTCTTGACTTAATAGTCATCCTAGCTTCCAATATTTCGAACAAAATGATAACTTACATCAATGTGCTCAGTTTACTTATATGGCTGTCGAAATTACGAGTTTATTAATCATATGATCATATGAGTTTACGATTTTAAGAGAATTTTCTTTTCCATATAATTTTTGTATAAAATTGTTCATTTATATATAATCTTATGCTTTTAA
The DNA here is from genome assembly GCA_024138025.1 of Combretum micranthum. Taxonomy (NCBI): domain Eukaryota; kingdom Viridiplantae; phylum Streptophyta; class Magnoliopsida; order Myrtales; family Combretaceae; genus Combretum; species Combretum micranthum. The sequence continues at coordinate 79,392 of JAMXBD010000487.1, read as the reverse complement.
CTAAGTCTACACATAAACTCAATAAAAATATTATGCTTTTAATCTAATTTACTGATTTTACCTATTAAAATCAAATAGGGTATAATACTTCAACTATTAGGATGCTTGTTTTTTTTTTTTTTTCAAAATTACATTTCAATTTTGTTTCCACTCCATCTATCTTACCCTCCCTCCCATTTGACATTTATAATCTTCATTCTCGATATCTAACTGTAAAGTTAGAAGGAAACCTATTATTTTATTTATATAATAAAAATTTTATAATGAATTGAAAGATTTGATTTTCCTTCGATTTATAATTCTTTTTCATACAAAATAATAGAATATTAATTAGTTTTAACTTTTTCTTAACCTTGTTGCCTACTATAATTTTTATTAAGAGATTTTAAGGAAAGGAAACTTAATTGTGACATTTTCTTTTATATTTATTATGTACTTCAAGTTTCTTTTACAACTATTATAAGCATATATATAGTTTTTAAGAACCATTTTACATAGGTTGTGCAAACTTACATTTCTATGTTTTGATTCCATGTTTCAATTATGTAGGCCTTCTAGCAATTCTACTTAGAATCATGGGTTGACAACCTTGTGCGCTCATGATGCATAAGGTCCATGGTGAGGTGAATTTTACTTTTGTAGTAAGGTAGATCCGATTGAAGTGGTCACGTTCATATAACATGCGTCTTATGCTATACGTAATCTTAGAGGAGTGACATAGAAGCACATGCAAAGAGTGACAAAGGGTGAGATGGTAAGGAAAAGGAGTAGGCAATCTTAGAGAGCTTGAATGCACTAGTAGCAGGTAGAGAAGCTATATAGCATTAATCCCACTATTTTAGAGAAGAGGTTATGTGTTCTTCGCTCTGAGTTTTATTTGATCTTTTGTGAAAGTATTTTGCAACATGGCGACATTTCTATCGATTTTCGCCTCTAACAAATGAGAAGGAGCTCTAAATATTTATAGAGTTTGCTCTTAATGAAGTCCATTAGATCGTATTGATCATCAATGAACAAGATGAATTCTCCTAATAAAAGATATCTCCATGGGCTTTTTTGCCCATGGAATGTCTCTTTAAGTGCATGAGCTCCTTCAGAAAGATTAAGAGTGGGCGGGTTAACTCGATTTAAGGGTTCTTACTCCAAGCCCACCATGCCAAATATCCTTTAGTTGTCTCAACTTTGTGGATTTGACTCTCTAGGCTCTGTCACTCATCTTAACCCTTTAAATTTTGCCCCCTAACCAAAGTTTTCCAAATGAAGTTGAAGGGGTTTGGTAATAAATATTATATATTTATAATTATATTATTAACTAGCCATGGTGTTATCCAATACTTAATAGCTACATAGCTACTAGACGGGCTATCATAGCTAAATGTTTTGTTAGACACTGAATTATAGTATACAAGCCTAGTGCCAGCGATGTATGATTTTTTAATTAGTTTGTACCGCAACTTATAGCTTGTTGCTAATGCACATATGTGCAAATTCATATATACTGACCTTTTTTTAATTGCCCCCATGCAACATATAGAATAAATTCTCTTCATCATTTTTTTTAATAAGCTTATAGCATTTTGCTTCGTTTCATAGGAAAGATCCGTTTAATATGATAATATTTCTTCATCCTTTTATTTCCTTCTCTTTTTCTTTCCTTTTTCTTCTATTTAGCACATTCCATATCAATGGACATTGGCACATGTCTTGAAAGGGAATCCTTTTATTTTTTTCTCCTTCTCTTCATTCATTTAGCACATTCCACAAATAAGTGTCAATATAACCGCATTGCATCTTTTATTTTTGGCTTTTGCTAACTAATTCAAAAATGAATATAGCTCATATCATAAGTTCCTCTTGTAAAAGTTGTAATTTGAAAATGCACTTTAATTGGCATGATTCTTTTTTTCAAGTTGTCACAGCCATATGTGCTTTAAACTCCTTCATTATAAATTGGTAGATGACAAGTTATACAATGATAAGCTTGGTAGTGATAAATGAGTATCCACGATAGTTGTCTAGCCATTGTTCTCGTGATGGTTGTCTAACTGTGCATTCACTATTTAGTGACAGTTTTCTAGTTATGAGAGGCAAATAGCAGTGATAGTTGTTTAGCTATCACAAAATGCATTGGTTGTCTAGCTACGCCAAACCCATTCATTGCATGGTAAAGCTTGAAAATAATATCCTTTGTCATCCATTGCCAAGTTTCGATGATGTGGTAGCTTTGTATCCAGTACTTCCATATGTGACTTAATTGTACTTAGCAAAATGCTCTAAGATAAATGCTCTAAGTCTATCCCTCTAAATCTTTCATTTCTTTAAGAATACCCTTAGAGAAGGCATCACAAATGTAGTTAGCAAGATAAATATAGCTTCTTAGGATTTAAGTAATGCTTGACTACGACTTCTGATCTTAAAAGAGGATATGATGCCAAGATGTCTTTCATACATAACCATGAAGCACTATGTTAATGGCATCATAGGAATAAATAGCAAAGATATCTTGTTGCATCTCTATTTCAAACTCTAATAGCTACTTGACTACAATTTCTTGTGGGATAGTTAGGTGGGTTGGTGTTTACTCACCACTTCCATGAAGGGTATTCTCCTTAACAGTGGAAAACTTATCCATTTGATGTGAACGAGGTGGCGCCTTGCTATGCAACAAATGGACTTAGCTAAATAACATCTACTATACGATAGCATAGTGACTAAACCTAGTGTAAATTGAGAGAACGTAGTTCGAAATAGATGCATGACCTTCATGATCACCTTTATGGTTTGCATCATTTTTCACAATTTAGCATGAAAGCTTGGTGCTAAGTTTTTTCATTGGTGCTCTCTATAGAGTGGGTTTAGGTCCTACTTTGTGCATACATAGAGTAGGAGCATTGACCGGTGGGCTAACATAGCCAGGAGTTGATTCAAAGCCCTAAAATTATATTGTATTTTTTGCATCATTTGTCCATTGTTCTCTTGCATATGCTTTATCATAGGTGATGCTATCAATTTGCTGACTAGTGTTATCATTAGGATAGGTAGGTTTTCTTTTTAGAGGTATTATCATGGAAGCATCAAACCCATTGGTTTATTTCCCTTCCTAAAGTTCTTGCCCTAGGCTAACCTTATAGATGAATTCTGCTTATTGAACCTCTCGTTATCTGCTCTCCATCTTGTTATAGAATTGTTGATTATTCGTGCATTCTCAACTGATGCAGCAAAGGAGACCAATGACAAATTCACTTAGTACACCATAAATTCGGTAAACATCCATTAGATGTAGATTTTCACTAGCTCCTTCTCATTGCACATATCTCAGAAGTCTAGCGAGTGCTCTTTGTGTAAACCCCGATTATCTTAGTAACCAAGTAGACTCTGTGAACCGGAAACCAAAACCCTAAACTGGATTAGCTTAAGCTTGAGAGTAAAACCTAAGAACCCTGGATCCGGCTTTCCTTTGATTTCAAACTAAAGAATTTTTGTAAAATAATTTAATATGGAATATTATTCTAAAGTATATTTCAAACCATAAAAGATTTGATTTCGAAAAATTTTCTATTTCGGGTCTTCCTGAGATCCATTATAGAAAAGAGGGCCCTGGAACTCGAAATTCGAAAAATATTCCGGAATACTCTTTAGAACCAAAATTTAATAAGGATTTCAAAAATATAAATTTTATAAGACCCACGAATTACTACCTTAGTCCTTCAGGAGTCTTGTATAGATATAAGGCATCCCTTTATGACAATAGAATACTTGAACCGATGGAGATAAAGAGTTTAAATCGATATTCAGTAGCATTAGAATATAAATCAAAACATATATAATTAGTTACAAATAATAAGGGGCATTCCCCCACAAAAGAATATTATTAAGAGGTCTATTACAATCATCCAGAGTCTTTCGGTTTCCTACGGAAGTCTAAATAGAAATGAATATAACTTCTAAGGGAAACGCCTAGCTTCTGTGCCTGAGTTATAGGGTGCCTCTATTTAAACCAGACAAACGAATGCTATAACAAATAAAAAGTGTAGGGATGTAAGCTACATTAGCTTAGTGAGTGAGAACTTCCAAGATTACATTCATAACACATCATATAAGCAAGTGATTAGTCAGGCAAATGATATGCATCAAATATATGGGATCAACAAACATATGACTAGCCGGAAATCATATGTGAATGTAATTTCGCCCTCCATCCCGGGTTACAGATTAACGAATACTGCGGTACTACCAAAAATATGCCATTTTGGATCACGATCAACCAACTTATAATTTTGTTTGTGGATCATGATTAACCAACTCATTATTTCGTTTATAGATCATGATTGACCAACTTTTACTCCGTTTTTGGGTCACGGCTAACCAACCAATGCTAATGCTCCATCCCCATTTGTGATATGAATCAGTCCATATAACTTATCAATTCCGAATAGTCAATTATGCCCATTCCTTAGGTGATCAATCGACAATTGCAGATAATCAATCCTAATTCATCTATACAACCATTAGTTAATCACCTGGCCTCGATATTCTTGTTTTCATTTTCTCATATCATCAGCAAACATACATAATTCCCATTTATCCCCATCATACATATCCTTTTATCTTTGCCTAGAATCTAATGCAATTATCATTAGAATCACATACAATAAATGGAATCGAGAAGGAATACTCACTAAGCCATTGGAACACCGGTCCTCTAGTAGTAAAAGTTCGGTGGAAGGGAAACGTCGATCTCAGGGTCACCTAAAAAGGAAGAAATACCCTAATGAGTATTTCATCACTTAACTAAAATAAACTATTAAACAAAACTAGTAATTTGGTAATTCTTGTCATTTGCGAAAGTCTCGAATTAAAACAGCCGTAACTTGGTCATTTTAACTTGGAATTTCGCAAATTATATATCGATTTCTATTTACTTCGAAAGATATATCTATTTCTAATATTATTTCCAAGTTTTGAAAATGTTAGGGTCCGAAACATTCTGATCAATTCTAATCAGTAGCGAAACTCAATTCCGAAAAATAGTTTTGTGAATGTTTGAAATATTTCCACTATATAGATTAAATATACATGCAATATTGATGATTTCCTATCATGAATGGCATGTCATGAGCTTGATGTATGCATGCTCTTGACGATATTTATTAAAAGAAAATTTTAGAAACTCTTTATTTTGTAAGACTCCATGAATACTTACTCTTAAGAAGACTAGTTTCATGACTTTGATCATTCTATTTTGTTTTGGAATTATTTCTTAGGAAAATCTAGTTATCCTTGCTAAACTTGAGTCTTTATTATATTTTCTTAAGGCCTTCATTTCTTCATAAAAATCTCCATTTTGTACTTTGTAAACATGTTTTCAAATAGGGGCTATTCCGAAATCCGAATTTTGTAAAAATTAGTTTTTGAGTGATTTCTTTGAGAAAAACTTGTTTAATACTTTAAAATTTAAGGCTCTATTATACCTATCCCTTTAGGACTTCATTTTTTTAATAAAACTTCTATTTTAAGTTTGGAAAGTAAGTGTTTCATGCCATTGCTCCTTTATTACGAATTTCTTAAAATGACAAGCAACTCAAAATTTCCTATTTTATTTCTACTCCTTGTTTTACATATTTTTCTTAACAAATCCCATCTCAACTTATAAAAATCATCACTTAATGATATCTATTACCTATACTCTTCATTTTTCATATAAAACACAAGTTTTAGAGTTGATAAAAAGGTTTTTAAAGCATGGTCTTGAAACCATCCGAATTTTCATTTGACCATTTCAAACAAATAATTTCCCTTTTTGAGTTTCTTATCTCATCCACTTAAAGATCTATAAACTATAATATTTATATACATAAGACAAAGGCCTTTATTATCATTAATGTATCAAAACACAAAATATCCATAAGATCATGAATGTCAAGTATAATATGAGCATTTAAATACTAGATCTACTATTTAGGATGCATGAAATGAAGTTGAAAACATAAAAATAGATTTTTTGTGCAAGATATTTACTTTACTCTACTACTACATGCATGAACATGAAGGTCATCATACAAAAACACATTCAAATACAAGATCTACTCTTGTGATGGTTTGATATTCATATAGTAGTATTTTCTTATCCCTAGCAAGAGCTCATGGGGACTTAAATATAAAAATACTCATGAATGGTCTTGCCATTACGAGGTTTAGTGGTAGAAAGGTTAAAGATCCATTACCTAAAGCTTGAATTAAGAGGAGAATGAAGAAGAAAAATAAGCTTGGTGAGTGTGAGTGTGTGTGCTAGGGGGTCACGGCACAAAGGAGGAGAAAAAGAGAGGGTTTTACTTGAGTGAAAAAAATGAAAGAGTAAAAATGAGAAGAGAAAGAGTATAAATGGATATATATATATATGTATGTATGGAGGTAAATTAAGGTTTGTAGACAAAATAAATTGAATAAAAATTATGCAAATGAGGGTAAACAAGGGGGGAGGGGATGCGGTGGGGTTGGGTTGGGGGGGTGCGCTGGCCATAGGAGAGAAGAGAGGGAGAGAAAATAATTTTTGTAAAATTTTTCAAATTAAAATGTGTAATGAAATGCATTGGAAAAGTAATTGTACGTAAGGTGATGTATTAAGGTATGGTTTATCTATAAGGAATTAAGAATGGGTATGGTTTGTGAGTGTGAGTAGGGTATGGGGTTGTACTTATGAATAGTAGTGAATAGTAATCAAGATAATTAATTTATCGGTAGTAAAGAAAATACGAGAAAATGGCTATATCTGTAATTTTTATAAACCAAAAAATTATAAAATTTATATTTTTGAAATCCTTATTAAATTTTGGTTCTAAAGAGTATTCCGGAATATTTTTCGAATTTCGCGTTCCAGGGCCCGCTTTTCCATAATAGATCTCGGGAAGACCTGGAATAGAAAATTTTTTGAAATCAGATCTTTTTATGGTTTGAAATATACTTTAGAACAATATTCCATATTAAATTATCTTACAAAAGTTCTTTAGTTTGAAATCGAAGGAAAGCCGGATCCAGGATTCTTAAGTTTCACTCTCAAGCTTAAGCTAATCCGGTTTAGGGTTTTGGTTTCCGGTTCCCGGAGTTTACTTGGTTACTAGGAAATCCGGGGTTTACACTTTAAAACCCTTAATGTATTCCATTATGTCCTCCTTGGGTTTTTATTGGATATACCCCATATTAGTGAGAGTGACCAACTCTTGAGTTGAGAAAAATTTCTCCAAAAACATCTTACACATGCTCTTCCATGAATCTACATATCCAGGGGGAAGATTAACATACCATGTGTATGCCTTCTTTATGAGAGATTTCAAGAATTCCTTCAACTTTAGGTCATCATCTAATCCATAGATCTCTAACATCTCAATAAATTTTAACAAATCTTCTTTAGCACTCCCCTTTTTATCGTTAAACAACCTAAATTCAGGACTTATGTAGTCCTTAGGATATGGCTTAGTTGCAATGTGCTAATTGTAAGGGAGTTTGAGATCTAACACTTCTATAGGTGGCTTATTCTTTATCTCCTTCAAGTATGGATGAGATCTTCCTTAGTAACGAAAGAACTTCTTAGAGTAGAGATTGTAGCTTTAAGTGTAGCTAGTTAAGGGGTAATATAAATCATAAGTTCTCCAATTGTAAATTACGTTGTGAAATGTGAGGTTGAGGAATCTCCAAACTGAATTCCATTATCCCTCAATTTAGGAGTAGGTTACGGGATGATAGCTAGTTCTACAATAGAGGCTGGCTCATTAACCTTAGCAACAATAGCAAGGTTTAGGAAAACCATACCTTATTACATAGCAGTAAAGTTGCTTGTAGCATACATGAATCAAGTGAACATTGCCATGGCATGGTTCAAAGATCTTGTGTTTTCTTGCATCGTACGTATCATCTGTACATTATCAAGGACATTGTCTTTAGTGTCAATTATAGGATTGGCATCCTCAAACATTAGCATGATTTGATCAATATTGTCACGCCCCGAAGGGTATCATAAACGTGACAGTCCGCCGTACACAATATTAAAACTTAGGAATGACCGCCTCAGTCATGCGAAGGCTTCCATACTATGTACAAGGCATCTAACACATAGAGGAGACACATTGGAGAGATACATTTTATATTGATACACTTGAGTAACAATGTAAAGGAAATATAATTTACTATACTTCAAATACAAATCACTATACTTCAAAATACAAATCATTAAACCTCAATTACATTCATCCACAGACTTCCCTACATAAACTATTACAAGGCAATAATAAAATCTAGCCAATAACTTCAAGCATTCATATATCCTATCAGAATCCCGAAGTCATTCTCGGCTTCAACCATCTCGGTCGCCACTTAGTACTCTTGAAATAACCTATTCATTCAAACATCTATTGGGGTATAAGCTACACTAGCTTAGTGAGAATTCCCTTAATTCCGTACCATGACAAGCAAATTATAATAAACCATATGCTATACATGAACAAACACATGAGCAAACAATTATGTATGGGTAACCGAAACCCATACACAGAATGGATTTACGCCTTCCGTATCTTGAGTTAGGGATGGTATTGAAGTCTACACGACCGCTGCTAGTCCCCAAGCCCTTAGCTCGTAGCACTTGCCTCGTCTAGGCTCACACATGGAATGCATCCCCTATGCGCCTTAGTTCCCATGAATGAGCTCTGATACCGGCCTCGTTATCCGAACGAGTCATCGGACCATACCGAACGACCTATGTAGGAGTAGCATGCTACCAAATGTAATATGTCCGATGTAATGCATGACTAATTTAAATTTTGCTTAGGTCAAAATATTCATACATTCTTTAGAGTAACCAACCAATATCATACACATAACAGAAATATTATGAACAGTGCAGTTATCCAATCAAATTGTGTTTCGATATGCTTTAGTATTCGTTGGCATAACATTCATCACAGTCTCATCATATATCCCATCCCCATTCATATCGATTTTTATCTTGTTCCTATACTTCTAATGCGACTAGCTACAAGCACAAGCAATGTAATAAATAAGAAGAAACTCACTCACTATTGGATCACCGTCTCTTAGTAAAGTAAATTCGTGGCAGGAATCGTCGATTTCGGATCACCTAAAAAAGGAAGAAATACTCTAATAAGTATTTCATCACTAACTAATCCAAACTATCTCATACAACTATTAAATTCGTAATTCTTTCCTAAGCGGGAATTCCAACTTAAAACCCATAACTTGGCATTTTAAACTCGGAATTTCGAAAATTAATATCGATTCTCTGCTATCCTTCGAAGGATCTATCTATTTCTAATATTATATTTAAGTTTTGAAAACATTTAGGTCTCGAATAGAGGATCAGATCTGATCAGTAACGGTTTTCTGATTTCAAAAAAAATTTTTTAAATGTTTGTAATTTCCTGCTATATAAGTTAGCTATACATGCAATATGAGTGATTTTACTAACATGAATGACATGAGATGAGCTTAATGTATGCATGATCCGATGATTTTTGCTAAAATGAAATTTTATAACTCTTTATATTGCAAGACTTAAGGATAACTACTTGTAAGAATACTAGTTTCCTAACTTTGATCATTTCCATTTGTTTAGATTTATTTCTTAAGAAAATATAATTATTTTTTTAAAATTGAGTCTTCATTATATCTATAACTTATGACCTTCATTTCTACATAAAATTTTCCATTTTACACTTTGAATCAGTGTTTCAAGTAGGTTGACTCCGAAATCCGAATTTATAGAAATTATTTTTTGAGTGATTCCTTCAAGTAAAATCATTTGATAATTTAGAAAATTAGGCTCAATCATACATAACCACTAAGGACTTCATCTTTACACAAAAATTGCATTTTACACTTTGCAAATATCTTCCAATATTACTCAAAATCCGAATTTTAGCAAAATCCACTTTTTGAATGATTCCTTTGGGAAAAACTTCTTAATGCATTAAAAATTTAAGACTTTATGGACCTATTACTTAAGGACTCCATTCATTATATAAAACTTTCATTTGAGCTTAGATAATAGGTGTTCTTATGGCCTTCATTCAAAATTACGAATTTCACAAATTGACTACTAACTCAACTTTTCCGTCTTGATTCTACTTTTTGTTTTTACACATACCCATATCCAAACTCATTTCAACTTGTAAAAATCACCACTTAATGATACTTATTACCTATACCCTTCATTTTTTCACATATAACATGAGTTTTTGAGTTGATATGTGTGGGTTTCAAAATTATCTTGTTGAGATCCGAATTACAAAATTCATTTTTGGTCATATCTTGATAAAATGTATCTATACTAATAAAAATCCATTCCATACATATCCTATCTTAAGAGCTATTCATATCTTGATAAAAACTTCATTTTTGATTACAAAACATTTTAAAAATATGCCCTGGCCAAAATCCGAAATGATATTTTATTTTGAAAATAACTTTGAAAATCACCTTTGATTCTTGTAAAAAGAAGTCTTGATGATATACAATATTAAGCCTTCATTCCTTAAGTAAAAATTACATTTAAACACTTGGAAAGTGGTTTTTAAATAGGGGTCTTGCCAAAATAAGAATTTCACAATTTTGTTTAATTCAAAACCAAGATCTATACTTAATATGAGCATAAATCCAAATGAAACCCATGATAATGTACTATAAACTCATAGATCTAAACTTTACTCATCAAAGTCTTTCATTTATGTTATCTATACCCTAAGCCCTTCATTTTAAATGAAAAATACACATTTTGAAGTTGAAAAACAACTTTTCCAAATATGGTTCCATTTTCATCCGAATTTCAAAAATGATTTTTGTTGAAAATAAAATAGATCTTGAGTTTTCTAAAACATTCTTACCATCATCATGCTACTACAATTATCCATGACAAAAAAAAGTCTAATGCATTTTATGAACTCAAAACACTAGATCTAGTTTACTACACTAGTTATAGATGCATAAACACCATGATGAACATATGGATGATGAATACATGCATAGATCATGAGCAAAAACAAAAATAATAACTTCAAATAACAAGATCTAAGGCATAAACAAAAATCAAAGTTACAAAAGTTAGATCTACAAAATATAAACAACTTTAAACAAGAAAATAATAATGATACAAGATAATAATAATGGAGAGGATGAGTGTTTCATCTTTGGCATCATCATCCAAGCTTTTAACTTATGGAAGGTCATTTGATGCATGAAACCTTCATTACACTTTATCTATATCACCTATGGAGCTTTGAGAAGAAGATTTGCTTAAAAATCTTTAAGAAATATCATGGAGGCTCATGGAAGATATAGCTTGTCTCCTTGTAAGAACAAGAGCAATATGAAAAAAAAGAAAGGAAAAAAGAGAAAAAACTAAGGAATGAAAAAGGAAAGAATGAGTAAATGAAAGAGAGAGAGAAAATGAGTGTATTAATTGAAAGAAGGAAAGAAAAAAATAAAACAATGGCAGCCAATGTGTGAGGAGCTACACGTGAAATGGGGGGAGAGAGAGGGTTTTGTTGAAATTTGACTTGAATTTGATTTGTATAAATTAATCTGTAATGTAACTTCTTTAAGAAGGAGTGGAATATAATATAATTTAGTCAAAATGGAGTAAATTAAAGGACAATGGCACCATAAAGGAGTCAAAATCTGCCATGAATTGATATAATGAAGTGTAAAAAGATTGGAGTGAAAAAGAAGTGATGTGTGAAAAATGTACTTGAAAGTATGGGTTGTAGGAGTATTTTCTAATAAAATAAAATAAAATTAGAAATTTATTCCAAATATTTAGCAGATTTTTCATAATTAAAATTAAATAATTATTTGAATTATTTTAGTATTTTAACAAATATTTACTGTATGATCAAAATACACGAATATGGGCTATAAATGATATATTTTATAACCCGAAAAATTATAAAAAATTTATATGAAAATAAAAATATTTTTAAAATATTTTCAATTATTAAAAATTTATTATTTTTAGTATCAGGTCATTAAACAGAATCTAATCTCGTAAAGACCCAAACGAACTAAATTTTAGAAAAACAAAATTCTCTATAATATATAAGATATTTATCTAAAAAATATAAGGCTTTATAAGATAATAAAATTGTGTAATGAAATAAAAGTAAATAGTGCAAAAGACTAATTAATACCGTAGTAATGAAAATACGATAAAAAGGTTATAACTGTAACTTTTTATAACCAGAAAAAATATACTGATATATTTTGGAAATTTTATGAAATTACGATCTAGCGGTACTAATGGTAATATTTATATCTCGAGCCCCGAGACACGCTTTCGAAATCTGATCCGAACGTTCGAAATAGGTAAAAAATTTACCAATCTGATTTTTTAAACAAACTATATTACTACGAGCTATTCTACATATTTAAACTACACCTCGGCCTCTAGAGTAGGGCACTAGATTGCCGGACTTAAGCTATTGTATTCCGGTTAGGGTTTCCGGGTGATTTTTCTGGTTTTAGATCCTTGCCAATTTGGGAACAGATTTGTTTATGTTTATACAACATATTTAATTTGGAAATTTATTTTACATTTCATTTTGTAAGTATTTAATATCTTTAACGTTTTCGAATTTTTGAATTGGGTTTCATTTTCGAAATTAACGTTATTTACTTTTTAATAATTTGATTTTGGATTCTATATTACCCGATTTTATAAGTCGGAGTTAAATATAGAATTTGTTGTACGTAGTGGTTTTGGAATTGAAGTATGTTAAGTTCTTACTTTCTTTTTAAGAATTCTTATTTTTCTCAAGATTCGGAAATTTCTGGATTCGCTCGTGTTTTTGGACTAGTTGAAATTCGGTTTTAATTTGAAGTGATTTTTAGGGTTTATTTTTGAAGTTCATCTTAAAATTATTTACTGAAATTTTCTAGGGCTTACAAATATTCTCTACTAGTCTCATGTTCATGGATATTATTGTTTTAGAACAGTCGATTGTCCTCTTCCTTATGGGTGCCATTGAAAAGTTGTTAACTTCCTCTATCCCAGAGGAGTTGCCAAATGTAGTCAGGTGGATCCAATTGTGGTGATCACATGCATGCAGCATGGACTCATGCTATATGTGGCTTTATAGGAGTGATGTAGAAGCACACACAAGGAATGACTAAGAGTGAGATGGTAAAGAGAGGAGCAGGCAATCTTAGAGAGCTTGAACGCACTAGTGATGGGTGGAGGATATATATAGCATCAATCCTACTATTCTAAAGAAGAGGTTGTGCATTCGTTTCTGAGTTTTAAATTGATCCTTTGGAAGTCTTCTAGTACATGATGACATTTCTATCAATTTCTATCTCTACCAAATAGGAGGAGCTTTCATTATTTATAGAGTTTAGTTCTTAATGTCGTCCATCAATCATATTGATCATCAATGGATGGGATAATCATCTTAATAATGGATTTCTCCATGGGTTCTTTAGCCCATGGAATGTCTCTTTAAGTGCATGTGATCCTTAAGAAAGGTTAAAGGCGGACGATTAGCCTGATCTAACGATCCTTGCTCCAAATAACCATGCTAAATCTCCCTTAGTCATCCTAACTTCATAGATTCGGCTCTTTAGGCCCTATCACTTGGCCTAAAGAGCCAATCCAAATTTAGCCCTCTAAAACTTTTATTACCATGAAATGTATTAGTGCTATCACTCAAAAGATTTGAACTTAGAGAATAAACCCCTCATTCATAATGGTTCTTTGATTGTTTTTGTCATTATCACATATTAATTGTTAGTAGTAGTTACAAATTCACAATTGGCCGCAACAAGGTGTTTTAGCTCACAACATAACCTTTTTAGTGAAAAAACATGACTTGAAAAATCACCAACAAAATAGTAGTCAACATGCTTTACAAAATCATTGGCTTTCCTTCGAAACTCCAAACATACAATACTAGTCTCCTTCAAATATGTCACTATCCATTTCACTTCATGATAATAAAGCTTATTAGAATAGACATGTATTGACTCATAACACTAACAACAAAAGACAAAGGGCTTTAATCAAATACTTGGATTCATCATTAGATTGAGACAATGCAACTATGGAAAATCTAAAATGAGTACTAATGGTGTAGGAATCAATTTTGCTTTTAGACACGCCAATGTGCTCTAGAGCTTTTTGAATATAATGTTGTTGTGATAACCACAATTTTCTTACTCTTTCATATCTATAAGTCTCCAGGCTCAAAACTTTTCTTATTGATCCTAAGTCTTTAATTTCAAATTTCTTGTTGCTCCTAAGTCTTTAAGTTTAGTGTTATAAAGTTTTGGTGATTACAAAAAAGATTAATAATTGAAAATGTTGTTTATCATTGTGCAGATTAAGTTTGAAGTAATTTATAATAAACCTGTTAAGTAAGTTGATTTAAGAAAGATTAAAAAAAAAATAGAGTGAACATTAGAACAAAAACTAAGGGATTTTATGAAGTAATAGCACTCAAATTACGCCAAAGAATATGGCTTGAAGAAAAATATTTGTATAAGGTTATTTAGAGTAAACCTCAGAACTTGTAATAGCATGAAAATGTTATTTAGCTTAATATCCACAAAATGTTCTAGCTTTGATTAAAATGATGTTATTTTGGTTCAATGAAGGCTTAGCTCAAAGATTGAGCATATTTAGGTAATGTATTCAACTTGTTTCACTAATTTGGATTATTATAAATACATGAATTAATCAATTTTGTGCAATTATAGCTGAAATATTTTCAAGTTTAATAAAGTTAAACTTTATAGATTAATTTTGATTACTTCACAAGTTTTTTAGCCAAAAGGATAATTTTCTCATGGAGTTTAAAGGATATTTAACAACTTAAGAGTGTGTCAATGAGATTAAATAGATAGAGGCCCTAGAGAATTCCTAAGCTTAAATTATGGGATATTCAAGCTTTGATTGATCAGATCAAACATAGTTTTTATAGTGAATTTTAAATTATTCTTTGAAGAAAAATGTCAAGGAAATACTCATTAATAAAAAAATATATGTGGATTACATGTTATTTCAATTTTCAAAATTTAAAAATCTTAAGAATTGTCAAGATAATGCAACATCTACAACTGCATAGTATTAAAAGAGGAGATATTCTTGAACGAACAAGCCTAGATTCAAATTTATCTCTTTTTAGCCACTGAAGACCAATCGATGAATATTAAAGCAATTTAAATTATCAAACAAAACAAAATCTATCTTCATTCAAAATTTACAAGAGCTACACAACAATTACAAAGCTTTCTTTTTTGCATTAACTCGCAACTTTAATCTTTTGCTACAATTTTGCTTGTTTGATAAGGGAGATCAATTTATAGCAAGTCTATTGTTTAGTTGTTGTTGTAGTGTAAGTTAGTGATTACAAGCAGGCTCTGAAATTCAATGTATAGCTTAATTTAAGTTAGATAGGTCAATCAGGAAATTGAGTTTGAAAGTTTGTAATTTGATGAACTATTTGTAATATTTTCCATTGAATACAGTAAAACCTACTCTTATGGAAGATGCGGTCCTCGACATGGATTTTGTAATGCCCTAATATGAGGCATTACAACCCGTTACGTGTCATTAGTAAGGATAGACACTAACGGTATCAATATGTTAATCCACAATTACATATATTCACCAAACTCTCATATGAAAAGGGTACCTGTTTTAAATAAAAACATCTCATGATAATATATTTCTTGATAACATAGTTGGCATAAACCAAAACCAACACAAGTTAAACTTAAAACATCAAAGGGAAATCTCATAAAATCTTTTAAAAGCATAAACCATGAAAACAGTCTGAAATTCTAATTTCATTCTTCCAATATATCTATAAATCTGTTGGAAAGTCTGGTCCACTATCATCTTCCCCATAATCTATGAACACATCATAGCTAGTTAAATCAAATATCACCGATCGTCACTTGATCCTGAAAGAGATAAAAGAATAAGTACAAAGGCCCAATACACCATACCACAAATATAACACATGTACCAACATTATCTAGTTTCATATACAACCTAAAAATTAATGTAGCAAACACAAGTTGTTATCTTTGATTAGCCATCAAATAGCACAGTCTATGGTCATTCGCGCCTAACCTCCAAACCCAGAGTAACTCGGTACTATGTAGAAACAACGAATATTGAAAAAAGGTAATATATACATATATGGTGTTGGGAATCTTCCACACACCCAGGATACCATAATTATACCACTTCTTAGACTATCGAAATCATTTTTATGTATGACCCCACTTAGGACAACGATACATATAGATCATCAGGTGTCGTCTTAGTAGCAATGATGCTCATCGATCTACTAGATCCATCCATAGACGAGTAGCAAACACAATTTCTTATTACCATTGAGTAATATTATGTCAATTTATCATGTCTAGGCTTACAAGCACAAATAACAAGTAAGATAAGGTCGTACCTAAATCACTTTTTAGGAACAAAATCTCACAAAACACCTGATCTCATAAACAAATTCTCATTCTCAATATGATCTCATAAAATATCCGCACTCTTTTAACCATATAAACCCTAATTTTAAAAGAACTATAAACCCTAACTCATACACACCTTAATCTTTCGTTAACAAAATCTTCAACATCACATAAATTCTCCAAAATCCTCCAAACTATGACTTCCTTCAAAAATAATTTAAACAAGATTAAAAAAAATCACTTCTAGTTTACCACAAAGATAAACAAGATTCATACATACCTATAACTTTGAATATTTACTTCCCTTGATAACAAAAAACAACTCTTCAACATAACTTAGGGTTTTCTCCAAATCACCCTTTGAAATCAAAAGAACATTTTAGAGAAATATTATTTCCTTTAAATGTCTAATGAATTGAACATGATCAATCACCTTGATTTAGATCCTTGATCTCCAATGATGTTAAAATCATAAAAAAAGAGAGTTTCTAGATTTAGGGATGAGTTTTGGAGAAAAGGATGCATAAATTATAAAGAAATTTAGAAAAACTCTTTAATTTCCAAATAGGAAAGGCTGGCAGCTTATGTGTGAAAGTAGACAACCTAAAGCTCTTGGATAAAATTTTTTTACATGTAAACCAGTTATAAGCCAGCGGGGCATAGGTGCAATATTGGTAGCATTGAAGCCAAGGTTATTGGCCTTCATGCTGGCTTTTGAGCCGCAACTTTCCATCTTTCATTACATCTCTATCATATGATAAAACATTAAATTGTATATTAAGGTGGACCACAAAACACTCTTGTTTTATATCAAATGATGCATTTTCCCTTCATTATAAAACATTTATTCAAATATTACAGAGTTGGAAGAGTGGATTGACACATAAAGTGGAATCATTATAAACACTCAAACAATTTTTTCTTTCCCTTCTCTTTACATTTTTGCACATATTTTATTTAAGGTAAATTATATAGAATGATATGAATATTTAAGAGTAAGTTCATTTAAGGTATCAAAGTATCGAGTAGTTAAAAGGAGAAATCAATGTTTAGAGATAAATTCATTTATGATATTAACATTTTAAGTAGTTAAAAAGAGAAATCAATGTTTTGTAAAGTGAGTCAAATAAGATATTAATATTGACTATTGAAAAAAATTAAGAAGATGTTGATACCCTAAATGAATTTTGCAAAACTTTGATACATTATTTGATTCACTTTGCAAAAAGTTGATTCTTCTTTTTTTTGATTACTTGTAATATTGATACCTTATATGAATTTACTCTCAAACATTAATATCTTACGGTGTAATTTATCTGTTTTATTTATGCTAAACTTTCTTATAAAATTGTCTTATGCCATTGTTAGTTAAATAACTAAAGGGGTTGACTTTCATAATAGTTTGAAAAAGCTTTACAAGTCGACAATAACCAATTCAACTCCTCTTCCTCCTTCCCCCAGTTGGTTATTAATTCAGGACCTGCATTTAGAAATGTTTGTCACCTGATGTTACTTATAAACGTATCATCAAATATAAAAAACGAAAATTGGTCATAGTTTTTCCTAATAAACCCTAAGTGATAGAGGCATATTTTAATCACTTTTTACTATATAAATCATGCTAAATTATTAATGATTTTATAGAAATCATAAGACAATGGTACTTAAGTATGTTTATTGTGATATTCTAGATCTTGAAGGACTTATATTACAAATACAAGTAAATTAGAGGAGTTTTATGCAAATTGAAGAAAAGAACATCCAAGGTCGACCATTGGAGCAAATAAGCCGCTAGCTTCTACAAGAAACAACAAAGGCCACCAGCCATTCAAACAAATCAAACCAACCTTCTTTATTTGACTGTACATCGGCAACATATAGGATTTACACTGCTAGCCTTTAGCCAACCTACATGAAGGCCATTCCAAAGCAACCTCCAATGCTGCCATCCTTCTTGATTCGAAAATCAATTTTATATTGAAGGCTGAGCAATTTAATTTCAAGGCCGCCAACCTTGATGCCGGCCTAAGTCTCTTGCATGTCTTTTCATATAAATACCCTTTTATGGATTTTGTAAAAGAAGCAGATGAACCCTAGAATGAAATGATAGCCTGATTCCTTTGCTCCTAGATATAGATTAGGGCTTAGATTTGTAGTGAAGTTTTCTTTTTTTATTTTGATTAAGGATTCCACACTAAGATCAAGTGGGAAACATCATTTGTACTTGGATTTGAGAATGGGATTTTCTTAACAAGGTGATTTCGTTCTTTTCATATATTTATTTTATGGATGATGTTTAATACTTGTTCCTTTTATGCTTATTTAGGGTTTTGAGTTTATGATTTGAATTGTCCAGTAGATGTTTTTCTACTGTTGATTGAATTGTTGCTTTTGTTCATGTTGTTGATGCTAATTCACTAAGCATGTGTTTTGAATTGATTTTGGACTGCATAATAGATTAGGATTGCAATTAGGAAATTCCTTTCTAATCGATTATGTGATTAGCTAATTTAGACTATAAATCTCATAGGGATATGGATTTGAATTTGATTAGGATTTGGTAAATTATATAGATTAGTCAATTAATCACTTTCTTAGGAATAGGGAAAATTGGTTGATTAATTGCATGAATATACTAAACCCATAAGCAATTTGGATTTGTAAGTATATATCTTTGGTCAATAGCGTACATTCAATTAACTTTCTAATCTTTTGGCTCTAAACTCAATTCAATTAAAGTTGTTGGAATCTCAAATTCTTTGTAGATTAGTTTTATCTAAAAAATCCAAAATAATCTTTTTGATTTGATTTGCCTAGCTATGACTATAAGTAATACAATTTAGAGCTAGTCCTCACTCTCTATGGACATGACTCAGTACTTATCGAAATTTTATTATGGCACATGCACCCGGTACACTAACTGATAAATATTTGCATTGTTAAAAGAAATTTAAAAAGAGCTTAAAAAGAGTTTTTAAAAGGATGTATAGAAAAAGTGTGATCACCGTGCTTCTGATAAAGTTATTAAATCAACTATACTCATTGCTCAAAGCGATTACTTTAGTCTATGCAAAAAATTTTAAAGCGAACAAATGTGGTTGTTCTTCCCTTAAACTATAAGAACCTTAAGCTAAGTCGTCATAATCTCTTCCTCCAGATCATCAATTTGTCGTGAAGGAATCTTGTCTCAATATTTTTCTTCTCAAATTATAAATTCTCCATAACTAAAATAGGTGAAAAAGCATAAGTAGTGTTATGCTTCACAATAGGTAAGAAAATATCAACAAAATCTATACTTTTTACCCAGTTATAGCTCTCAATTACTAGACATGCTTTATTGCTTGTATTATTGGGATTGGCTTCATATTTCTTTTAGCATACTCACTTGAAGCCAATTATTTTCTTATCGATTGAAGGTAATATAAGTCGTCATATGCCATTTTCATGAAGTCATTTTACCTCATCTAACATGGCGATGAGCCACTTATTAGAATTTGAGACTCTCATAGCATTTGAATAGAAAATAAGGTCACTTTACTCAATTATGCTTACTGGTTGAAATACATAAGCCACCATATAATTTAATCTAGCTAGTAATTTGATCCATTATCATGGTCTAGCTGATTAATTAGCCATTTAACCTAAAGTTTATAGGAGGCTAAATCTAGATTTTGACCCTTTAGGCTGAGTAACAGGTCCTAAAGAATCAAGTCCATAAAATTGTGATGACTAAGAGAGATTTGACATAGTATGCTTGGAGTAGAGACTGTTAGATCGAATTGATTCGTCCATTCTCAACCTTTCTTAACGAATTTATGCACTTAAAAAGGCATTCCCTAGAGAGGAATCATCTCACCCGTTGATGGTTAATACGATTCGATAAATGTCATTAAGAGTCAAGCTCTAAAAATATCTAGGGCTTCTCCTCATTTGGTAGATCTAGAAATAGATAAAAATGCCATCATATTTTCGAAATACTTTCATAAGGGATCAAACAGAGTTCAGAGTAAAGAACATATAGTCTTCCCTTTAGAATAGTGGGTTAATGCTATATAGCTTCTTCACTTGTCACTAACGCGTTCAAACTTTCTGAGATTGCTTGCTCTTCCTCCGTACCATCTCACTCTTAGTCATTTCTTGTACATGTTTCTACATCACTCCTTTGAACATGCATATAGCGAGATGCACGCTACATGCATATGACCACTACTATGATTGAATCTAACCCACTACAAAGTTAAAGATGAACGATTGGGTAATGGTGTGTCGTAAGGATAAGCATCTCCATCATTCCTTGTACACCATCTGTTGACTCGAAATAGTGGGGTACTAAATCTCAAACTGTAGTTGTATATACTCATCAAATAGTATATCTGTATACTTGATCTTCGGATAATAAACCCATACCCTTTGACCCTTATGGTATATCGTTGAGCTTTTAAGATTGAATCTCAATACAATTAAATATGTTTGCTTGTACCATTGGTTGATTTAAGAGTGGAGCTGATGAGATTTTGCCTCAACCTTCCCACAGTTGAGAAATTTGTGTCTTTAATTGAAATTGTCCCATTTAATTGCTATGCAGGTGCTTTCTAATCCAGTATAAGGGCTTGTAACTTTAGAAATGAGTAGAATCTAATTCATTTTTTCTTTTAATATGCATCTTTTGAATCTCCATTGTTGATATCAAAGATTTTCGTCATTTTTTTCTTTTGTTAGAGGATGTAAGAATGGGGAATTAGAGCTTGATTTTGTTAGTAGTATTCTCATTATTTGGATTTCGATGATAACAAAAAGAGTTACATGATTAACTAACAAGTGTATTGAATGTCAAGTTCTTATGAAAATGTTTTACAAGAAAATACCCAGTATTTCAGAAAGTATTTTCAAGAGCAGAAAAGAAGCAGAAACAATTTCAGAAAGCAAAATAACGTGTTGCGTGGATACTTTACAAAAGAGTGCAAAATCAGAGGATATTTCAGAGAGTATTCAAGGAAGGTTATTAAGCAAGAAGAAGATTCAGAAGCTTTTTCAGAAGGCATTTCACGAGTTATATATATAATGGATATGAAGCCCAAGCACCAAAGTGATTGTATTGGGAAATACATTCAATAATGTTCCACAAAGTTGGTTTAATATCCAAAGGGGAATAAATTCGAAATAGAGATCATTTTCAAGAACAATTGAAGAACATACTACATATTGCACTTGAAAAGAAAGTTAGTGTGCATATATGAAGTACTTACAAAAGGAAATCAGATTTTCAAGGATAATGTCTGAAGATTCTACTAGTATACGGAAAATATGGAAATATATCTATGAGAGAATATGTTATCAGAGGATATCATAAGATTATGTTTCAAGAAGATCGGTTTTGTTTTTGTTGCTATTTTCGTGGGATTTTTCAAATTAAGATCACGCACCAAGATAACAACAAGTTTTCTTATCCTTATCTTGATGGAAGACGTCTGGAACAAACAACTCGAAGATTTTCAAATTTTCAAATGAAAGAAGACTCTATCAGCAAGTCATCCGAATTAGAAGCAGAGAAAGGAAGGGATCAAGCTTATCTATTCAATGATTTAGCCGTTAGAAGATTATCAAGCTTATCCAATTTTGAACGTTCCAACCGCTTGAGAATGTGTGATAAAAAGGCATGATCAGAACGAAGATGATAATATTGAAACAGAGAACACGAAAAAGAAGAATAATACGATCAAAGCTTACAAGCAAAAACTGTCATTTTCACTTTCATTTGTACCGAAATATTAGAGGATATTTTATCATTATTTCCTCAATTTGATTTGTTTAATCCTTGTGAGATTGAGAGTTACAAGTAGACTCAGTAAGTTGATGTTAGCTTGAAGGAAGCTAGGAAGATCAAACTGAGTGCATTTGTAGCCAAGTGCTTTGGCAAAAGACAACTTGTAACATTGATTTGTTCTTGGATAGTGGAACATACCGGTAAAGACAACCGGATCCCCGGCTTGGTGCTGGAAGAGAGGACTGACGCTCAAGGCGGAACCTCTATAAATAGCTTTGCAAATTCTTCTACCTTACTCTCTTTAATTTTCGTATATAGTTACTTGTTTGTGTTTATCGTAACTTGTTTCAGAGATTGTTTCAGAGACTAATTGTTACAAGAATTAAAAAGCAGAGACTAAATCAGAGACTAAAAGTTTTGCCATATATTCTTGATTGAGCTTAACAATTGTTATAGAAATTAGACTTGTTTGCTTCCGCATTATAGATAAAACAATTTTATTAAAGTTATTATTTTAAAGATTTGAAAACCCATTTTTGTTTGATTAATCAAGTTGGTGAATTTGATAAAGTTTACTTAAAGAATTTTTTTTATTAACCAATTCACCCCCCTCTTGGTTATTTTTGGGACCAACAATTGGTATCAGAGCAGTACTCATTTACTTAAATTGAGAGATCTATTGGAAAATGGGTGATAGTAACATAACAATCAACAAAGCTCCTTACTTTGATGGCTCGAACTTTGCATATTGGAAGATGCGAATGTCCACATATATAAAAGCTAATGATTTTGATTCTTGGCAGGTGATTTCAAATGGTGATCATGTGATAACGCTAACTGAAGGAGAAGTGCTGACCTTGACGGACAAGAAATTCATAGAGAAGAACAATAAGGCTAAGAATATTCTACTTACTACTATTGCTCCTTCTGAATTCTACTTAATTTCTTCTTGTAATACGGCAAAAGAAATATGGGATACACTTTCAGAGACCTATGAAGGAACTAACACAATTAAGGAAACCAAAATTAATGCCTTACTTCAACGTTATGAATTGTTCAAGATTAAACCCGATGAAAAAATCAAAGATGCTTTCAATCGTTTTACTTCAATTACAAATGAACTAACATCTCTTGGCAAGAAACTAGAAGATGCAGATCTTGTTAGAAAAATGTTGCGTATACTACCAAAATCATGGGATGCTAAGAAGACAGCAATTGAGGAAGCACAAGACTTGAACAAGCTCTCACTCAGTCAATTGAGGGAGAAGTTGATGGCGTATGAGTCTCATCTCCATACAACCGAAGAACCAGAGAGCAATGTAAAAGCCATTGCATTTAAGGCCAAACAAATCTCTGAAGAGATCGATACAGATGAAGAAAATGATGAGAGAACATCAGTATGCTGGCACGAAGACTCAACAATTTGATAAAGAAAGGTAAGAAGTTCAAAAATTTCAGTAAGTCTAATAAATTCGATGCAGGAAGAAACTACAAAGAAAAGGAAGAAAAGAGAGAGAAGAAAGAAATCGTGTGCTACGAATGCAAAAAACCAGGGCACATCAAGTATGAATGTCCAGTTTTAAAGAAGAAAATGAAGAAATTCAAAAAGAAAAGTCAAGCTATGATGGCGACTTGGAGTGACTTGGACGAATCAGAACCTGATTCAGAAGCTACAAGTGAAGAGAAGAAGAAGCCAATTTGTGTTTTATGGCTACATCAGAGGTAAACTCAGAATCCGAATCTGATATGCTTGATAGTGATATATATGTTGAAATGAAAAAGCTTTTAAAGGCACTTAAAAAGGCTGATGTAAAGATTTCAAAGTTAGATACTGAAAACAAAGCTTTGAAAAATGAGAAAGAAGTGTTAAGTCAAACTAACAAGCTTCTCATGGATGAAAATGATATTTTGAAAAATGACAATGAAAAATTATATGTCAAATCTGAAACTTAAGGAAGGAAAAGAATACTTTGGAAAATGAGATTAAGGCATTGACAAGTAGAGTAGATGTGTTATCAAAAGAGATTAAGAATACGTTCAATAAATTTAATGAAAGTGAAGAAAAACTAAGTATGTTGATTGGAAGTCAAAGACCGTCCTTTATCAAACATGGACTTGGATATGGTAATGATAGCTCAGCAATATTAAGAAAACTGTATTTGTTAAGTCAAAGGAAAACATGGATAAAAAATCTGTCAATCATCTATAAAGAAAAATATGAAAAATGAAAGCAGAGGCTCTTTCAGAGGGTATTTGTCTCAAAATTATCAAAGCAGAAGGTATGGCAGAACCCACAGGTACGGATACAATGATAAGTTTCCAAGAAGAAACTATAATAACCAGGTAAATAAAAGGTATCATTCACATTCTTATGCATGTTTCTTTTGTAATAAAGTTGGTCATATAGAAAAATATTGCTTCTACAAAAGAAACAAGCTCAGTACATATCAAGTTAAAGAAAAAGATAAAACGAGCTTGTCTTATCAAGGACCCAAGTATGTTTGGGTTCCTAAAAAGGTTTGATCGCTTTTATGTGTAATTGCAGGAACAAGGAACCAAGATAAAAGGAACATGGTACTTAGATAGTGGATGTTCAGGCCATATGACGGGTGATGCGTCCTTGTTCACTAACATAGTATGGAAAGATAGAGGATATGTAAGATTTGGAGACGACAACCGTGGTAAGATAATTGGAACATTACTATTGGTCATCGTCCATATTTAATAGAAAATGTTTCATTAGTAAAAGGATTAAAACACAATCTCTTGAGCATAAGTCAGTTATGTGACAAAGGATATAAGATGACTTTTGAGAAAAATAAATGTTTGCTTATAATACCGAAGGAATAAAGTTGTTTGAAGGTTTTAGAAAAAGGAACATATATCTTATAACACCATCTGAGATGAATGTTGAATTTTGTTTTCTATCTATGAATGATAATATTCACACGTGGCATAAGAAACTTGGTCATGTAAACTTTAATCAATTAGAAAAATTATCTAAAAAGAATCTAGTTGTTGGTTTGCCTAAAATCAATATAAAGAATGATGTGAAATGTTCAACTTGCTTAAAACAAAATGATTTCAGTTTCACATAAAAGTATAAATGTGATTACAACAAAAAGACCTCTTGAACTATTACACCTTGATTTATTTGGACCAACTAGAGTGTCAAGTCTAGGAGGAAGCAAATATGGACTTGTAATAGTAGATGATTTTTCTAGATATACATGGGTGTTCTTTCTAAAACATAAATCAGATACTTTTGAAATGTTTCAAAGATTTGCAAAACAAATACAAAATGAAAAAGGTTTTTTATTATTTCTTTAAGAACTGATCATGGAACAGAATTTGATAATGCATTTCCTTTTGTGAAGAATATGGAATAAATCATAATTTTTCAGCACCCTACACACCTCAACAAAACAGTAGTAGAAAGAAAGAATAGGACTATACAAGAAATGACCCGTTCAATGTTGAATGAATGTAAAATAGCTGAATATTTTTGGGCAGAAGCTGTTGCAACTGCTTGTTATATAATAAATAGAGTCTATGTAAGACCTAAAACAACTAAAACATCTTATGAATTATTTCGTGGAAAAAGACCATCTGTTTCATATTTTCATGTATTTGGTTGTAAATGTTTTGTGAAAAAGAATACAAGTAATCTTGGAAAATTTGATGAAAGATCTGATGAAGCAATTTTTCTAGGATATTCACAAAATAGTAAAGCATATCGTGTCTTTAATAAATCAACAAAAGTGGTTGAAGAATCCATTAATGTACGTTTTATTGATGAAACAAAAGAAGATGAAGATGATGAAGTGTTTTTACCTACAAATGAAAATAACGAACCTAATTCTGCTAATTCAGAAACAAAGTCAGAAGGTAAAACTGAAAGTTTCTAGAAAATGATAAAGCAGAAGGAAAAGCAGGAAGTCTTACGGAGAAAAATTAGATCTTGATAAATCAGAAACTAATGCAGAGGCATTTCAGAATTACGAAATGATAAAGCATGGAAATACAAATCATCACATCCCCCTGAGTTAATCATTGGTGATATAGAATCTGGAACAAAGACTAGATCTAAGTTACAAGACATTGAAAATCATTATGCAATGTTGTCTGAAATAGAACCTAGTAATATTAATGAAGCCTTAAATGATAATAATTGGATTGATGCTATGCAAGATGAACTAACTCAATTTCAAAGAAATAATGTTTGGTATTTAGTTCCTAGACCTCAAGATAAAACTATAATAGGAACAAAATGGGTTTATAAAAATAAATTAGATGAAAATGGAAAAATAGTAAGAAACAAAGCTAGGCTTGTAGCAAAAGGTTATTCACAGGAAGAAGGCATAGACTATGATGAAACTTATGCACCTGTTGCTAGACTTGAAGCTATACGTTTGTTACTTGCCTATGCTTGTTATAAAGATTTCAAATTATTTCAAATGGATGTAAAAAGTGCATTTTTGAATGGTTATATTAAAGAAGAAGTATATGTTGAACAACCCCCTGGATTTGAAGATCCAATTAAGCTTGATCATGTATTTAAGTTAAGAAAAGCATTATATGGATTGAAACAAGCACCAAGGGCTTGGTATGAGAGATTAAGTGAGTATCTTATCTCAAATGGATATCAAAGAGGTACAATTGATA
The DNA here is from genome assembly GCA_024138025.1 of Combretum micranthum. NCBI lineage: Eukaryota > Viridiplantae > Streptophyta > Magnoliopsida > Myrtales > Combretaceae > Combretum > Combretum micranthum. The sequence continues at coordinate 52,475 of JAMXBD010000487.1, read as the reverse complement.
CAACCTTATTTATTAAGCATTATAAGGATGAATTATTAGTGGTACAAATATATGTTGATGACATTATATTTGGCTCAACTAATGAACAATATTGTCAAGAATTTGCAAGATTTATGCAGGCTGAATTTGAAATGTCAATGATGGGTGAGCTAAATTTCTTTTTGGGATTACAAATCAAACAAACAAAAGATGGAATATTCATACATCAAGAGAAATATACCAAACAAATGCTGAAGAAGTTTGGATATGAAAATACAAAAGTTGTTGCCACACCAATGAGTACTTCTACAAGGTTAGATCTTGATCATCAAGGTACGAAAGTTAATGAAAAGCTATATAGAAGTTTGATTGGTTCACTTTTGTATTTGACTGCATCTAGACCAGATATTTTATTTTCTGTATGTATTTGTGCTAGATTTCAAAGTAGTCCAACTGAAAAACATTTAAATGCAGTTAAAAGAATTTTCAAGTACATTGCATGCACTACAAAATTAGGAATTTGGTACCCCAAAAACAAAATTTTGAACTAAATGGATATTCAGATGCTGATTGCTGGATGTAAGATAGATAGAAAAAGTACTTCTGGTACATGTCAATTTCTAGGAGACAAATTAATTTCTTGGTCTTCAAAGAAACAAAATTCAGTTGCTTTATCAACAGCTGAAGCTGAATATGTCTCAATAGGTAATTGCTGTGCACAAATTCTTTGGATAAAACAACAACTTCAAGATTATGGATTGAAATATAATAATATCTCAATCAAATGTGATAACACAAGTGCAATCAATTTAACAAAGAATCCAGTACATCATTCTAGATCAAAACACATAGAAATTAGACATCATTTTATTAGAGATCATGTGGCAAATGGAAATATAAATATTGAATTTGTATCAACTGAAAATCAATATGCTGATATTTTTACCAAACCATTAGATAAAAATAGATTTGAGTGTTTAAGAAATGAAATAGGTATGTGTAATCCATTTTCATAAATATTTATTCATTTACATGTATATATATATATATATCTACATTTAAATTAAAATATATATAAAAAAAGGGAAAGGGAAACGATTTTTGCCGCCTATTTTATGGGAAAAGATCAACGCATCCTTTCAATTTTTTTTTAGCAAAAATTTTAGGCCTCTCCACATTCCTCAAAAAACAATCTACACAAACAAACTCTTTCACTCTATTATCTTTTAACATCCAAACCCTAAAATCAAAATGCCTCCAAGAAAATCCACTCGACTTGCATTCATGGGACCAAAAAGCAAGGAAACCAAACAAACCTCTCCTATATCAATTCAAGAAGGATCATCTGATTCCGAATCAGAACCCCAAACAATCACGAATAAAGGAACTTCTCGTGAAAGAAGGACGAAATTTGAAGAAGAAAAGGGAAATAAGGATCAAACAATGCAAAAGGAACAAGATGAACACATAGCAAGACAAGGTTCAGAAGCTCTTTCAGAATCTAACACAGAGACAGAGGCCATTCCAGAGGACAAAGAAGAAAGTCAAAAGGAAGTTTCCAAGGGAAAGAAAGAAGGCAGGAAAGTGACGAAGAAGGACTCTAAGGAAAAACATAAAGAAACGAAAAAGAAAGAGAGAGTCTCAAAGGCAGTTGAGAAAGAAACCAAGAAGAAGTCGAAAAGGAAACGAGAAACAGAGGTGTCTACGACTTCAATGAAAAAGAAAAAGCTACATCACAATAAGGTACTAGAATGTGCTTTTGTAGACTTTAAGTTTTTCAAAGATAATGGCTTTTTCTGGAACCACTGGCTAGATAGGATTGGTTGTAGAAAAATCTGTAGAACAATGGATGTTGTGGATGAAGTATAGTTGGTGAATTTTATAACAACTTAGAACAGCTAGAAGATATGTCCTTAAAATAAAAAGTTATAGGGAAATCTATCTCAATATCTAGGAAAGACTTGATAAAGTGTTTTGATCTGTTGGATTTGAAAGACAATGAAAGGTTGATGACTTTAGGAAGAGCTGCTCTATTTCGAGAATTAAATGATGGTGTTGGTGAATTTTTGAAGAAAGATGTTTTCTCAACCAATTTTGAACTAGTCGTGTGTCACGCCCCAAAGGGTACCCTAGTTGTACTGTATTGTATGTAGTATTGGTTTCTATACAATACAACTAGTTACTCTAAAGGATGTGACATGAAAACAGGATCTTTTAAGTTGCTTGATAAGAAATGATGTACATACATAAAACATACAAAACAGATAAAATAAACTTCATATAAAGTTTGTATAAACTATTACAAACTGTTTTATCGACTTACAACTAGAAATGTAAAATAGATGTAAGTTTACTAATACAAGAGATCTAATTTTTTAACTACTTCCATAACTTGCTAACGTGGCTCCTTACCCGTTCTAATCTTCGATATGGTACTAGCCACGGTTTGAGAATGACACTGAAAAATCTGTTGGAGTATGAGCATTTCTACAGCTCAGTGAATAACCATCACATATTACACATTAAGCACAACAAACAAGTAATTTATCAAACAAGTGTATGCAACATTCAAGCATATGTACAATTACAAGTTTAGACAACCGGAATCCAAACAGGATGTAGATTTGCGCCCTCACATCGGGTTGAAGGAACCTAGTCAAGGATCATATCCTTATGACCCACTTGCTCAGGAGAAACAGAGAACCATAGGAATAATAATTCTCACTTTATTCTTTTCTTTGTGATTATAGTTTCTTCACTCAATTTCCTTTAGGAACAAAGAGACTCCATTAAGTATTAGTTATTTCAAGCCGATACCACGGGCGGCGTTCCTTCTTTTGCCGAGTAGTTCCCGTGGAACCGAACAGAACAGGGATAATTTTGGAAGAACTAGGAAATTTATATCTAGAAAAACCAAACATTAACCAAGATCCGAAATACTAACACGTAGCAAGCTGTCACAACTTTATGCAATATTTGTGCAAGTTATGCAATGTATGATCCTTTAAGTTATAAGCCTGTCAGTTATAAATTGATTATAAAATGACCAAACAGTTTACAGACAATTCTCAACATGCTTCAACAATTTTTCACACAATTCTTGTTATCACTTTAATAATCACAATTTAGCACTCAATTCATTCATCACTCAAGAAAGAACAATTCCCAACCCCACATGCTTCATACAATTAAATTCATATATAACTTTAGGTGCTACTATTGTTAAAACACAAACAATGTAATATCAGAGTTATTCACCTGCTCATGATGTCTTCAATCGTAATAATCTTCCGGGAAGTCTAATTTTGATTCGGATCCACCTATTTTGATGAATGAAGTTCCATAAATTAGATAATTTACTTTATAATATCTCTTAATGTGTGTCTAAGTGTCCTATATAAATTTAACTCTTAGTAAGGTCATTTCCATCAATTCTAAAGATAGTCTATATTTAAAGATTTATGGAATGTTCTATATTTTACAAAATTCGTATGAATATACTTTTGCTACTAAAAGTGATCGAATTAATTCTAAATTCATGTTTTTAGTACAAAATCTTTAGGTATACTTATATTACTTATGTTAGCTTATTTTACCTATAGTATGCTAGTTACTAATTTTATTGGTTTGCAAATAGTTTTCTATGATTAGTGTAAGACTTTCTCAAGATCATTTTTATTTCTTAGTCTTCTTAGACTTCTACTAATGGCAAAGAATCTTATTTGAACTCTAATTTATTTTACCTATCAATGTGCTTAGTGATATCAATATTTCTTCTATTATATATCTTGTCTTTTAACCTTATGTATAGTGGGTTCTCATTTAGAATTAAAGGGTTTCTATTTAGATTACTAATGACCATTCTACCTTATTTTTAAATTAATCAAATTAATTATTATGTATTCGATTTAGAGTAATTTTCTAAAGGTTATGTCTACTCCATAGAAATTTCCTTATCTATATTTTAGCAACTTCCTATTATGAGTCTTTAGTTCAAGACTTTTCCCTAGGTAATTCATTAGCTAATTCTAATTGTTTAGATGACAATTATATTGTATTCACTAATTTACAAGATTATGAGCTAGGGTTTTTAAAACAATAGTCTTGTAGTAATTATCAAAGCTAAATTCTAGGGTTTTAGACAATTTTTCTCCAATGCTCCTTCTTATTCTAATTCATTCAAAAATTTATCCTACATTATTTCCATTTGCACTACTATCATTACAACTTTATGGAGGCTTCTAAAAATGTATCTATGGCAATGTATGATATTCATTTTCTTAATTTAGAACAAGGAAATAATTTAGAGGTGTAGGACTTACCTTGAGGATTTAGGAGTATAGATGGTAAACTTTCCTTTCTAATTTGATCAAGACCTACATAGTTTAGCAATTTAGTAAGTCTACTATATTTTATGAAATAAATAACTAACTTTATAAATTTTTTTTTTTTACCTTTGCTTTCTTAATGGTAGAACAATTGGTAGTCTTCTAAAATGGTAGTTTGAGCTTAGGTTGTGTTTTACTAATTTTGTTGGAAGGTTATATCGAAGACTAGAGGATATGGAGGAGGGAAATTCAAATTTGTGGAATGTGTATGTGTGTGTGTGATATTCACGTGTAGCAGCTGGTGGGAAGAGAAAGAGTGGGCTGGTGGTTGCAAGTCTAATTGTTTTGTTGACTAACTTACCTATTTATAGATGTGGATGACTTGTTGTTTAAGTGTTTGAATTTATTTAAATTAATTTATTTGTACAATTGACTGATGCAAGGAGTTCCACGGTGAAAAAAAAAAAATATAGAAGAGGAGCGCAACTGGTCCACATTCTAGCTGATTTGGAAGTGTTTAATTAAGGGTAATAATTAGTGTGTTGTTGGAGCTCCCTAATTGGTCATTTGTCTAACTTTTACCCTTTTATTTTAACCATCTTTGACTCATTTGCAGGTGGATGTGGTAAACTTTTGGAGCTGCAACTTGGACCTCTACATCACCATAACATGCATCTAACAATTGGGAAAAATAGTAAAATTTAAAATATCTAATTAATTACGTCAAAATCTATCCCTACGCGTATCTTAATATCAGTTTCGTAAAATTTTTATTCTAAAAAATTTAATTTAGGTCCTAAAATATTCCTACAATATGGTTGACTTCAAATTTTAAGTTTAAAATTTACGCGATTTAGTAATTTTAAAGTTTGGTCTTACGCGATTAGGGTTTCGGGACCTAAAAGGTCAAAATATAAAATTGGTGTCTATGGACTCCAAATTTTCTAACTAACACTATGGTGTGGTCTAAAATTTTTATTTGAAGTCTAATTATTAATTATAGGCTCGTTTATAGCTTTTTAGTACATATTTATAACCCAAATGGTTTATCTTTAATGGATCATTTTCATTCTATATATGCTACAAGTTATGAGCTTTCTAATTTTCTTGAAATAAAATTTTATTTTTGCTTATATCCTAGATTCTAGACTCAGATTATAAAATTTACTATAGTTCTTTTAATATCTAGAAATTCCCGAGCTAGGATTTTTAGGTCATAAATAAGTTTAAAATATCCTAGACTTCCTATAGAAGGCTTAACCGGTTAGACGGACTCCAATATCTATCTTAATTTTTACTATCCTATTTCCTTAGAATTCTCGGGGTTTACATCGTGCGTTTATTGCATAAGATTGTTGTGGAATGCATATTGCCTAAGAATGGAAGTACTACAACCGTGTCAAAAGAGGAAGCCATTGTAGTTCTAGCAATGAAGAAGAAAATAGAAATTGATGTGGCTAGGATGATCTTAAGACACATGTGGAGGATTAGGAGAAACATACCATATGGCAACTTGTTAATGCATCTTTTCAAGTATAAAAAGATTGCATTGCCAAAACATTTCCAAAATCCAATTCCCTTGAAAAAGATTGGAGAAATCAATTTAAAGTACATGGGAATCATGGTCTATGATAAATTCTGGTTCACAATGGATGGCACATGGTATAGGCACCCAAAGTTTAGCAAATTTTCTTTTGATTGGAAGAAAATTAAAGCTATTTCTGAGGGGGAGATAGTTCTTGATGAAGAAAGTGAGTCCAAAAAAGACGAAAGGGATGAACAAGTACAAAGAATGATAAGGCTGAAATGACTTTTTCTAGGAAATTTGGGAAGGAAGATCCAAAGAAAATCAAAGGAAAGATATAAGATAAGAACAGGAGGGAAATTCGAAATTAGAGAAGGAAAAGGAACTCAAGCAGAGAGTGATTCAGAGACTGAATCAGAGAGTGATTCAATTCCTACAAGACCACCAGGAGAAAGCTCACATTCTGGAATTACATATGAGCTCAATGAAGTCCTTGATCAGTCTTTTGGAAATTTCAAAAACACTTTTATGGACTCCATTCTGGCCGTTTTTAACAAACATACTCCTGAAATTAGGACTGAAGAACCCTCTGAACCTCATGTTCTTCACTCCCCTACTCCATCATCAGAAGTTCCTGACCCTATTTCTCCAACAGAAGCTCTTGAACAACCTTTTGAAATTCCAGCTCCTCACTCTTCTACACTGCCAACAAAGATTCCTCTAGTGGATCAATCTGAAAAGGATCAAGCTGATGACGAGGAGATTGCAACTCAAGAGAAAGAGGCTGACATTCAAGCGAAAGAAGCTGAAGATGGAAAGTCAACTGATGTAACTGAAGAAAATCCTGCAGCAGAACCTCTTTCAAAGACTCCACAGATCGCGACTCATCAACATATGACCACTGATCCTCAAATCACTCTAGAAGAAATAGACATTATTTCCTCTGTCATGGATATCTTGCGAAATCCACCGTCACAAGAATCTCCATCTCACCAGCTTATCCAGCCAATCCAATCTACTCAAAGAACCTTTCCTCAAAGACGCAAAGTGAAAGCCCAAAAGTCAGTCCAACCAGTAGAACCCAAGAAAGATTGAATTTCATTAAGACTTCTTAATATTTCTAATTGAACTATGGGATGTATTAAGACTGCATGGGATGCTCTGTTATGTTTGATATATTTTGCTAGTTTCGTATTTCTCTATATATTTTTTGATGCTAACAAAAAGGGGGAGAAGTAAATATAAATAATATACTAAGATCAAAATAGATGAAATCAAAATATTGATGCATTGATACATGTAGAAATAAAAGATCAAGTGAACATGAACATAATTATATATATAACACTTTGATTAGGATTGCTTGCTTATCAAAAATATGATATGAGTTAATTTGATATTCATATTTATATGGATTTTGTTATCATCAAAAAGGGGGAGAATGTTAGTAGTATTCTCATTATTTGGATTTCGATGATAACAAAAAGAGTTACATGTTAACTAACAAGTGTATTGAATGTCAAGTTCTTATGAAAATGTTTTACAAGAAAATACCAATCAGAAAGTATTTTCAAGAGCAGAAAAGAAGCAGAAACAATTTCAGAAAGCAAAATAACGTGTTGCGTGGATGCTTTACAAAAGAATGCAAAATCAGAGGATATTTCATAGAGTATTCAAGGAAGGTTATTAAGCAAGAATGAAGATTCAGAAGCTTTTTCAGAAGGCATTTCACAAGAGTTATAATATATAATGGATATGAAGACCCAGCACCAAAGTGATTGTATTTGGGAAATACATTCAATAATGTTCTACAAAGTTGGTTTAATATCCAAAGGGGAATAAATTCGAAATAGAGATCATTTTCAAGAACAATTGAAGAACATACTACATATTGCACTTGAAAAGAAAGTTAGTGTGCATAATATGAAGTACTTACAAAAGGAAATCAGATTTTCAAGGATAATGTCTGAAGATTCTACTAGTATAAGGAAAATATGGAAATATATCTATGAGAGACTATGTTATCAGAGGATATCATAAGATTCATGTTTCAAGAAGATCGGTTTTGTTTTTGTTGCTATTTTCGTGGGATTTTTCAAATTAAGATCACGCACCAAGGTAACAACAAGTTTTCTTATTCTTATCTTGATGGAAGACGTCTGGAACAAACAACTCGAAGATTTTCAAATTTTCAAATGAAAGAAGACTCTATCAGCAAGTCATCCGAATTAGAAGCAGAAAAGAAAGGGATCAAGCTTATCTATTCCAATGATTTAGCCGTTAGAAGATTATCAAGCTTATCCAATTTTGAAAGTTTCAACCGCTTGAGAACATGTGATTAAAAAGGCATGATCAGAACAAAGATGATATATATTGAATACAGAGAACACGAAAAAGAAGAAATACATACGATCAAAGCTTACAAGCAAAAAACTGTCAGTTTCACTTTCATTTGTACCGAAATATTAGAGGATATTTTATCATTATTTCCTCAATTTGATTTATTTAATCTTTGTGAGATTGAGAGTTACAAGTAGACTCAGTAAGTTGATGTTAGCTTGAAGGAAGCTATGAAGATCAAACTGAGTGCATTTGTAGCCAAGTGCTTTGGTAAAAGACAACTTGTAACATTGATTTGTTCTTGGATAGTGGAACATACCAGTAAAGACAACCGGATCCCCGGCTTGGTGCTGGAAGAGAGGACTGACACTCAAGGCAGAACCTCTATAAATAGCTTTGCAAATTCTTCTACCTTACTCTCTTTAATTCTCGTATATAGTTACTTGTTTGTGTTTATCGTGACTTGTTTCAGAGACTGTTTCAGAGACTAATTGTTACAAGAATTAAAAAGCAGAGACTAAATCAAAGACTAAAAATTTTGCCATATATTCTTGATTGAGCTTAACAAATTGTTATAGAAATTAGACTTGTTTGCTTCCGCATTATAGATAAAACATTTTATTAAAGTTATTATTTTAAAGATTTGAAAACTCATTTTTGTTTGATTAATCAAGTTGGTGAATTTGATAAAGTTTACTAAAAGGAATTTTTTTTATTAACCAATTCACCCCCCCTCTTGGTTAGTTTTTGGGACCAACAGATTTAGTGTTTTCAAAGGAGATAGACTCGTTCCATGTAGTTGCTACAAAAGGAGATTAAAAAAAAAAAAAAAAAAAAGAGGGTCTAATTAGATCTCTAGCAATTAACTAATTTTCTATTTTGAGTCTTGAATTCGTAACATTTGAAAAAAATTTATTTGACTTCTTCCATTTAATTTCATTGACTATTTAGTCAAAATATGATATGTGTCCCCACATTATTGACCTATAATAATTTATTATGTTTCTACTAAATTAGATTTTTTTTTTTTTTTTAAATAAGAAACATTAAAAAGGATCAACCCCGGAAGCAGCTCTTTTGTTTATTCCCTACCCATATTTAGCCTTCTTTTGTAATAGCTAGTTGCTTCGACTTTAGGGTGGCAAGACCACCATGATAGGTAGAGACTCAACTTTATAGGTGGGTCATATTACCTGCAAACAATTATTTGTGGACTACCTAAACAGAAAAGTTAATTGTAGTTTTCCTTTCCTTAGCTACCCAATAAAAATTCTCAAAATTTCAAATTTATTTAAGTTTTATGAACAACTTCATTTGTAAATCGTACCCCACCAAGTCCTTTTCTTGTACTTCAATCACCTTAGCGTAGGCAGCAGCCAACCTCCACTTAGGAGGCTTACTAGACCATTCCCTTTAAGTGGCTGGCTACCCATAACCCTAGGGGTGGCTTGTAAGGGTTGCTATGGTTGATACCCCTAAGATTCGTTGCTTTCTTTAATAAATTGTTTTACTTTTGTGCTTCCTCATTTTCCTTATTAATTAATTAAATATATTAAATTATTGTGAGTAATCATGAGGTATCAAGCAGCAAATTTTTATTAAATATCTACTAGTCAACAAACGACTCAAATAGAAAAATATGAAAATATTGGCGGCACAAATAGGAAATAAATTTTAAACTTAACATTGAAAAAAAAGCAACATGTTGATGACTAATTTTTGACTTAAAGAACACTGATATGTCGTTATATATGTTAGTTCTCTACTATGGTGCAATCCTTTTTACGAAATCGTGTATATAATATATATATTATATATATATATTTACATCTTTTAGGATAAACATTTTGGTCCAAATTCAAATGGAGGATCATAGGGTATAATAATGCAAAGATAAGGTAATATTAGTTAAGTGGTACAAATAGAGGATGTGGTTATGACACAATTATAATTTTGTTGTATGCTCTTAGACCATTTACATTGCAAGTTGTTTGACGTAGATCCATATGCTAAACAACTCTTTTAGGTAATAAAATGAGTCTTTTGGAGAGTTAGTTTATTTTTCTCTTTTCTTGAAGAGTTGCTTGGTGAAGCAACCTTCTCTCTCTTTTATTTTTATTAGTGAAAATGTACCATGTGAAAAAGCTTGTCATAAGCTTTGTTTTTAGAAAATAACATGGATCTATAAAAATTTAAAAAAATAGCTAAGTAACTCTCTAAAAATAACATAAAAATAAAATAGAGAATCCCTATTACACTTGGCCCAGCCCAACCTCAAGTTATAATCGTCTTAAATAGGAAATCCTACTCTCTATTCCTCACAAGAAAATTAGATAAGAATAAACCCTAATCCTACTCTCTTTTTCTCTTGTATGGAACTAATAGATTCTAACTTGATCTATTTTGCAAGCAGGTTAAAATATGGATTTTTGTGACTATTTGAGGAAGCCACTAACTCCTACAAATGCTCTTTACTGTAAGCCGAGGATGAAACCCATATTCCATTCAACTTTTCCTTTCATACATGTACATGTAGTGTAGTTCAAAACTACTTTCTGTTATGTTGTTTTATAAAATAGCTATTAACAACTCTATTTGTAATATGTACATGTAAAATCCTTAAGCCACTTGAGCTTATTCCTAGATCTATCTAATTCGGTTGTAACAACTTTCTCCCCTTCTTGAGAAATGACCTTGTCCTCAAGGTCAAAATGTGGATAGATCGATTGAAAGTTTGAAAGATCTTCCCACGTAGCGTCTTCTAACGGTAACCCATCCCACTAAATGAGTAATTGAGTCACCTCAGTCCTTTGTTGTAAAATTTTTTGTGAATCCAAGATACACAAAGGTTGAATGAGCAGATGATCACAAAAAAAATACTGATGATAAAGCCAATGATACATTAGTAGAGCCGTGAACTGATCTGAGGTAGGATACATGAAAAACATCATGTATTTGAGAACCTTGGGGTAATTCCAATCTATAAGCCATGTTGCCAATTCGTTCAATAATACGAAATGGACCATGAAATCTCTGTGAAAGCTTGTGATGAGCATTACCTAATACTGTGGTCTGTTTGTAGGGTCTCAGTTTAACATAAACCCAATCTCTTATAGCAAAAGTGAGCTCAGTTCGATGCTTGTCTGCAAATCTTTTCATCCTATCTTGAGCATCTTTGAGATTTGTCTTTAAAACAAAAAAAAATCTTATCTCTAGTGGGCAGGTCCATATCAATCGCTTCCAAAGATGAATTCCCTCGAATATATAAAAATTGTGGGGGGTTTTCTTCCATAAACTGCTTCAAAAGGAGTCAAATGAGCCCCTTCGTGCTGAGAAGTATTGTAAGAAGACTCAGCCCAAGGTAAAAGTTTGTACCATTGGGATGGAACATCTATGACAAAACATCTTAAGTACTGTTGAATAGTTTGATTCAAAACTTCAGTCTGGCCATCAGACTGTGGATGATAAGCTGTACTATAACACAGTTTAGAACCAATCAAACGAAATAAATCTTTCCAAAAGCTACTCATGAATATGGGATCCCTATCCAAAACAATGGATCTTGGGAAACCATGTAGTTTAACTACCATCTGTATAAACAATTGAGCTACCTTGGTAGCCGAAAAGTGTGAGTCAAAATCTCCGAAATGATAGTACTTGGATTAACAATCCACTACAACCAAAATTATTGACAAACCATTGGATTTAGGGAGACAAGTAATGAAATCCATATAAATATCCTCCCAAATCTGTTTGGGTATTGGCAAAGCTTGCAATAACCCAGCTGGCTTTGGTTAGAATACTTGATTTGTTGACAAACTATTGGAGTTTGTGACCCGATTTCTATAACCGACTCTCGTAGTTAAATGTCAATGAATGAATATTTGACTATACATTTATTATTCGTGCATTATACATTTAAAAATCATAATTCAGGCCTTTATTATTCATTCATTACATATTTAAGTGTCATAATTTAGGCCGTTATGTCGGTTATCCTTATACACATATGTGTGTGTGTGTGTTGTTTTTAGGGTTTTTATATACAACATATGAGATTCAAAAAAATTTCCTTTGAGAGTTTTGAGAGCTTTTTATTTGTATCCTCTCAAATCCTTGTATTCCTACTTTGATATAGTGTGATTCCTCTCCCGCCTTTGCCCGTGGTTTTTCCGAAAAGGTTTCCACGTTGTGTGTGTTCTTTACTTTTACGCTTGCTATTATTGTTTGATTACGCCTTTTGTTTTATAACTAACTGGTATCATAGCGTAGATTTTGATAATGGCAACCATGAAGTATGATATTCCTCTTTTGGTTTGCAACACCAGATTCTTGTTATGGCAGGTCAAGATGAGAGCGGTTCTCGCACAAATGGATCTTGATGATGCACTTTTAGGATTTGACAAGATTCCCACATCTTGGTCATTGGAAGAAAAGCAACAAAAAGATCGGAAATCCCTTTCGCAGATCTATCTTCATCTATCAAATTAGATTCTACAGGATGTGCTTAAGGAGAAAACTGCTACTGCATTATGGTTGAAATTGGAGTAACTATGTATGACTAAAAGCTTGACTAGTAAGTTACACTTGAAACAGAGACTATATTCTCATCATTTGGAAGAAGGTACGTCTCTAGAAGATCACTTAACGACCTTTAAAGAAATTGTTTCCAATTTAGAAACTCTGGAAGTTAATATGATGAAGAAGATTTAGATTTAATCCTATTATGTTCTTTGCCTCCTTAATATTCGACCTTTAGAGATACTCTTCTTTATATTCATGATACTTTGTCTATTGATGAAGTGTCTGCTGGTTCAAGTTCTTTTGAGAAGATGAAACATCTTGTGATTAAAACTGAGTCTTTATTTGAGAGTTTAGTAGCACGTGGTAGGAGTCAAGATCGAAAAATTGGTAGGAGTTCTAGAGGTAGATCAAAATCATCAAATAAATTTAAAACCTGTAACTATTGCAAAAAGAAAGACTACATAAAGGTAGAGTGTTATAAATTGCAAAATAAAAATAAGAAGACTGGTGAGAATCAAAAGCAAAATCAATAAGAGAAAACAGCTGAAGCCGATGTTATTGAAGATCATAGTGATGGTGATCTTCTTGTTGCTTCTGAAAGTGATTCACAAGCCAGTAAAGAGTGTATTCTTGATTCTGGATGTACCTTTCATATGTGTCCCAATCGAGACTAGTTTTCAACATATGAAACGGTTTCCAAAGGTATTGTTTTGATGGGTAATGACACATCTTGTAAAGTTGCAGGTATTGGAACAATCAAAATAAAAATGTTTGATGGCATGGTCAAGATACTTGGGGATGTGAGACATGTTCTTGACCTGAAGAGAAATTTGATTTTTCTTATTATGCTTGATTTGAAGGAGTATAAGTATACTGGTGGAGGTAGAGTTCTGAAGATAAGTAAGGGTTCAATTGTGGTGATGAAAGGACACAGAAAGACTGCTAATTTTATATTCTTTGCAGGGTTCTACTGTGACAGGTGACGCAGCCGTTGGTTCCTTTTTGTCAAATGAAGATGCTACAAGGCTATGGCATATGCGCCTGGGGCATAAGAGTGAAGCAAGTTTGACTGAATTGAGTAAAAGAGGACTTCTTGATGGGCAAGGCATCAGCAAATTAAAGTTCTATGAACACTGCGTTTTCGGGAAGCAGAAGAGGGTCAGATTCACCATAGGTACTCACAATACAAAGGGCACTCTTGATTACATTCATACTAGCCTTTGGGGTCCTTCTAGAGTGCCCTCCAGTGGAGGTGCCAATTACATGATGACCATCATAGATGACTTTTCCAAAAAGGTTTGGATATATTTCTTGAAGCCGAAAAGTGATACCTTATCTACGTTTAAAGTGTGGAAGACAATGATTGAGAAACAGACCAGAAAACAAGTAAAACGGCTTCGCATTAATAATGACTTGGAATTCTACTCTAGTTAGTTTAATGACTTGTGCAAGTCAGAGGAAAGTGTGAGACATCTCACAGTTCCTGGTACACCCTGGCAGAATGGGGTAGCGGAACGTATGAATAGAACCATCATGGAGAAGGTGAGATGTATGATCTCTAATTCTAAGTTACTAAAATCTTTCTAGGCAGAAGCTACCTCCACAGCTTGTTTGTTGATTAATAGTTCTCTGTCAACTTCCATTGAGAAGAAGACTCCACATGAGGTATGGTCTAGAACCCCTGTAGATTATTCTAAATTGAAAATTTCCGGATGTCTTGTATATGCTCATGTAAATAATGGTAAACTTGAGCCTAGATCAATGAAGTGTGCGTTTCTTGGTTTCAAGACTAGGGTTAAATGATATAAATTATGGTGTCCCGAATTGAAAAAAGTTATTGTTAGTAGGGATGTTATATTTGATGAATCTGCTATGTTACATGATTTATATCCTACTGTTAATTCGGATAAAATCTAGCAGAAACCAAGTGTGTAGGTGGAGTTTGATATTATTGCAGATTCTACACTAAAGTCTACTCCTCAGCCTGTTACTATACCTCAATAGACATAGTATTCTATTGCTAAAGATAGGCCCAGAAGAGAGATAAGGCCTCCATAGAGGTATAGCGAAGCAGATCTAGTAGCATATGCATTGAATATGGCAGATGATGTTGATTCAAATTTGGAACCATCCACTTACATAGAAGTAGTTAGTTGTGATGATTCTGGTAAGTGGATGATCGCCATGCAAGAACAGATAGAGTCCCTCCAAAAGAATAGAACATGGGAGTTAGTAAAACTTCCCAAGGGCAAGAAGGTCGTTCGCTGCAAGTGAGTTTTCAAGAAAAAGGAAGGAGCCACAACTATTGATGAACCTAGATTCAAAGCAAGACTTGTTGCAAAAGGCTACAGTCAAATACCAGATATTGATTTTACTGACGCGTTTTCTCCTATTGTAAAGCACAATTCGATTCAAGTGCTACTTGGTATTGTTGTTATGGAGGATTTAGATCTTGAGCAACTTGATGTGAAGACTGCCTTTTTGCATAGAGAACTTGAGGAAGATATTTATATGCATCAACCAGAAGGTTTTGGGGTCTTAGGAAAAGAAAACCATGTATGCAGATTAAAGAAATCCTTTTATGGGTTGAAGCAATTTCCACGACAGTAGTATAAAAGGTTTGATTCATTTATGACTTCTCATGATTTAAAGAGAAGTAACTATGATAGTTGTGTATATTTCAAGCACTGTGATAATGGATCGTTTCTGTATCTACTACTATATGTGGATGATATGTTGATAGCGGCTAAGGATAGAGGATAGATTGACAAGGTTAAAGCACAGTTGAACAGGGAATATGAGATGAAGGACTTGCATGCAGCCAAGAAAATTCTTGGTATGGGAATTTCAAGAGATAGAAAAGCAAGTATATTACATCTGAGTTAGAAAGGATATATTGAGAAGATACTTTCCAAGTTCAATATGATGAGTGCTAAACCTGTAAGTATCCCTTTAGTAGGTCATTTCAGTTTGTCGTCTGCCCAGTCTCCACAGTCAGAAGATGAAATTGATTATATGTCAAAGGTCCCTTACTCTAGTGCAGTAGGGTCTCTTATGTATGCTATGATATGTACGCATCCAGATTTGGCATATGCTATAAGTATTGTCAGCAGGTATATGGAAGATCCTGGCAAGGAACACTGGAAAGCAGTCTAGTAGATCTTTAGATACTTAATAGGAACTACCAATGTTTGTCTACATTTTAAGAGAACTAGAGATGGGGTCATTGGGTTTGTTGATTCTGTTTTTGCTGGGGACTTGGATAAAAGAAGACCTATTACTGGGTATATTTTCTCTCTTGGTGGCTATGCTATTAGTTAGAAAGCCACCTTACAGGCTACTGTTGCTCTATCCACTATAAAGGCTAAAATATGGCTATTATAGAGGCGATTAAAGAGGCTATATGGTTGAAAGGGTTGTTTGTTGAGATTAGTGATTTGAAGACGTCTATAGTACTTTGTGATAGTCAGAGTGTGATTTTTTCTAACTAAGGATCAAATGTTCCAAGAAAGAATAAAACACATCGACGTTCGATATCACTTTGTATGTGATATAGTTGCTCGAGGAGATATCACTATGAACAAAGTGAGTACTCATGACAACCCTGCAGATATGCTGACAAAGACACTTCCGATAGCAAAGTTTGAGCATTACTTGAACTTGTTAAGTGTCAGTTACTGATTGTTTTCTTTATGGAATTTGTGGAAGAGGTGGAGTAGTGTTTATCCAAGTTTAGAGAATACTTTTTGGTTTCGAAGTTGAAGATTGGAGTTTCTATTATTTGATTCTAAATTTGTGTTTGTTACTTCAGAATCCATGTCAAGGTGAAGATTATTGGAGTTTGTGACCCGATATCTATAACCGACTCCCGTAGTTAAATGTTAATGAATGAATATTTGACTATGCATTTATTATTCATTCGTTATACATTTAACGATCATAATTCAGACCTTTATTATTCAATCATTACATATTTAAGTGTCATCATTTAGGCCGTTATGTCAGTTATCCTTATACACACACACACACACATATATATATATGTGTGTGTGTGTGTGTGTGTGTGCGTGTGTTGTTTCTAGGGTTTCTATATACAACAATCAATACACTTCCTTTGAGAGTTTTGAGAGCTTTCATTTGTATCCTCTCAAATCCTTGTACTCTTACTTTGATATAGTATGATTCATCCCTCGCCTGCCCATGGTTTTTCCGAAAGAGTTTCCACGTAAAATCTATGTGTGTTATTTACTTTTGCGCTTGCTATTATCGTTTGATTACACCTTTTTTTTATAACACAAATTGTATAGTCTCGAATAAATAATTCCATATCATGTTTCATTCCTGGCCAATAAAATTGTTCTGCAATTGTTTTATATGTTTTAAGAATACCAAAATGCCTGATAAGGAGTGGAATGAAACTCTTGCAAAATAGTAGGGATCAATTTAGAAGTAGAAACCAAAAAGAGTCTATGTTTGCTGTATAACAAAACCCTAATTCCATTTCAGTGGCCATTTCAATTGTTGTCCTTGCTCCAACTTATGTATCAAATCAATGAAAGCTGGAAGTTGGATGTATTCTTGCTTGATTGTGTTAGCTATATGCAATAATGGCATGGAAGTGACCAATTGCATGATAATTCCATCATATTGATGAGACAGAGCATCAGCTACCACATTTTCTTGTCCAGACTTTATGTAATGGTATAATCATACCTTAAAAGTTTAGTTAAGTATTGATGCTACTCATGAGTAGAAATACCTGAGAGAGAAGTTCCTTGAGGCTTTGATGATCTATGCATATAGGAAAGTGAGATCCCAACAAGTAATGTCTCTATTTCTTAACTGATTCCACTACTCCAAACAACTCTTGAACATAAGCGGATGCCTTAAACAAATGCGCTGGTAATATCTTACTAAAATAAGAAATGGAGCGTTCATCTTGCAATAAAATAGCTCCCATGCTTGACCAAGAAGCATCTGTTTCCAAAACAAATTGTTTTTGAAAATCTGGTAATACTAATATGGAAACTAAAACCAAATCTCGTTTAAGCGAATCAAAAGCACTATGAGCTTCTACTGACCATTGGAAGGCATCTTCTTCAATAAATCAATCAAAGGACTGGCAATTGATGCATACGATTTAATAAATCATCTATAATATCCTGATAGTCCCACAAATCTCTTAACTGCTTCAAATGGCTGGTGTTGGCCAAGCTTGAACAACTGCAACCTTAGATGGATCAGGTTGTACATCCTTAACAGAGACAATATGTCCGAGATAGTAAATTGCATCTTGGCCAAAAGCACACTTAGATTTCTTGAGATAGAGAGTATTAGCTTGTAATGTAGTTAACACTTGATCTAAATGTGCAAGATATTCATCCAAAGTCCTATTGTAAAATAAGAATATCATAAAATGATGATTAGAAATTTTTGTAAAAAAGGTTTAAAAATGGCATTAATCATGGATTGGAAAGTGGCCAGTGCATTGTTAAGGCCAAAAGTCATCACAAGGAACTCATAGTGTCCTTTGTGAGTGCGAAAAGTTATTTGGAAACATCCTCTAGAGCTATCCTATCTGATGGTAACCAGCACGTAAGTCTAACTTAGAAAAAATCATAGGTCCAAATAATTTATTAAGGAGTTCATCAATTGTTGGTATAGGAAATTCATCTTTGATTGTGGCCTGATTAAGGGCTTTATAGTCCACGAAAACCTCTAAGAACCGTCTTTTTTCTTAACTAATAAGACTAGAGACGAGAAAGGTTTGCTACATTGAATGATGCCTTGATCAAGCATTTCATGCACCTGACACTCAATTTCCGCTTTCTAGAAATGTGGGTAACGATACATCCACTCCATTGACTAAATGAATTGGTGTTGAATAGATCTCAGTGGGGGGCAATGATGATGGTAGCCTAAAAATTGATGAAAATCTGCCCAATAGTTCCTCAATAGAATATTGTAGGTGGTATTCACTGAAATAGAATCCATATGAGCCATAAGTGTGTAGCAAGAAGCTATACTTGAACCTTAAAGAGCCGCCTTAACTAATTATGAGAAATCAATTGTGTTGGAATAGATTGATCACTAACCAAGGTGATCTGAGATCCCTTATGGGCAAAGGTCATAATCAACCCACTATAATCAATTGTAACAGGTCCTAATCCCTTGAGCCACTGAACACCAAGAACCACTTTAGCTCCTTAGATATCTAAAATGTAAAAGGTATCCTGAAACTTGTATCCTTGAATATTCATGTGAATAAGTTTGCATTTACCTTGACATTTAAGTTTGTGTCCATTTCCTAACATGACATTAAATTGTGAAGTAGGAAGTACAGGAAGTCCTAAATGTTTAGCAACTCTTCTATGCATAAAATTGTGAGTGCTACCAGAATCAACAAGCAGAAAAATATTTCTAGAATTAGTAAGTCCTTGAAACCGAAGTGTTCTAGGAAACATATCCCCATTTAAAACATGATAACTAATAGTATAATGCATAACATCTTCTTCAAGTATTTCCTAGGCATCCTGTATTTGACTTTCATCATGATCAATATAAGAAAGAAGCAATAGAAATTTTGCTTTACATTTGTAATTTTGACTAAATTTTTCATCACAGTTAAAACAAAGTTCTTTCTCGCATCTTACTTGCATTTCTTTAAGAGACAATCGTTTGATAGGTAAAGGTGTCGAATTAGAAGAAGTACCTAATTGAGAAGGTTTATTTGGAACTTATAGTTGTGATTTTGAAAATTGTAAAGAAGTTGAACTATATGAAGAAGAAGAAAAAGGTTTAGAAGATTTAAACCCAGTTGATTGCTCCTTAATTTTATCTTCATGCATTCTAGCTAACCATATAGCATCCATTAATCTTTTGGTCTAGAAATTTGTATCTCTCGTCTCAATGCAGGAACCAATCCAGAAATGAAACAACTAAGAAGGAATGACTTAGGTAAACCCACAATTATGCTCGATAATTCTTCAAATTGTGACTAATAATTGGAAACAGATGATGTTTGAGTTAATTTGGCTAGCGTGCCCTGCATATCTTCATAACCTAATGGTCCATATCGTTTTTGAAGAGCGTCGGTAAACTTAGTCCAAGAACTAAGTTGTTTGTTCATGCACATCCATTTGCACCAATTTAATGCATTACCCTCTAAGGCAAAAGAGGCAATGGTGATTCTCTATTCATTTGGAATGTTATGGAACATAAAGAATAGATCCAATTTGAAAAGCCACCCCAATACCTCCTCTCCAAAAAACTTCGGAATTTCTAATTTAATCCATTTCAATAGATTCCTATATTGACTTTGATGCCCTAAAAATGATGAATCTTGTTCGTGATTATTAGAATGATTAGGGGCAACAAGATTCTGATTCACTTCCATTTTTTCAATCTTTTCATTCATTTTCCTCAAGCTATCTTGAATAGCAATGAGGGCCTTCTTCATAGCATCCATTTCATCCATGGATTCATTAGAACGAGTAACAAGAGCCATAATCGAAGCAAAAATCACAATGACGAGAGCACCAAATATTACACTCGGCCTAACCCAATCTCAAGTATATAATTGTCTTAAATAAGAAACCCTAGTCTCTGTTCCTCACATGAAAATCAGATAAGAACAAACCCTACTCTCTGTTTTCTCTCGTATGGAACTAACAGATTCTAACTTGATCTATTATGCATGCAGGTTAAAATATCGATTTTTGTGACTAATCGAAGAAGCCACAACTCCTATAAATGCTCTTTACTGTAAGCTGGGGATGAAACTCCTATTCCATTCAACTTTTCCTTTTATAGATGTACATGTAGTGTAGTTCAAAACTACTTTCTGTTATGATGTTCTGTAAAACAGCTGTTAACAGCTCTATTTGTAATCTATACATGTAAAATCCTTGAGCCACTTGGACTTATTCCTGGATCTAGGTAATTTGGTTGTAACAATCCCTTAATAAAAAGAGTTATTTAAAATACTAATATAACATTTTAAGTATCTCTTTAAGGAAAGATAGAATAAAAATACTCTAATTTGGATGCTAATCCAACTTATGTAATAGGAAAAAAGTTCATAAAGGCAATATAACATGGGTCTTAGCTTATTCAAAAAACACCAAATGCAACCTTTTCTTTTAACTTTTTTTAATTCTAAACAAAAAGCGGTGAATTTTCATTTATTTATTATTCATTTTATTTTATTTTTTCCCTTCGACAAATGCGTGCCTATTCATATACCATAAATAAACCTCTAAATCTCCACCCACAAATTAAAGAAGTCTCCTCAAATCCACATAAATATTAGTGTTCAAAGAAATTATTGGCCTAAGTTCAATTCCCTTTCCCCAAAACTCATAAAAAAATAGTAATTGAAAAAATTATATACGCTATTAATAAAAATAATTAAAATAATAAATAAAAGTAACCAGAGCCGAAATTTCCGTATAAGCCCAAAATCCACACATCCAAAACCAAAATGCGTTCATGCATGAAGCAGCTGCTACGTTATCTTTTCTTATTTGGATATAAAATGGTAACTTTATGCATCTCAATGAAATTAAAATGGCTGATGGAGTTGGTGGTTTTTCCCTTGGAGGTCGACGGTAGCACAACATCTTTGTTGGTATTTCTCCTTGGAACTATCGTTTTTTACTTGTAAATTACGAAGACGTGGTCCATTTCCATCGACAACGCTAGGGAATTCACTCCAATGTATTCGATACATCCAACAAGATGAGAAAAAAGGTCGTCCTCCCCTTTTTTGGTTAAAAATATAAAAGTCGGTGGTGAAAAAAAAAATTAAATAAATAATACAAATAATGTGTTTATACACATATTCTGTAATTACTAATTATATATCAATATATGAATGAGGTTGTGAATAATTTTTAAAATAAATATCATTCATATAAATGTATTAAAATATTTTAATAATTATACATTTATATATATATATATATATATATACACGTATCGTGCGATGCTAACTGAAAGTCGTGCGGATTAATCTATTTTGTGCCCACATTTATGGTGGATTAGGTTGAGAATCCATGATGGGGACACAAACAGCTTTTCTACGAAAATCGGGTCGTTTGTAGCGTATTGTTCAACTTTATTCATCTGTCTTGTGTTTTAAGAACCTTTTGTCATATCTACTTCTTCCACGTCAGTTTTGTGAACAACAGGACAGCCTTGAGCGGCGTGAAAAATTGGAATTAAGGGAAGATAGGGAAGATAAAAGAACTAAATTGTTTTTCATAGCATCATGCTATGCAGGTGGTATACCAATGAATATCTGATAATATTCCTCAGAAAAATACAAATTAGCTGCACTGTCATATTAAAGTACTGGACCAAAAAGTTGACAGCTTTGGGGTGGCACTAAAGATAGTTCAGAAATGACGAATGTTTCATATTTCAACACGCTTTTGTAGTTCAAAACGCATTTAATTTTGGCGATGTGCGATGTGCAGTCTGCACAGCTTTCTAAGACTAGCACACAAAATCCAAGATTTCGACGTTTTTTCTTTCTCCTTTTAAATTCAAAGAATTCGTAAATGTTGCTGTCATCTGAATATATATATATATCTATATATAAATTTTTTATTTTCAATCTTTCAAAAATTCACATACAAAAGCAAGCGTTTCGGAGTTCAGCCTTCCTTTTTTTTTTTTTTTTCCCCTTTTAAACGCAAATAGCTCATAAACGTTGATGATCCTATGCTTTGAAGACTAGTATTTAAGCTTTTCAAATATATATTAATAACTTTCGAACTTCAATAAATGAATAGATAACAAATTATAAATAGCCTATGAATTTTGATTTCAAGAAATTTTATTCATGGGTACAACCAGGATAGCTTATAAGGCTAAACGGTTGAATAACTTCTATTCATTGGTTCAATCAGGCTAAGTTATAAGTCTTATAATAAATTAAAATGGAGCTACAGTTTTAATACTCAGTATTATTGTAAATTTTTTAGCTAGAAATTTAAGTAAACATGCTGACATTTCCATTTAATAGATTTTAAAAAATTATCTGTAACATTTAAAATTTTATGAGTACACCCGCCCCGCTACCCGTAAATCCTCATGTTTTCTGTCTTTTCGATTGTATTAAATAGGTTTCTGCTTGTACATGGAAATCTGGCAATCTGAGTATAAACATATTATATTGATATATATACATATATATTAATGCATGAAGACATGAATTTACCTTTACGATTGAAGATACGTCAAATTAAATTTACTTGGTGTTTCAGCAGAGTCGCTATTGTAGCCGCTCATGTTTTATGGAAGGTTGGGAGATACGGACCGGGATTTGATCCGGATATGCTAAGGGATCAGGAGTTAAGAGGATGAACCGGGTTCAATTGGGATTGATGAAAAAATGAATTTTTATGTTATATCCTAACTATTAAAAAGCAAATAAATGAAATTTACATTGTCAAAGCTATCATTAAATTGAAATCACATTATACATATTGAAAACAAAAACAAAATACTATAAACTAAGATATTAATTCAACTTTTAATTAAGGGATAATGTCACAATAGGTACTTGAACTTTAACAAAATATGCAATTAGCTACCTAGACTTTTAATTTGATCAATTTTGGTGCCTAAACTTTGAAATTGATAAATTTAAAATTGATTAATTTAATATCTCAAAGAACTTAACGGAGGTACTATTGGTGTGCATGAAATGTTTTTTTAAGTACCAAATTGATCAATTTCAAAGTTCAGGTACCAAATTAATCAAATTAAAAGTATGGATAGCTAATTGCATATTTGGTTAAAGTTCAAGTAGCAATTGTGGCATTAGCCCTTTAATTAATGTCATCCCAATCTTCTTTTGATTCAAAGGCATGCATAAAATTAGCTCGGTCTGCAATTGTATCCAAATCAACCTCTTCATTAATCTTTGTATCATGATCATCTGGGAGAAAAAGGGGAAAAAAAAGAGAATACTAAGTCTTTGGAAAAAATAATATTCAATGAACATATACAAAATTAATAATTTAGAAATAGATGACTAACCTTTAGTCAAACCATCAGTTGTTACAGGGTGGTATCATCTTCATAAATTGCTTGTTTGATTACCTAATCAAAATTAAGTTCAAGAGGCAAATCTTTTTGCTCTTCAGCAATCTAGAAATATGTCTTACTAATGCAATCAAAATCTATTGGATCATAACTTTTCTTCTTATACATGCATCAAAAAACCATCTAACAAGCGCCATGTGTGCTCTTTGAACTACTTGTTTACTAGCTAATGCACTCTTTATACCTAGTTGGGATAATGTAGGAGTGTTCTTAGTAATATATTTATCTATTCTAACCTTTCTTTTTTGTTTTGGTTGCATTAGCAGAATTTCTAACTCTTCCACTTCAACCTCATCTTCACTATCTTCAAATTGAGTATGTTGAACTTCATTAGAGTCTTGATCCTTATATCTGATAGATTTGAGATATGTTAACATTTTTTCTTGAATCTCACTTGGTACTTTCTTGCAAGGTGCAATATTGTCACAAATCCCAACCAAATGATATTTCATCCTATTAATCCCTCCACCTTGACACTTAGATTCATAATAAAGGCATGTGAATACCATCTTTCCTTTCTTATTTGTAGATGAGCTAAAATGCTCCCAAGCAGGATCATTCTTTGTATGAATTGAAGAGGACGATTGACTATTTACCATGTCTCTTCTTCAACAACCTATTTTTTTATAAAGAGCATTTATGATGAGTTAAATTAATAATAAATATTAAATAATATGTACTTTGTTTGTACTTTGTTTAATAATAGCAATATCAGCATGTACTAGCTAAGTTACATTATATAACCAAGAACAAGCTATGAATCATCAAGTAACAACTCTAGGAATTTACAAGTGTTGTATTATATATAGTTATATACTAGTGAGTCTATAATTGTAAGCCTATCCTAAGCATAAGTTGAAAATTAAATGCACACATGATTACATTTACATAGAAAGCAATATAAAATGCCATTATATATCCCCACAACAATAGTCTCAAATGAAACTCAATGCAACTGATCAGGTTATTATGGTCCCAAGTATCACATAACCCAAAATCTTCAATTTCAAAAACATTTACCCGTACAAGCTCAGATTAGAGAAGGTATAGTAATATTTACTACTTAGTAGTGACTAGTGACTATAGAATATAGATAATCATCAAGTAACAACTCGGAATAGAGAAGCGCTAGGAATTTTCCAACTATAGAATTTTTTTTTAAGCCGATGCACAATTCAAATTTCAAAGACAACAACAAAAACAATAGCAGCAACAACAACAACAACAACACAATAAATCAAATGGACAAACAATACTTATTTCAAAGCTCCTAACTCCTCCTTTCATCTTACAAGTTACAAGCATAAAGATACAAACTTTATTAAAAAAAAACTAAAACAGCACTACAACAATGGATATGGGAAACTCACCTTATCTGGGAAGCAATGATGCAAGTGTACCATGGTAGTGGGTTGAGGCGTTGGTCGGTGGTTTGTGGTGGTAGGTAGTGGTAGTGATCGATGGCCTACTCCAGTGTTCCTACTGTAGCTTACAGTTTTTTTTGTTTATGTTTTGGTTTTATTATACTTTCTACTTTGTAGGGTATTCTATTTGAGTATTTGATTTGTTCGGTTTTGCCTTTTATTTTTTAGATTTTTACTTTTTATTTGTTCTATTTTTAATTTACTTTTTAGTTTTAAGTTTCAAGTTTTAGTTTTGACTTTGGTCTCCATCGTGTTTTACTTTATTGTATTATACACTTTACATTGTTTCTATTCTGTTACACATACATCCATGGGTGTAGAGCGGCTGAGCAGTTAGATTTTCTTTTTTATTTTTTTTTAAGTGGCATTTAGACTTGTTCGACCCAACCGAGTTGATTGTTCACGATCGAACCTATTAGGACAACTGGTTTTGTTCGTTTGTTTCAAAACAAGCGAAATGTAAGATCCAGCTCATCTTCAACGTCGGTTTCGATAGAAACGGTTCAAATCGGCTAATCCAGTCCGAGTTTAACAACCTTAGTTTTATGTGAATTCATTTGGTATTGTTTATTCCAACTGGAAATTAGTTGAGTCTATATAATATAATGTCAACCTTGAGCTTGAGTTCGATTTCATATTTTAAAATTCGAGCTCGATCAAGTTTAGAATTTTTAGCTTGTGCTTAAGCTCAACTTAAATAATATTCGACATGCTCAAATTCAACTTGATTACTCATTTAAACTTAACTTTAGCACAATATATTTTTATTCTAATTATAATATTTAAGTGTTATCAAGCCTGAATTTTAATTTTCCATTCAATTCCTTTTAATTTGATTTATACTAAACCCTAACCCATTTAATATAAATCCTCAACTAAAAATTAAAAAAAAAATTATTTTCTTGGAAAATTTTGGAGTCGCTACTCACTAAATTTGAGAAATAATTAAATTAGGATCAATGATAGATTGATCATCATTTTTCTACTAATCTACAAAAAATTACCTTTTAAAAACAAATAACTAGACATCCTTAAGTACGTGGGCTATCCTATTAAAATAAATGGTTACCACATTTAATTTTCTAACTACAAACTATTCCCTAATATCCTAAAATTTATCGTTATCTAAGATATATACAAAATTAGTCAATTTTATTAAAGTTTACAAAAGACAAAGATATTTACATGTAATTATCAACCAAATTATAGCAATATGTACAAAATAATATCAATTTCATAAACATAAGTTTTTTTGTTTTAAGTTGTTCGTTAGTACCTATATACCCATAATTCGGAATCAAATGATAGTATCCTTTTTATGAAAAATCTTAATTTGCTGGTTATTTTTAACTTATAAATTCTTTTCGTTTTAAATTCATTAATTTTTATTAATTTACAAAAATAGCTAATTTTTTTTTACATGAACCCTAAGGTCCATCAATTTAGATTTTGTAATTTTATGAAATTAAATTTTCCTGTGACAAAAATTTCAAGGAGACACAATCACATGTTACATGAGTCACATATCATTCAAATCAGGATTATAAAGGTAATCAATACAATACCAAACATACTAATTCAATATACAAAATCATATACTATCATGGCATGATTAATGTTTATGTGTCACATTATTTCAAATATTTTAAAGTTACATTATTACAAGTGATATTATGACAAAATCTAGAGAGCTTCTACGGTTCTATCGACGGGATAATCTAGTCACTATTGAACCATTAAATAAATATAATAATTAGAATATTAACTATTTTAGTGGTTCGATCATACTAAGATATAGAGTAAGCTATTGGATAGTTGATATGGGACCGATCCCGTTAAAAGTAATGACGAGAGGTTAAAATTTCCTAAAATCTTAATTCATATAATTTCATAGACACACACACACAGTAGATGTCATGGTAAAAATCAAATAATCAGGACAACCACGTTATTCAAAACTTGACAAAAATTACCATATTGCAAAACCTATATAATAAAGAAATTTCACATGAAGTTTTTTTAGATCCAAAAAGTTGCAAAGGTTATACTAATGATGTCACGCCCCGTAAGGTATCCTAAACGTAACAGCCCGCCACATATTAAATAACTCTCGAGTTCCCTACCCGAGCCCTTCGGGAGTCTTAAGTAGATGTAAAGCGTTCCTTTACGACAATAGAATACTTCAAAAATGGAGTTAAACAGTTTAATGTGGCATTCATTAGCCATAGATGAATAAATCAAAATGCATAATTATAGTTTACAAAATCTAAGGGGCATTCCCCGCAAAATAATAACAAGTCCATTACAGTCATCCAGAGTCCTTAGTTTCCAACGGAAGTCTATACAAAAAGAATGGATTAAACTTTATGGAAACTCCTATCTCCGGTACCTGTGCTGTGGCTTGCCTCGGCCTAAGCCAGATAAACTCGTGCTGCAATAAGTAGAAACTATGGGGCGTAAGCTAACTAGCTTAGTGAGTAATAACTTCCATAACACATTCAAGCAAGTGATTTCAAGCAAGTGTATGCATCAAACAAATGTGATCAACAAACATATGACCAACCGGAAATCATATGTGGATGGACTTGCGCCCTCCATCCCGGGTTAGCAGATTAACGAATCCTGCGGTACGACGCCGTTTAAGCTCATAGTCAACTAACAATATTTTGTTTTATGGATCACGATTAACCAACAAATTCGTTTTATGGATCACGATTAACCAACATATTCGTTTTATGGATCACGAAAAACCAACCAATGCGAATGCTCCAACCCCATCGTGATATGAATGAATCAATTTACAATTGAAGTCGAATATTCATTAATTCAATTCTTTTAGGTGACCAACAAGTATTCGCAGACATTCATCATAAGATACTAACTAATCAGTCAATAGCTTAACACCCGGTTTCGATATTCCTTAAGTTCCATTTCACATATCAGCAGTAGACAACATATATAATTCCCATATACCCCATCATGCATATACAATTTCTTTTATTTTGCCTACACCACTAGTGCCACTACATTACAATCACATTCATTAATTGAGAGTGGAAGTAAAACTCACTCGGCCATTGGACACCGGTCTTTCTAGTAGTAGTAGTCGGGAGGTAGGGTGTCGTCCTGCTCGGGATCACCTACCAAGCAAGAATAATCCTAATGAGATTCTCATTATGTAACTAAATCAAGCTATACATCTAAACTAGATGAATTCGGATTTCTCGCTATTTGCGGAAGTTCCGACTTAAAACGGCCATAACTTGGTCATTTTAACTCGGAATTTCGCAAATTTTATATCGATCTCTATCTACTTCGAAAGATCTATCTATTTCTAATATTAAATTAAAGTTTTGAAAATAGTAAGGTCACGGAACAGTAGGATCAGATCTGTTCCATAGTTTCTCCAATTTCGAAACTTTGTTTTGCTTTTGATAAGAAATGTTCCTAGTTGATGATTCATAGATGATTGGTATGGAAATGAATTCCTAGCATGAATGCCATGTAATGGATTCAATATATGCATGGTCATGATGATTTTGTGATAATAAACTCTTATGAACTCCTAAGTGTTAGAAAATTCCATAGAGGTTATTTCTAAGAAGCTATTCTTCCACTTTACACTCCTTAGGGTTTCTTTGACTTTTAATCTTGTAATCCACTTGTTATCTAAATAAAAATGAGTTCCTAAAGTCTATATTAATCATGGCCTTCATTCATGCATAAAAATTCCCATTTTTCATTTGGTAAACATGTCTTTAAACAAGCTTTTTGTAAAAATCCTAATTTTTGAAATTTCCTTTTCTTGCATTTTTCTTATGGAAAAACTTGTCTAATGAATTAAAAATTGAAGCTCCAATATATATACTTTCTAAGGACTTCATTTAGCTTATAAAACATCCAATTTAGACTTAGATACTAAGAGTTCTTGTAGGCATGAACCTAAGTTACGAATTTGACTATTGATCCACACATCAATATTTTTCATTCTAACTCCACCACTTGTTTTACATTCCTATCATGCCTAAACTCATCCAAGCTTATGAAAATCATTCCTTCAATATACTATTACATATACCCTTCATTTTTCTTGTGAAATAGTTTAAAAATGATTTTGGTGGTTTTAAAGTAGGGTTTCCATTTCATCCGAATTTCCAACATTTCATTTTTGACAAAACCTTTCCTTTTTCAATGTTCTTGCCTTCTATATGAAGATCCATCTAACATCTCTATACATACAAGACCACATTTTTATGATCATCAATGCATGGAAATAAAAATAACTCTATGATCATACATGTACATGAAGTTGTGGATGTCTAAACTTTAGATCTACTAATATAATGCATGAATCATGGATCTCATGGCATGAACAACAATATATATGCAAGATCTCTACTTTACATGCATGAACAATTGATATTTCAACCAAAACTCTTCAAACTAGATCCACTTCTTGTGATGGCTTGAGATTCTTGTAGTAGTGTTTTCATGTCCCTTGCTCATGCTCATTGGGATTTAAATGAGAAAACACACAAGAATGATCTTGCCATTACAAGATTTGGATAACAAGTCTAAAATCAACATACCAAAGGAGTTTGGAGTAGAAAAGAGAGAAAATGAGTTGAACTTGTGAGAGGGGAGGGGCAAAGCTCACGGCACAAGGGGAAAAGAGAGAGTTTTTACTCTTTGTAAAATTTGAAACAAGAAGAAATGATGAGAGAGAGAGAAAAATATGTTTATTATGAAGTGATTAGGGTTATTGAATAAAATTGCAAAAATAATCAAATGGGGAAAACAAAGGGGGGGGGGGCGCGCCACATCCATGTGGTGTGTGTGTGTGTGTTTTAAAATTTGATATTTTATATTTAGTAAATTAAAATGTAATAAATGTGATAATTATTTAAGACAAAATTCTTGGAAAAGAAAATTGAAATGAGTAGTTGTAAGGATGTAAGAATAGGGTATGGGTAGTGTGTAGTGTAGGTTGTACTTGTGAATAGTAGACAAGACATCTACTTTACCGTTGTTCCGAAAACACGGAAAAGCTATAACTGTAATTTTATAGCTTCGGAAAATTACGAAATTGATATTTTTGGAATCCTTATAAAATTACGGTTCTAATGAATATTCCGAACATTTTTCTGAATCCGTGGCCCTGGCACGCTTTTTCTGAGCCGGGAAGGCCCGGAATTGAAAAATTCCCGAATTTAAAACTTTCAAAGGTTTAAATGTACTTTAAACAATAATTCAAATTCATTTACTTTAAAATTTCTTTTTTTATAAACCGAAGGAAAGCCGGATTTAGGGTTCCTAGGCTTCTCTCACTGACTCAACTGGACGGATTAGGGTTTCGCTTCCAACTCCCGGGTTTCCTAGCTACTGAGAATACCGGGGTTTACAACCTCCCACCTTAAATAAAGTTTTGTCCTCAAAACGGAACTGACGTACCTTGTCTTCAAATCTCGGGGTACTTCCTCCGGATTTCCTCTTCAGCTTCCCAGGTTGCATGATTCCTCCATAACACTTTAACGTAGTGAATGTCTTTGTTTCGTAGCCTTTGAGTTTTCTTATCCAATATCTTCACTGGGTGTTCCTCATATGTCAGGTTTTCCTTCAGCTGAATTGGTTCCAATCCAGAATCCTTTCTGGGTCGGCAACATCCTCCTCAAACTGACACATGGAAACATTGGATCCCGGACAAATTTGGTGGCAAGGGCTAGCCGATATGCCAGATCTCCGACCCTTTCAATATTCAAAGGTCCAATGTATCTCGGGCTTAACTTCCCTTGTGTACGCATCCTCTAATACTTTTAATCGGTTTATCTTTAGGTACACATCACCCACCTTAAACTCAAGTTCTCTTCTTTTCAAATCTGCCCAGCTCTTTTGCCGGTCCTGAGCTTCTTTCATTTTCCGCTGAATCAACCTCACTTTATCCGCTTCTTGTACCAATTCCGGCCCAATTGCTACCTTTTCCACTTCATCCCAAAACAAAGGGGATCTACAACGCCGTCCATACAAAGCTTCATACGGTGGCATCTGGATGGTGGAGTGATAGCTGTTATTGTAGGCAAACTCGATTAGGTGTACATGACTATCCCAATTCCCTTTGAATTCCAAGGCACACGCTCTCAGCATGTCTTCTAGGGTTTGGATCGATCGCTCAGTGTCCTCAGACTGTCCATCGGTCTGAGGGTGATAAGCCGTGCTAAAATGCAATTTGGTGCCCAAGCTCTTTTGCAAGCTTGTCCAAAACTTGGACACGAATCTCGGGTCTCTATCGGAGATAATCCCTGCAGGTATGCCATGTAATCTTACGATCTCTCTGATATAGATCTTGGCTAATCTTTCCATTGAGTAGGTCATATTTATGGGTAAGAAATGCGCCGACTTGTCAATCGGTCCACTATCACCCATATTGCATCACAACCAGATGGAGTCTTGGGAAAACCACACACAAAATCCATGGATATCTGATCCCACTTCCATTCGGAATGGGTAAGGGCTTTAGCAATCCGCCCGGTCTGGTGCTCTACTTTCACCTGTTGGCATACTGGACACTTCATCATAATCTGCCACATCTCGCTTCATGCCATTCCACCAATAGCGGCTTTTCAAATCTTGATACATTTTGGTGCCTCCCGGATGCATGGTATATCCGGAGTTATGAGCTTCACTCATTATTTCCTTCCTCAACTCCTCATCCTCTGGCACGCACAGTCTTCCTTCATTCGACATCCTCATCATCTATGGCAAAGTCAAGGTACTTTCCTGCTGGATTTCCCTTTTTATCTTTTGTATCACCTCGTCATACCTTTGGGCTTCTTTGATTCTCTATGAGGGTCGGTTCCAGTACCAATTGGATATCTCAAGCTCAGCGCTTTGGTCTATGAACTCAATCCTTAGCTTCTCAAACTCCTTAATCAAATCTTTTGACTTGTGATCAAGGCGGCTACTTCCCTGATTTTTCCGACTTAGGGCATCCGCGACCGCATTCACTTTCCCTGGACAGTAATTTATTCCCAGATCATAATCCTTTATTAATTCTAGCCACCTCCTTTGTCTCATGTTTAGCTCCTTCTGTGAACAGGTATTTAAGACTTATGATCTGTATATATCTCACACCTTTGTCCATATAGATAATGTCTCCATAACTTCAAAGCGAAGACAACGGCAGCTAATCCAAATCATGCGTAGGGTAATTCTGCTCATGCGGTCTCAATTGCCGAGAAGCATATGCAATAACCTTCCCCTCTTGCATCAGGACGCATCCAAGGCCATTCCTTGAGGCGTCACTATGTACCGTGTAGGGCTTTTCTGGGTCTGGTAAAACTAGATCGGTGCCGATACCAATCGTCGCTTCAATTCCTGAAAGCTCTGTTCCCTCTTGTCCGTCCAAACGAATTTCTCATTCTTTTGAGTTAATTGAGTCAGTGGCTTGGCTATCTTAGAAAATCCTTCACAAACTTGCGATAGTAGCCAGCTAATCCCAAGAAACTTCTTACTTCGGTAACCGTTTGTGGTGGCTTCCAATCCACTACAGCCTTGATCTTTTCGGGGTCAACTGATATCCCATCACCGGTTACTACATGTCCAAGAAATGATACTGTCCAACCAAAATCACACTTGGACAGCTTGGCGTACAGCTTATTATCCCGTAAGGTTTGCAATGCCAAACGAAGATGTTCCTCGTTGTTCTTTGGTCTTCGAATATATGAGGATGTCGTCTATGAAGACTATCACACACTTATCCAAAAGTGGCTTATAGACTCTGTTCATAAGATCCATAAATGCAGCTGGTGCATTAGTCAGCCCAAATGACATTACCAGAACTCGTAGTGTCCATAACGAGTACGAAAAGCCGTCTTGGTACATCCTCAGGCTTAATCCTCAACTGATGATATCCCGAACGCAAATCAATGCGTGAGAACACACAAGCCCCTTGCAGTTGATCAAACAAATCATCAATCCTTGGCAACGGATACCGGTTTTTGATAGTCACTTTATTCAACTCACGATAGTCGATACACAATCTCATCGATCCATCTTTCTTCTTTACAAACAAAACGGGTGCGCCCCATGGCGATACACTCGGTCTTATAAATTTTTGATCCAGAAGTTCTTGCAACTGTGTCTTTAGCTCCTTCAACTCAGCCGGTGCCATCCGGTATGGTGCTTTGGATATCGGTTCGGTGTTTGGAGCCAAAACAATCTCAAAATCAATTTCTCTTTTTGGTGGTAATCCCGGTAGGATCTCAGGAAACACATCCAAATACTCATTCACACGGTATATCCTTTTCCTCACGGGTTCCCTCTTCATCTAAGACACCTTCAATCGGTATTATCTCTTCATCCTCCATCATTAGCTCAAACGAGTTTACACCAAACCTTCTCGGAACTAGGGTTTTCCCACAAATTCTACTTTTTTCCCAATTGATCATAGAAACTCACTGTTTTCTTTTGACAATCCACTATCGCTTTTACCTTGCTTAGCCAACTCATTCCGAGGATAACTTCGTATTTATTCATTCCAACATTATCAAATCACTTTTGGAGCTGTGTCCATGAACTTCCAACGGACAATCCTTCACCAATTCTCGGGTTGACAACACTTCCTGTGGGGGTCTTAATCCTAACTAACCGTAGTTGTGGCTATAGGCAATCCCAATTGGTTAGCCAAACTATTGGTGACGAATGAATGAGTCGCTCCCGTGTCAAATAAAACATAAGCTTCCACGCCATTAACCCGTATGTGCCCTGAGGTCAACAAATATCCATCACAATTGAACCCTACAACACTCTTAAGGCTATCTATACAGGGTTCCTACTTCCAGCTTTCCCATATCATATTCAATTTCATTCAGGCAACAATTTAAATTGATAACTTAAATTTTAGCTAAGGAGGGTTTCTGTTACTAACCTGTCACCAGGCCGCTATCAGCGCCTTCGCTTTGATCCAAAGCTGCCAATTCTACATCTTCCTCCTCATCTTCCTCGACCATCCACTGGCCTTCGAAGTTATATAACCTCATCCCATGCATTGCTGAAGCTGCTCGGCTCCCACTTTTGTTACCCGACCTCATAGGGTTGGTATTACTTGGAGTTCCATAGGGTCGAGCGGCCACGCTTTTCCGCTGGGAACATTCGGAGGCTAGATGTCCCTTCTCCTTGCAAATAAAGCAAGTCACAGCCAGCTTCTTTGGGCACGTGTAGACCATATGGCCAGCGTCGCCACAGAAATAGCATTTGTTTTTCAACAACTGGCACTGCCTAGGAGCGTGTGCTCCCTTACATTTCCAACATGTGACATTGGCCTTGAACTGGGTCGGCTTGCTGCTAGACTCATCCTTGAATCCTTGGTACGGTCTGTACCTCTTTCCTTTGAATCCTGAACTCGAGGCGTCGAATGGCCTCTTTCCAAATACCCTCTTTTCAGGCTCTGGTACTTCCTTTTTCTGGCCCCTTCAATTACCCGGGCCTTCTCTACCATTTCAGGATATGTCCTGACTCCAAACTCTTCCAACTTGATCCGCAGTTCCTCATCTAAGCCCCCAGAAATACCTGCTTCTTTAATTCTTCACTATCCCTGAAAGACTCAGGTGCATACTGCAGCAAGTGAACGAACTCGGTTTCATATTGTTCTACTGTCCTCCCCTTTTGCTTAACATGGAGGAAATCAGCACTGTATTTCACTCTCAAACTGGAGGGAAAATAATTGTTCAGAAATTCCCGGCGAAAGGTTTCCCAAGTGGCCGGGAAGTCAAGTTCCTTCTCTTGGAGTCCCACCAGACCCGCGCATTGTACCTCAGCATATATGTTCCATATTCCAACTGCAGATAAGGTGGAATCTCGTATGCAGCAAAAGAACGCTCAACTTGAGCCAACCAGTCCTCGGCTTCATCTGGTTTACCGAATGCTCCATCAAAATACCGGTTGCTCTTAATAAAATCCGGTAAGGAGCTTCGGTGGGGTCTCCTGTATGGCGGGGGTGGTGGCGGTGGCACATTATAGGAATGCTCCTCTTGTGGAGCTGGTGCCTCTGCAGTCATTTCCCGATGATCTGCGGGTGGGATGTGGGGCCGAATCCCGGCACTTTGCCCTGGGGTGGGTTCTGAACCGGATTCTGATTTTGAATGAAGGTGTTCAGAAGGTTGGCCAATTGCCCAATTGCATTTAACACATCGCCCTGTTGATTCTGAGGTGCAACCCCCTGAGGGTTAAGTGGAGGTGCAGCCGGTTGATCGGCTTCATTCGGAAGAGACTCTTGCTCCCGATTCCGAATCCGTCGGTTTCGTCTGTTTATACATTATTTAATGAATTTTTAGTATCTTTAGTAGTTTTATTTCGAAAGGACTAGATTTGTTAACAAGGTTTAAAATTGCGAAAATTGGAAATCAAACTTAGAAAAAAAAATTTCATAAATTCCAATAATAAGGAGAATAAAGAATTCACACATAGAGTAACAAGTTGAAATTTCATAACAATAATGTGAATGAATGAATGCTCATGCAATCTATATGCGGTTAATGTTCTTTATGCCTCATGACTAGCATGCATGCTTTTCTCAACTCCTTTCCTTTGAAATAAACACGATCTTTTCATTACTTTAGCGAGCCATACAATATTACATCAAGATTTTTGTTCCCAAAATTTGGCTAGCTAATTCCAATTCCGATTCTAAACAATTTCCCTATTCCCGAAAACATGACAAAATACAGGGAAAAAGAAACAAATAAAATACTAACTATCCTGAAATCCTAAGGCAAATTGGCATCCCGCATTGCCTACTACAAAATAAGAAAATCAGGACTCCTCTTGGACTTCATGGGTTAGCTATCATCCGGTCTCTACTCATCACTAGAGTCATCGGGGGTCGAGCTAGGAGGTCGTCTCCTGCTGGAAGAACCACCGTCGTCCCGTCGGATAAACAAACTAAGGTATTCCCTCGTAGTCATCCTCCGCTTCCTAGTAGGTCGGACTAAGGGTTCCTGGTCTTCACTTTCCTCCTCTTCCTCAGTACCTTGCCCTTCCCTCGGGCTCACATCATTCTCCTCACCTCTAACTTGGCTCACTCACCTGAGTCTCTACTACCTCATTCTCTCTTACTGGCTCTCCACCCCCTTCTACCTCCATAGGCTCGGGGGCTACAGGTTCAGCTACTACCATATCAAGTACAGGGGGATTTTCACCTTTACATAAACATCTCTCCACATCAAGGGGTCAAACTCGGGTTCCACCCTACCACTATCGGTATCTCCAGCTCCCGATTAAAATCCCATACAATGGGTTGGGTTCCGGATTCACTTCAGCTTCCGGCTCGACAGGTGGGTAGGGGTTCTAGGAACTACATTTTCTTCCCAGTTAGGATCCTCCTCAGGGTCCTCTTCTTCTTCTTCTTCCTCATCCTCTCCAATACAGGCGCCCCATTCAATTGCATGCCTATATCAATAGCTGGAGGTGGAGCTATCACTCGGGGTGGGAGAATATCTAAGTAAATCGCATGCCAAGTGATATGATTCCATGCGTCTGCTAAATTCCAGTCAGGGTGATCATACAATTATCATGGGCATACACATATAAAGGTCCTATGGGGATCCATACTCTAAAATCTGGAGGGGTTCGGTTTCCTCCTTCAAAATAAATGTAGCTTCTCTAGTCATGGGCTCACGCCCATAATCAACCATGATCCTCTCAAAGTGTAAATTGTCTCCAATTTTGTCCAACTCCTCCTCCCATGGGATCATACCTCAATCGATCCACTCGCAGCCCATCTGTGTATCTCAATCCATCCTTCCACAATTTGTACATTTCCCCTATAGTCCGGGGATGTCTGGCTAGGCAAAATCTTCACACAACTCTCTTAACCTCAACCTATATTCCACCATCGTCTCATCGTTTCTCTTTGTGAAGTTCCTGGCCCGCTCCCTGGTCTCACCCAAGGAGACCTACAACAATATAATACTCCTAATCAGACTTAGCAAGAAAACGTTTTTAACTCCATTTAACCTATTAGTTAGATTTCTAAGTCCGGTTTCTTTTAATTCTATTGTCTTGTTTTATAACCTAGTGCTCTGATACCAACTTAAACTGTCACGCCCCGTAGGGTATCCTAAACGTAACAGCCCGCCACATACTAAATAAGACTCTCGAGTTCCCTACCCGAGCCCTTCGGGAGTCTTAAGTAGATGTAAAGCGTTCCTTTACGACAATAGAATACTTCAACAAATGGAGTTAAACAGTTTAATGTGGCATTCATTAGCCATAGATAATAAATCAAAACGCATAATTATAGTTTACAAAATCTAAGGGGCATTCCCCCGCAAAATAATAACAAGTCCATTACAGTCATCCAGAGTCCTTAGTTTCCAACGGAAGTCTATACAAAAAGAATGGATTAAACTTCTATGGGAAACTCCTATCTCCGGTACCTGTTGTGGCTTGCCTCGGCCTAAGCCATATAAACTCGTGCTGCAATAGTAAAACTATGGGGCGTAAGCTAACTAGCTTAGTGAGTAATAACTTCCATAACACAATTAAATACAATCATTCAACAAGTGATTATTCAAGCAAGTGTATGCATCAAACAAATGTGATCAACAAACATATGACCAACCGGAAATCATATGTGGATGGACTTGCGCCCTCCATCCCGGGTTAGCAGATTAACGAATCCTGCGGTACGACGCCGTTTAAGCTCACGGTCAACTAACAATATTTCGTTTTATGGATCACGATTAACCAACAATTCGTTTTATGGATCACGAAAAACCAACCAATGCGAATGCTCCAACCCCATCGTGATATGAATGATTCAATTTACAATTGAAGTCGAATATTCATTAATTCAATTCTTTTAGGTGACCAACAAGTAGACATTCATCATAAGATACTAGCTAATCAGTCAATAGCTTAAACCCGGTTTCGATACCTTAAGTTCCATTTCACATATCAGCAGTAGACAACATATATAATTCCCATATACCCCATCATGCATATACAATTTCTTTTTATCTTTGCCTACACCACTAGTGCCACTACATTACAATCACATTCATTAATTGAGAGTGGAAGTAAAACTCACTCGGCCATTGGACCGGTCTTTCTAGTAGTAGTCGGGAGGTAGGGTGTCGTCCTGCTCGGGATCACCTACCAAGCAAGAATAATCCTAATGAGATTCTCATTATGTAACTAAATCAAGCTATACATCTAAACTAGATGAATTCGGATTTCTCGCTATTTGCGGAAGTTCCGACTTAAAACGGCCATAACTTGGTCATTTTAACTCGGAATTTCGCAAATTTTATATCGATCTCTATCTACTTCGAAAGATCTATCTATTTCTAATATTAAATTCAAGTTTTGAAAATAGTAAGTCACGGAACAGTAGGATCAGATCTGTTCCAATTTTCCAATTCCGAAATTTGTTTTGCTTTTGATAAGAAATGTTCCTAGTTGATGATTCATGCATGAATGGTATAGGAATGAATTACTAACATGAATGCCATGTAATGGACTCAATATATGCATGGTCATGATGATTTTGTGATAATAAACTCTTATGAACTCCTAAGTGTTAGAAAATTCCATAAAGGTTATTTCTAAGAAGCTATTCTTCCACTTTACACTCCTTAGGGTTTCTTTGACTTTTAATCTTGTAATCCACTTGTTATCTAATAAAAATAAGTTCTCAAAGTCTATATTAATCATGGCCTTCATTCATGCATAAAAATTCCCATTTTTCATTTGGTAAACATGTCTTTAAACAAGCTTTTTGTAAAAATCCGAATTTTTGAAATTTCATTTTCTTGCATTTTTCTTATGGAAAAACTTGTCTAATGCATTAAAAATTGAAGCTCCAATATATATATATCTAAGGACTTCATTTAGCTTATAAAACATCCAATTTAGACTTAGATACTAAGTGTTCTTGTAGGCATGAACCTAAGTTACGAATTTGACTATTGATCCACACATCAATATTTTTCATTCTAACTCCACCACTTGTTTTACATTCCTATCATGCCTAAACTCATCCAAGCTTATGAAAATCATTCCTTCAATATCTATTACATACCCTTCATTTTTCTTGTGAAAATGAGTTTAAAATGATTTTGGTGGTTTTAAAGTAGGGTTTCCATTTCATCCGAATTTCCAACATTCATTTTGACAAAACCTTTCCTTTTTCAATGTTCTTGCTTCTATATATGAAGATCATCTCTACCTCTATACATATACAAGACTACATTTTTATGATCATCAATGCATGGAAATAAAAATAACTCTATGATCATACATGTACATGAAGTTGTGGATGTCTAAACTTTAGATCTACTATATAATGCATGAATCATGGATCTCATGGCATGAACAACAATATATATGCAAGATCTCTACTTTACATGCATGAACAAGTTGATATTTCAAACAAAACTTTCAAATACTAGATCCACTTCTTGTGATGGCTTGAGATTCTTGTAGTAGTGTTTTCATGTCCCTTGCTCATGCTCATTGGGATTTAAATGAGAAAACACACAAGAATGATCTTGCCATAACAAGATTTAGGACTAACAAGGTCTAAAATCAACATACCAAAGGAATTTTGGAGTAGAAAAGAGGAGAAAATGAGTTGAACTTGTGAGATGGGGAGGG
This sequence comes from Combretum micranthum, assembly GCA_024138025.1. Classification (NCBI taxonomy): domain Eukaryota; kingdom Viridiplantae; phylum Streptophyta; class Magnoliopsida; order Myrtales; family Combretaceae; genus Combretum; species Combretum micranthum. Next base: position 12,588 of record JAMXBD010000487.1, on the reverse strand, counting down.
GGCAAAGCTCACGGCAACTTAAGGGGAAAAGAGAGAGTTTTTACTCTTTGTAAAAATTTGGAACAAGAAGAAATGAAGAGAGAGAGAGAAAAATATGTTTATATATGAAGGCATTAGAGTTTATTAATGAATAAAAATTGCAAAAATAAATCAAATGAGGGAAAAACAAAGGGGGGGCGCCGGCCACATCCATGTGTGTGTGTGTGTGTTTTAAAATTCGATATTTTGTAATTTAGTAAATTAAAATGTAATAAATGTGATAATTATTTGAGAAACAAAATTTATTGGAAAAGAAAATTGAAATGAGTAGTTGTAAGGATGTAAGAATAGAGTATGGGTAGTGTGTAGTGTAGGTTGTACTTATGAATAGTAGACAAGATATCTACTTTACCGGTTGTTTCGAAAACACGGGAAAAGCTATAACTGTAATTTTTATAACTCGGAAAATTACGAAATTGATATTTTTGGAATCCTTATAAAATTACGGTTCTAATGAATATTTCGGAACATTTTTTTGAATCCGTGGTCCGGGGTACGCTTTTCCGTAATTGAGCTCGGGAAGGCCCGGTATTGAAAAATTCCCGAATTTAAAACTTTTAAAGGTTTAAAATGTACTTTAGAACAATAATTCAAAATCATTTACTTTATAAAATTTCTTTTATTATGAAACCGAAGGAAAGCCGGATTTAGGGTTCCTAGGCTTCTCTCACTAGACTTAATCTGGACCGGATTAGGGTTTCGCTTCCAACTCCCGAGGTTACCAAGCTACTGAGAATACCGGGGTTTACAAATGACCTCAAACATTTGACGGCCATGACTGACAACCATGATTTCATCATGGGGTTTCAGTTGTTTGAGGACTATTTGCATGTCCTGAGGGATCAGGATCATCACGTCTCCCCTCCCTGTCACCTATATATATATGTATACCCTGTAGGGGTTGTAACGCCCTAAAATAAGGCATTACAACCCGCCATGTGTCCTCTCTTGATTAGGAAACGCTAAGGCTATAGTTTCCACAATTAAACTGAATAACACCTGAATAACTCGCAAGGTATAAAATAAGATATGTGGTCCTCATAAATAGATCATATGAGAATAATATAATCTCCAAAGTTTAAATCAGCAAACTGGGCATTGTTGACATAACAACAGGTTAACAAGTCAAACCATACTCTAAAACTATCACTATATGAAAACTCCAAATACAACTTAAAACTCAATGAACAAAATAATAATAAGATATAAAAAGTCTTCTGTGATCCATCCTATATCATCTATGACTATACAACTAGTCATCAGTAGGGTAGTCAGGATCACTAACGCCATCCCCATCCTCATAGATGATATCAAAACCCGATAAATCATAAATCAAATTATCGTCACCTGCACCTGAAATATAACAGAATGAGCGGCGAAGCCCAGTACGATAAAATCCAATCCAGTTCAAGCAAGGTTATGCACAAACAACATGTATAAATAAATGCAACTAAACTAAATGCATACAACAGTTTATTATCTATTTTAGTCCAGCAAAACAACACAGTTCAGAATCTAGTATACATAAATCCTGAACCTAGAGTAACTTAGACTTTGCTATAAAAACAACCAACTGATTTGAAAATAAGTAATCATATATATATATATATATACATATATGGATGAGTGGGTAACTCCCAAACATCCCAATTCCTAAACACCTAAATTCTACCGGAATCATTTCTTAGCACGAGTCCACTCGGGACAACCTCACACTAGATCATCAAGGTGCCTCACCAGTATCATGTCTGCCAAGTTCTCTACTGGTCAAAGCCAACCACAACCAGACAGACAATTATTAAGCCGAATATTTATTGAGTTTATTATGCAATTCTGTTCCTACATCCATTCACAAAAATTCTAATCTACAAGCACATACATCAAACAATGGATTGGTCGTACCATTCTAAATTTCAGGAATCCAAATAAAATCCTCAGAATTTGATACCAACAACACAAAGTCAACCCAAACTCCACCAACTCCTACATCCACATCAACAACAGTTTCACAAACTCCAAATGTCCTGTTCCAATATATACATATATATATATCAACAGACATGATCGCAATATCTTAACAAACATTGAATTCTCTAAAAATCCTAACCTGAAAAGAAATGTCCATTATCGGTACCGTCTATTCCGATCAAATTCCCTAATTATCCTCAAGAATAACAAGGAATCGCACAAAACTCTACAATCACCAATTATTTTCATCAAAACCCTAATTTGCAATACATTAAGAACATATAAGGATTGTTTAGATCGTATTTTGTTGGAATCTATAATAGAGGAGATTTACTTACTGTTTTGAATCGCTAAAACCCGTCTCGCATTCACCAATTCTCTGATCTTATACGTGCTAGGGTTTTTCTCCAAAGTCCTTCATATAAAAATTTAACCAAACCCTAAGAAACTTGTATAAATTGTAAAGAATCCTAATGAAGAGATTAAGATTACTTACTTTGGATCAGAAAATATTCTCCTCATGATTTTCCAAGCATATATCTCCAAGAACTCTCCAAAAATCTCTTTTACGAAGGAGAAATAATACAAAGAAAAATTCTGTCGAAAAATGATTTTCGCGTCTCGTATTTATAGAAATTTGGTCATACACCGACCCTACGCCGGCGGCGTACCTGCAGATTTTGCCGGCTTACACCATACGATGGCCAGATCTACACGAAGGCCGGTAGCGTTCATCGAGGCCTTGATTCCCATAATTCAAATCGTCCCTTCATACGCTGGCAAATCTTGGAACTACGCCGGCGGCTTTCATGCCGGGTTGAGAAGAAACCCTATGAACGCTGGCAGCTTTTCTCTCAACGTTAAGAAAAACGCTATTGTTCCCATCCTACGCCGTTTGTATGCCGGCGGCATAGATTCTCCAGGAGGCAGCATACAATGTATTACAGAGTAAGCTGGCAAATTTAAGTCCTAGGCCGGTGGCGTTCTTCACCAGGGATGCCGGCCTTTATTGCAGAAAATAATGAAATTGATCCAATTGATGCCAATCTTAATCGAGTCTTTATCATATGAACACAATAAAATTGTATTTCAACTTTGACCATAAAACCTCCTTATTTAATATTCTTCAATTCTTGTAACATCACTGGAAATGAAAAGACACGAAAACCCTTCAATTCTTATAATAGCACAAGAAACGAAAAGACACATCATGTATTATATGCCTGCCATATAATGCACATAGATAAAACTTATAAGGATGGACCATAAAACCCTCTTATTTTTCAGCATATGGCAACTATTGCCCTTTATCATAATTTATTGAAGATTTACTATTTTTAAAGACTTGTTGACCATCATCAATGTGAGGGTTGATAATAATATCTCATTTATTAGGGTTGACCATAGAATCCTCTTATTTTGTAACAAATGACAAACTTGCTCTTCTTTATAAAATATTTATCTTTATATTACAGGGGTTTTCCATCAGTATCTGTCTTTTGATATTAATTTGTTCAAAAAGAGCATTCCCGAAATCTTCGATGCTTCTCTCTCATCTCATCTTATCATAAGGTCACAAACGAGGTGAAGAGAAAAGAGGGGGAGGTGAGCACTAGTTCACAGGGTTCGAACTCAAGTAGTGGCACGACCTCTTCAAGCGAGGATTCAACTTCAAGAGGTGATCAAGACTCGGAGGCTTAAGGAGGCAGAGGGGACTTAAGGGGCACTATTTTTTCTGTCGCCTCGTATGTTAAACTTACTGAAGCAGCGCATTGGATTCCTTTAGATAGGTATCTAGGTGATGGTAAAGGAAAGGATCTTATGGCACTATTGTACGATAGGCAGTTATCCGTGATGGTCCCCATGGAATCTATGGCATACTTATTGAGGTAGAGCTTGATGAGCTTCAAAAGGTAGAAATGCAAGGTTGCCTTAATGGTTAAGAGATTGAGCTTCCTTCTCGGTTAAATCAAGTTTGCTTGCTGGGAGATGGCTGTTCGCCTTGTATGATAAGATGTTCAATTTTAGCTTGAGGATGCCATTTTTTTCCTTTCCAAAAGGGGTTTTTCAACCACCATCGGCTTTCACTGCTGTAAACCCCTAGATTTTTTTAGTAAGTTTAAATTCAAACCCTAGAATTGGAAGTCAAACATAAACCCTGAAGTCAATAAAACCTATATAGATCCGGCAATCCTGCACTCTTAAACCCTAGACAACAAAATTAAGAAAATGATTCCTAATAGTTCGTACTAATATAGGGAAGTTTTAAAAATCATATTCACAATTTCTAATGTATTTCGGATCCGAACAAGATTAGTTTTCAAATACAGTACCTCGGTATACTGAACAGTAAAAATATTTCGATGATACCATTAGACTCGTAATAAAGTAAGGAATCCAAAAATATCAGTTTCGTAATTTTTCGATGACTAAAAATTACACATATCGCATTTATACGCTTATTCTTTACTATCGACAAATTATTAGTCTTGTTTATTATTCAATGTCCTATCTTATTATTCATCTATCTCTACTTTTTCTTACTACCTATACACTTATTTTCTTACTTTTTACCTTTCCAATACATTTATATCAATTATATATTACATATTAATTACTTTCTTTACAAAATATAAAGTTAAATTACTTCTCTCCCTCTTTCTCATGCAACCCGGCACCCCATCCCCTCTCTCTCATCTTTATTTATTTTCTTTTCAATTTATTTTATTACACACAAATTCCCTCCATCTTCAACTACAAATACCCGATTTACCTCCACTTCTTTCACACCTTCATTTCACATAACAAACCCTCTCAAAATTTCTCCACAAACCCTCTAAAAATTTCTCCACAAATCCTCTCAACACAATTCCTCTCTACCAAAACTCTCTTCAACCAAATTTCTTCCAACATCCTTTCTCACACATAAATTATTTACAACATATCACTAACCATATAATCCTACATTTATCACCTTCTTTCTATCATATAAACACACTCTTAGGTAAACTTCTACCATTATTAATTTACCCATGTTATGTAACTTAGCATGACCATAGTGTTGTTTCTTCAAACTCATGTGAGTTGTGGAAGCAACAACATGTTCATGTTTTATTCTTGCACATGCCAAGAATTCTGATTTTATTATTTTGTTATTATTATGATACTATGGTGTTATTATTGTTATTATGCTCCTAACTTAATTTTGTATATCTATTATTATCTATATGTATATCTATATATATTCTTAGTGCCTAAATGCTAACTAACTCTCTAACAAGCTTATTATTATTATTGCTCTTATTACTACTTTTCTTTTTCTTTTTCTTTTTGGTCTATTCTTAGTCTTGGGTTTTCTTGATAAAGCTGAGGCTCCCAATACTTGACCGGGATATCTTGATGGAGCTAAGGTTCCCAATACTTGATCTTATTATCTTGCTTCTTATACCTTTGTTATATTTTCATCTTTTCATACTACATACTCACATATATGCATCATCATAATTGATATTGTCTTAACAATTTAAAGAGGAATTTTCTTTAACAAAGAAAAATAGAACTAAACTCTTTATCTTGTAACTTTGTCACTAAATGAAGTTTTTGTCATCAAAACATGCAAACATGATTTTTAAAACTTTTTTTTTAAACTCACCATGAATTTTCTTAGAGGTCAACAATGATGATATTGTCTCAACAAATTTAAAGAGGAATTTTTTTTAACAAAGGAAAATGGAACCAAACTCGTTTATCTTGTAACTTTGTCACTAAATGAAGTTTTTGTCATCGAAACATGGAAAAATGATTTTTACAACTTCTTTTCAAACTCACTATGAATTTTATTAGAGGTCAATAATGATGATTTTCTAAAGAAATTAACTAAGAAAATCAACACTCTCTTTTCATGATAAGAAACATGAAGCTTAATAAAACTTAGTGTTAATAATTCTTTGATAAGAAAATTTTTCTTAAACAGCTACTTGTAGGATTTTTATCAACTCTATAATAAAATCGAAGAATTAGCTAGTTTTCAAAGTTAAGATAAAATCAACTTACTAATTTATAAACTCACTTGGAAAAATAAAGGTTGCCAAGCTTCTAAATAATAACCCATTTTCAAAGAAATAAAAAGAATATAAACGTGATAAATTTAAACAACAATGGATATTATTAACAACTTAAGAGATGATTTCTTTCTAAGTAAAATAGGCAAAGAACTTAAAAGGCCAAGTTTCTAAGAAATGAAATTATTTTTAAAGAAGTAGGAAATAAGAATATAAGAGGAAAGAGACTTATTTATCAAATCCATTTTTTTAAAAGGAAAATATATACAACTCAAATATATATAGGTTATCAACAACTTAATAATAATTTTGGAAACTTCATTTTTATCACTAGAAGTAAAAATTTGTAGAAGATCCAAGTTAAGATTTATTTATTTTATAAAAGAAATTGGAAAACGAAATAAGAATATACTCATTTAAAATGACCCAAAAGTTTATAAAGTTCTTTCAAAACATTTAAAAAATAAATTGTTAAAATCCAAGTTTTTAACACTATAAGATAAAATTGTTTTACAAAAAATAATCATTGAGGCAACGCTATTAAAATTTACATACAATATGAGTCTATATATATATATATATATATGTATTCAAACGATTTTTCAATCATATAAATATCTAAGTTTTTGCTAAAGGATTTTTGGATTAAAAAAATTTGGAAAATTATATTTTAACGACTGTGATTTTTGTAGTAATATTGTACTGACCTTTTTCATGACCTAAAAGAATTTTTATGACAAAAATAACCTTAGAAATGTATACATCTTTTTGAGTAGGCAAAAAAGGGTATATAATATCTGAAATTCCGAGTTAAAATAAGTAACTTATGGCCATTTTAAATGGAATTTTCCTTTATACAATTTTTGATGATCTTAGTAAAAAAAATTAGCAAGATTTAAGTAGAACTTCTAAAAAATACTCATTTTGAGTATTTCTCTTGTATAGGTTTCGTGGAGACCGAGTTTTCGTATCTGAAGGATTACTTTGACTAGAAGTTTCTGTGCAAATGGCCGAGTAAGTTTATTTCTCACATTTTTGCATTTATGCTTTTGCTTGTAAGTTAGTGGCATTAGAGTTAGGAAAAGATAAATTGGAAAGATGCATGAACTTTAGGTATATGATTGGAATTACGTTTAAGTGTATTGAGGCAAGAATTATTCATAATGAATGTTTGATCTAGTATAGGAATGATTGTCTGCGAATTCTATGGTTATATCCATAAAATATTTAATCATGCCATAAGTATTTAATTAAATTAATTCGTGCATATCATTGAGTGAGTTCAATTCATTTATTACTATACCCTTGGTGGGACAAAGGCATGTAAGGAGGTTCATAGAGCTCATAAGATCTATAAAACGGCAAGAGATCGTCCGACTAAATTATGATTAATAATGTAGGGTTTCATACGAATTTTAAAAACAAATTGTTGCAGCAAAAATTAAAATCCCTAAAACGGAATCCATGTGCTTTGATTAAATTAGATACCAAGAGGAATGAATCTGAAAAATATACCTCGTAGTTTTATATCCAGAGATTTAAAATCAATCGCTTGCAATTCGGATCTACAAGGTACCACGATTTCGTTGCGCCCTCTATGTAGTCTACACGAACAAGCACACCCAAAAGGAATCACTTTTGTGTGCTAACGCAATCTAGAAGATTCCTTTTAGGTGTGCTAATGCAATCTAGAATGCTTCTAGATTGATAAGGAAAGAATCGAGTTTTTTCCTCTTTTGTGTTTTTCTCTCAATAGGGTTATAGATTTTCTGTGCATCTAATGTGACAGTGAAAAGTCATAACCCTAAAGAGACCCTATCACTCTTATTTATAATATGTCAATATTTTTCTATCGACATTAATGCCTCTAATCTTATTAGGGTTAGACATGACAATAACCCTTTTAGAATAATTAAATTATTATTCATAATAATAATTTATTTATTTATTCTTCCTGCTGGACTTTAAAATTAAATCCATGTTCCTTTTTTGTTTATTCTTTTGTGTGTGACTCTGTAGGTTCATTTGGGAGTTAACTTAAAAACTATTTTCAGTAAACAAAACGTAAGTGGCCCCTACCAAGACATTATGTTTACCCAAATCAAATGAAGATCAGTGATTCGATTTTACCTGCTCTATAACTTATGTCATCATCCTTTTTGTCTCGTGATATCTAAATTGAATATAAGACATGGACAATGTCACCCTATATTATTCAATCTTGATGTTTCTTGATCTCTAAGTGAACTGATAAAACAAATGAAGTTGATGACACTATCAATTCATTTGAGCACGACCATGCATTTGTTAGTCTCACTTATCGAGGGGCCCAAAGATATCTCTCTCATAAAGAGAGGGACAAATCCCATCTTAATTATTCCATATCCTCTACATGATTCACATTATGCCCAATCAAAACCTTTATAATTATTCAGTTGAGAATGATGTTTGATTCAATCGAAACATAATCTCACTCATGTTGGAATCTATGGTGATTTTAGGTCTAAGGATGTATCGACATTGTTATTATGAGAATCACTTATAGCTCTGGTCCATGTAGTGATCCCATAAGCGGATCGATCCAATATATACATCTCCAATATATACTTATGAGTTTTATCTGTATGTTTATACACATAAATATCTCATGATTATCAAATAAAACTCATACTGGATTTAATTCATCATCATTTCACAATAATGAGAATCTAAGAATAAATAGATTATTCATGAATTCTATTATAAAGTAAACATCCAAACTTCATAATAAAAATGCCTCTAAATTAAAATACACATGAAATAACAATACTTAGTAATTGGCCTGGGGCATAATCACTAACAAATAAAACACCCGAATAAAAATATGATTTACAACTGGGTAATGGCTCGAACAATACTATAAAGAAAATTACATTTACAAAAATCGGTCTATTCGATCTAGAATCCTTAACCCTGAATAAAGAGGTGTTGATTTATCTCAAATGATGATTTTGATGATAACAAAAAGGAGTAAATAATTACTAACATATCATTAAGTGTGCAAGGATTTAACATAATAAAAGTGGTTTACAATGACTTAAGAAAATGATTTCAAAAGAGACTCCATGCAAAGAATACTTTAGAAAGTGTTTGGAGAAGATTTCAAGAACAAATGAGCTGTCAGAAGATTAATCAGAAGGTTCTCCGCTGGTTTTTAAACTATCAGAAGGTTCGTCAGAAGGTTCATCAGAAGGTACATCAGAAGGTGAACTGCAGCGAAAAAAAATGACGAGTTTCAGCTCCAGATTCGAATTTTCTTTTTAGATTTAATATGTTGAAGACCCAGCTCCAAAGATTGAGTATATTTGGATAATATACTCAATGTGTTCCACAAAGTTGGTTCAATATCCATGGGGATTCGAATTTCGTCGGATTAATGCTCATTTTTTGAGAAAATTCTGTTTTGACAGCAAGGAAAAAGAACGTGACTTATAAGGATCCATCTTCAATAGTTTATTCAAGTGTTAGTTGGAAATATGGAAAACATGATCCAAATATCCAAGGAACTTGTTTGATGATTATTTATCCATACAAGGAAGTCGAAATTTATGGAAAATACGATCTTTTTATTGCATGAACAGTACCAGACAAAGGAACAAGTCAACAACGGTGATTTTAAATTTGAATTTCAAGTTCAAGATAATTATACAAGTTGCTGGAGATTTAAACTTATCCATTGAAGCAAGAATTTCGAGATTACAACAACAAGATCTCAAGTTATTCAAAATTTGCAGATTTTGAAGAAAGAGATAAGCTAATATTACGCACAAAATAAGGAGAAAAGTTTATCCAATTGATTTCCTAGCCGTTGAAGATACAAGGATAAGTATACTCCCCAAGACAGAGAAAAGGAAGCACAATCACATGAAAAAGAAGAGAAACAAAGAGCCACGAATTTCTTTTCAATTTGAGAAAATTACTATCACTCTATTGTCTTCTTTGTTCGAAAAATTTGAGGACCCATACTTTATTCCTTTGATTTGTTGTTACACATTTAGTGTACGTTGAGAGTTAAAAGTATGGCTTAGTTGATTGATTGATTGAAGAACCAAGCTAAGTGAATTGTAGCTAAAAGAAATTGGCAAGAACTGTAACTTTGTTGATTTGATTGGATATTGGAACACAATCGGTGAGGAATACCAGGACCCTGCTTGGAGCGAAGAGAGGATTGACGCTCGAGGCGGAACCTCTATAATCGCTTTGCACTCTCTACTCTTTATCTCTCTTTAATTTCGTGATTTATATTGATGTGTATATGTGTGTATATATGCTCAGAAGGATAATCAGAGAGTAAATCATTCATATTTTTTCTTACTTAGAGAGTTAAGCAGAGGTTTCTATAGTGTAAAGTCTTGAATCACTTTTGATCCGAATTTTCGCTTAAAGCTTTTATTTTTGTTAAGATTATTGTTTTAAGAAAGTTTTAAAGCCATTTAGTTGAATAACCAAGTGGTGTGAAATTTGTTAAATTTTGAAAAGTAAATTTGATAACCAATTCACCCCCCCCTCTTAGTATCTTTTCGGGACCAACAAGAGGTAATCCATTCAAACATATGAATCATGGAAAATCGACTGTATTGTTTGCTTATGTGCTTGTGCATTTCATATGGTTGCTTAACTAAACTTGTTTGATTAATTATTGTTGAGTGTTTAATTGTGGAAATAATTCTTACTAAGCACGTAGCTTTATACCTTATTATATATCTCTTGCAGTACTCATCTTTGGTTGGATCCCAAGGGATACTTTACCCAGGTAGTGCCTTTTCGAGCCAAGAGCTTTTGGTTAGAATTCAAGAATTAGAAGTAAAAATAGATTTCCAAGTAGAAATTAAAAAATGTAATCGGACTTTGATAGAATTAGATGTTTTAGGGGAATGCCCCTTAAAAGTTTGTAAGAACTGTCATGCCCCATAGGGGTCTCCTAAACGTAACAGTTCGCCACATGCCATATAAGACTCTCGAGTTACTATCCAAGTCCTTCGGGAGTCTTGTATCGATGTCCTTTTAACGACAATAGAATACTCGACTCAATGGAGTTAAGAGTTTAATTTAGCATTCGATAACAATAGATAATAAATCAAACACATAAGTAATTAGATACAAAGTCTAAGGGGCATTCCCCGGAAAAGAATATTTAAAGATCCATTATAGTTATCTAGAGTCCCTTGGTTTCCATGGAAGTCTAATCAAATCTGAATACAACTTCTAGAGGAAACGCCATAGCTCCTGTACCTGAGCTGTAGTTGGTCTCGACCTAAGCCATATGAACTCATGCTGCAATAAATAGAAACTATAAGGGCGTAAGCTGCACTAGCTTAGTGAGTAAAAACTTCCATGATCACAATTATAACACATCAATCAAACAAGTGATTAATCAGACAAGTGATATGCATCAAATACGTGAGTTCAACAAACATATGATCAACCGGAAATCATATGTGGATGGACTTGCGCCCTCCATCCTGGGTTAGCAGATTAATGCATCCTGCAGTACGACGCTATTTAGGCTCACGGTCAACCAACTTATAAATTCGTTTTATGGATCACGATTAACCAACTTTTACACCGTTTAGGATCACGGGAAACCAACAAATGCTAATGCTCCATCCCTATTATGATATGAATGAGTTCATATTTATTTTCAATTCCGAATATTCAGTTACGGCAATTCTTCAAGTGATCAATCAATAAGTGCAGATAATCAATCCTAATCCATCTATACAAGCAATGGTTAATCACCCATCTTCAATATTCTTATATTCGATTTCTCATATCAACAAAAATTATATATATTACCCATTCATCCTCATCATGCATATCCATTTATCTTTGCCAAGTATCTAGTGGAACTACCATTACAATCACAAACAATAATTGAAATCAGAAGTGGTACTCACTCGACCATGGTTCGCTGGTCTTTTAGTAGTAGTAGTCCGGTGGTAAAGATTTGTTGGTTTTGGGATCACCTAAAAAGGAGGAAATACCCTAATAAGTATTTCATGACTTAACTAATCAAACTATATATCAAACTTAACAAATTCGTATTCTCGCTATTTACGGAAGTTCCGATTTAAAATGCCATAAACTTGGTCATTTTAACTTGTAATCTGCGCAAATTATATATCGATTTCTATCTACTTCGAAAGATATATCTAATTCTACATTTTTTCAAGTTTTGAAATATTTAGGTCACAAAAGAGAAGGATCAATTCTGATCAATAACGGTTTCCAATTCCGAAAAAAATAGTTTTGTAAATGTTTGAAATGTTAAATAAATAATATATGCAATATTAATGATTTTCCTAACATGAATGACAGTGATGATTTAATGTATGCATGATCTTGATGATTTTTACGAAGAGAAAATTTTAGAACTTTTTATTTTGTAAGACTTCAACATTATACCATGAGAAATCTAGTTTCCTAACTTTGACAACTCCTTGTGTTTTGAGATTAATTCTTAGGAATTTCTAGTTATCTT